>LR750411.1:355165-411740 GCA_902729485.2 Mus minutoides | reverse complement strand
AAAAAAAAAAAAAAAAAAAAAAAAAAAAAAAAAAAAAAAAAAAAAAAAAAAAAAAAAAAAAAAAAAAAAAAAAAAAAAAAAAAAAAAAAAAAAAAAAAAAAAAAAAAAAAAAAAAAAAAAAAAAAAAAAAAAAAAAAAAAAAAAAAAAAAAAAAAAAAAAAAAAAAAAAAGCCAAAAGGAGAGAATCACAAACACATGAAGCCACCTACAAAAACAGATATATCAGAAATCAATACTCATCTCTCTTTAATATTTCTGAATATTAATGGACTCAACTCACCTATAAAAAGACATAAGCTCACAACCTGGATATGCAAACAAGATCCAGCATTTTGTTGCATACAAGAAACATTCCTCAATAACAAAGACAGGCAGTATCTTGGAGAAAAAGAATAGAAAAAGGTCTTCCAAGAAAATAGTCCCAGAAAAGAAGCAGGTGTTGCCATCTTAATATCCAATAAAATAGACTTTCAACCAAAAGTTATCAAGCATGATGAAGAAGGACACTTTATATTCATCAAGGAGAAAACCCACCAAGAAAAAGTTTCAATTCTGAATATCTATGCCCATAATACAAGAACAACCACACTCATAAAAGAACTTTAATAAAGATCAAAACACACATTGAAACCCCATATTAATAGTGGGAGATTTCAACACCCCACTCTCACCAATAAACAAGTCATTGAAACAGAAACTAAACAGAGACACAATGAAACTAAAAGTCTTTAAAAGGGCCAGGACTCAGTACTGAAATTATCAAAATCAGAAATGAAAAGGGAGACATAACAACAGAAATGTAGGAATTTCAAAAAATCATCAGATCCTACTATATTGAAGAAAACTGGAAAATCTAGATGAACTGGATCATTTTCTAGACAGATGCCACATACCAAAGTTAAATCAAGAGCAGATAAACTGTCTAAACAGGCCCATATCACAGAAGTAAATAGAAAAAGTCAATAAAAATATCCCAACCAAAAAAAGCCCAGGGCTAGATGGATTTAGTGCAGAAGTCTGTCAGACTGTCAAAGAAGACTTGATACCAATTTTTCTCAAACTACTCCATAAAATAGAAAGAGAAGGAACAATACCTAATGTGTTCTATGATGCCACAATTATTCTAATACTTATTACACAAAGACCTAAACAAAAAAGAGAACTTCAGACTAATCTCACAAAACACCTCAATAAAATTCTTGCAAACTGAATCCAAGATCACACCGAAAACATTATTCACCATAATCAAGTAGTCTTCATCCCACTGGTGCAAGTTGATTTAATATATGAAAATCCATTAAAGTAATCCACTATATAATCAATAAAATCACATGATCATCTTCTTAGATGCACCAAAAAGCATTTGAAAAGATACAACATCCCTTCATGTTAAAAATATTGGAGGGAGCAGGAATTTAAGGCACATACCTAAACCTAAGAAAAGCAATTTACTTCAAAACAACAGTCAATAATAAATTAAATGGAGACATACTTGAAGCAATCCCACTGAAATCAGGAACAAGAGAAGGATGTTCACTTTCCCCATATCTATTCAATATAGTACTCTAAGTGCTATCTAGAAAAATAAGGTAACAAAAAAAGAACAAGGGGATATAAACTGGCAAAGAAGAAATAAAGGTATCACTATTTGAAGATGATCTGATAGTATACATAAGCAACCCCAAAAATTCTACCAGAGAACTTTTCCAGCTGATAAACAACTTCAGCAAAGTGGCCAGATAGAAAATTAATTCAACTAAAGAAGTAGCCTTCCTTTATCCAGACGATAAAGAGGCTGAGAAAGAATTAGGAAACAACTCCCTTCACAATAGCCACAAATAATATAAAATATCTTGGGGAAACTCTAACCGAACACGTGAAAGACCTGTATGACAATAACTTTGAAGTGTTTCCAGAAAGAAATTGAAGAAGATCTCAGAAAATAAAGAGATCCCCATGCTCATGGATTGGAAGAATTAATATAGTAAAAATGGCCAACCTAAGCCTGGTGTCGTGGTGCACTCCTTTAATCCAAGCACTCGGGAGGCAGAGGCAGGCGGATTTCTGAGTTCGAGGCCAGCCTGGTCTACAAAGTGATTTCTAGGACAGCCCAGGGTATACAGAGAAACCCTGTCTCAAAAAACAAACAAACAAACAAACAAACAAACAAACAAACAAAAAATGGCTAACCTACCAAAGGCAATGTACAGATTCAATGCAATCCCCATCAAAATCCCAACACAATTCTTTAAGACATGGAAAGAACAATTCTCAAATTCATCTGGAAAGGCAAAAAACCTAGAATAGTTAAAACAATTTTTAACAATAAAAGAACAGCTGAGGGAAATCACCATCATTGACCTCAAGCTTTACTACAGAGCAATAGTGATAAAAACTACATGGTACTTGTACAGAGACAGACACATTGATCAATGGAATGGAACTGAAGATCCAGAAATAAAACCACACACTTGCAGACAATTGCTCTTTAACAAAGAAGCCAAAAATATACAATGGAAAATAGGAAGCATCTTCAATAAGTAGTGCTGATCTAACTGGCTCTCTGTATATAGAGAAATGAAAAATAGACCCATATTGTCACCTTGCCCAAAATTGAAGTCCAAGTGGATCAAGGACCTCAACAAAAAACCAGATGCACTCAATCTAATAGAAAAGAAAGTGGGAAAGAGCCTTGAACTCATTGGCACAGGGGGAAATTTCCTAAATAGAACTCCAATGGCTCATGCTCTAAGATCATGAATTGAAAACTGGGATCTCATGAAACTGGAAAGCTTCTATAAGGCAAAAGACATAGTCAGTGAGACGAATCAGAAACATAGAGATTGGGAAAAAATTTTTTCAATAACCCCACATCTGATAGAGGGCTAATACCAAAAATATGTAAAGAACTCAAGAAGATAATTACCCCCCCCAAAAAAAAAACCCAAACATCCCATTCAAAAAATGGGGTATAGATCTAAACAGAGATTTCCCAATATAAGAATCTCAAATGGCTGAGAAGCACCTATATAAATATTCAAAGTCCTTAGTGATCAGAGAAATACAAATCAAAATGACCCTGGGATTCCACCTTATATAAATCAGAATGGCTAAGATCAAAGCCTCAGGTGATAAGACATGTTAGACAGGATGTAGAGAAAGAGGAACACTTCTCCATTGCTGGTGAGATTGCAAACGGCTACAACAACTGTGTAAATCAATCTGGAGTTTCATTAGAAAATTGGAAATAGATCTACCTGAAGATCCAGCTAGACAACTCTTGGGGATTTACCCAAAAGATGCCCTACCATGCCACACGGGCACATGCTCCACTATGTTCAAAGCCGACTTATTTGTGATAGCCAGAAGCTGGAAACAATCTAGATATTCCACAACAGAAGAATGGATTCAGAAAATGTGGTTCATCTACACAATGGAATACTACACAGCTAAGAATGAGGATATCCTGAGTTTTTTGGGCAAATGTATGGAACTAGAAAATATCATCCTGAGTGAGGTGTCTCTGACCAGAAAGACATGCATGATATATACTCACTAATAAGTGGATATTAGCCAAAAATGAACCAAAACCAAAACCAAAAACAACAACAAAATAAAAACCAAAAAAATACAGTATACCCAAGATACAGTTCACAGACTCAAAAAGGTCAACAAGCTGAAGTGCCCAATTGAGGACGCCTCACTCCCACTTGGGAGTGAGAATAAAGCAAGCACAAATGGGGAGGGAGGGAAAGTGGACAGGTAGGGGGAAGTGAGGGAGAGAGGGGAACCTGACCTGGTATTGGGTGAGGGAAAAGGATTGAAATACTGAGGTCTAGCAGGAAGAATGCAAATAGGCAAACTCAGGAGATAGGAGGGTGGAGGAACACTCCTGAATGTACCAGAGATTTCAAAAGTGAGTGACTCTCAGGTCTCAAAAGGAGGGACCTTAGATGAAATGCCTGACAGTAGAGAGAAGTAACTTATAGAGCCCAATTCCAGCAGGAAGGCAGGGCATAAAATGAGGGAGAGGGTTGCCATCTCACAGTCCCAATTCTGACCTATAATTGTTCCTGCGTGAAAGAAATACAGGGATGGAAATGGAGAGGAGCCTGAGGAAGAGAAGATCCAGCAACAGGCCCAAAGTGGGATCCAGCTCAAGAGGAGGCCCCAAGGCCAACAATATTACTTAGGCTATTGAGTGCTCACAAAAAAGGGACCTAGCATGACCACACTCCAGAAGATCCAACAAGCAGTTGAAAGACTCAGATGCAGATATTTGTACCCAATCAATGGACAGAAGCTGCCGACCCCTGTTTTTGAAGTAGGGAAGGCTGAAAGAAGCTGAGGAGAAGGGTGACTGTGTATGAACACCAGCAGTTTCAATCTGGACCCCTAAGATCTCTCAAACACTGGACCACCAACAAGGCAGCATACACCAGCTGATATAAGGCCCCTAACACACATACAGTAGAGGACTGTTGGGTTTGTTTTCATTCAGAGAAGACATGCCTGACCATTAAGAGACTAGAGGCCCCAGGGAGTTTAAAGGTCAGGTGGGGCAGGGAGTGAGGACATCTACATAGAGACAGGGAGCTGGGGAAGAGGTATGGGATGTGGAACAGTCTGAGTGTGGAAGGAGAAAGGGAATAAAATATGGAGTGTAAATAAGTAAATAAATAAATAAAGTTAAAAAATAAAATTAAAAATAAAAATTAAAAAAAGAGAGAGAGAGAAAGAGAGAAAGAGCACATCTTCAAGAGATCATCTATGGTTCCTGATTTCTTTCCTAGAGTTTCTATCTCCAGAGTTTCTATCTCCACACTTTGGGTTTTCTTTAGAAATGTAAATAACGAAAATATCTAATAAAGTAATTGGAAAAAGAAAAAAAAGAGATCATCTAATGCAGCTTCTATTGGGCAAATGGATAAAGCAGTGCTAGTAGATATTCACAAAATTTTTTTTTTATTTGGTCAAAAAGATGAATGAAATGTTGCTGCTTGCTAGAAAATAGATTTAAGGAAGTGGAACATCATATTTAGCAAAATCAACCTTAGAAAGACACGTATCATGTTTTTTTTCATTCTAACTCTAGATTTTTTCAGTAGATGCACACAACTTCTGGTATATGTATGAGATAAAAGGAGAATGAAACAGGGCACAAAATAAAACTGATGGGAGTAAGCAGTAAGCAAATAACAGTATGGGAATGAGTATGATCTAAATATGATATGTAATAAGTTTCTCTACAAGAAAGGTATCAATAAAACAAATGCACCTGATGAGGATTAGTCATATTGGCTCATGCTATAAGAGATGGCTTGTCCAATAATGCATATTTGCATGCTGGGGAGCCTGAAAACCAAGTGCTGTAGATGTTGACCTCATGAGGGATTATCATTCTTTAGTATTGAAGGCCTAAAGGAGTTGGAGAGAGCCATTGGTCTTCAGTCCACATAGGAATACAGAGGAAGTTAGGTTCTGACTACAGCAAAGAATAATAGCAGAAACAGCAGTGAGAGAGAAAAACTCACAGTGAAGGCAGGCAAGCAAACAGTACTGCTATGTCTTTGGAGCTCTTTGTGTCCAGGCTGTAACTAGAAAGTTGTTGCCCTTTATTGGGGTCTGTCAACTTCATTTAGTCATCCCTAGAAATGCTCTACATTCTATTGTCAAAAGGTGTCACCTTCAATTGATTCTCCATCAAATCAAGTTGTAAATCAAAGTAGCAATAATTATACATTTGTCAAAAAAAAAAAAAAAAAAAAGAGTTAGGAAACCCAAGATTATGCTTAATGAATTCACATAAATAAAAAATAGAGGAGCTAAAACCTGCCACAGTCAGAGCCTCCCCATCACTATTCTGAGATATATCTTCAGTGATGTCTCTGGAATTCACACCGAGGTGTTTCTGAACAAAGGTTGTTACTTTTATAAGTTACCATTGTGCGTATAAAAAGCTGTTACTTATACCTACTTTTTAAGACCTAATACATTCTAATAAGTTAACCTTGCTTCACTTGTAGTACATAAAACTGTTGTGGTTTGGAGTCAATCAGATCTTTATTTTAATCTATTTATTTTTGCAAATAAAACAATATTCCTATAGCTGTATCTCTATAAACATCATCTGAAACAGCTGTATTTGACTATCCTTTCTTTTCAAATGCTCGTTGATGGGCTTTTACTCAGTATTAAATAAGTTCGGACAATTATTAAATAAGTCCCAGACAAAGAAAATACAACAAAACAAAGTCATGAAGAAATTTCACAGAAAGTTATTTGTCATTAATTGGATTGCTAAAATACGGAGTTGGAACACATTAATTTCTAAAGATAGAAAGAGAAAAAGCAAACAATATTTACCTATGTGTTTAAGGAAAGAAGAATCACTTTCTTCCTGAAAGAAATATTTATTACAGTCTCAGTGCTCCCGTGATGTATTGAATGGTTGACATTGTTATAGAAAATCAATTGGATTCAATCTGGGAAAGTTGTATTATATGCATTGAAACCTGACAGTAGCATAAATCAGTATTTTTGTGAAAAAAAAGTCAACTCAAAGCAAAATGAAATTCATTTGTTTGCTTTCTTAAGCCATGTGTGATAGTTAGTTTAGTTGCCTTTAAAAAGGATTACATTTCAGATTGACTTTGAACTGCCTGGGAAAGAGGAGCAGTGAGAATATTTCTATAAAAGCATTATTGGAAAATATAGTTTAAAAGACATTTGTATCTTATACATAGAAAAACAAAAGCAGAGGTCTTGTGCCTCCTCTACCCATACATAGAACATTCTAAAGGATATAGTCAACTATTTAGGGAAGATGTACAATTTCAATTGGTAAAATACACTTAAATAAATTATCAATTTTCATAGACGATAGTCACTGGAGTAAAATATTTTGAGTATTAATTTTTTGGTGAATTTAAAAGCTCAATATTACAAATTCCTTGCATGCATTCATATATAATAGTCTCTTGATGGTTAGGTGCATCTTCTCTGAATGAACACAGACCCGGAAGTCCTCTGTTTTATATCTGTTGGGGGCCACATATCAGCTGGTGTATTTTTCAAAAATATTTTTTTCATTTTTAGGTAGGGGAGCAGGGCGGGGGATGGGGGAGGGTTTAGGGGACTTTTGAGAAAACGTGAAAGTTAAATGAAGAAAATATCTACTTAAAAAAAAATAAACCTCATCATGAAGTAAATATATATATATCAAGAAACCTGTGGTCCAAATATGAACCTGTTAAAATAATCATGATGCAGGTATCTTTTTTAATTCATTTTTTAAGAAAACCCATCATATGTATACTTAGAAATAAAAAGATTTCTTCTCTTGTTAGTGTCTCTGAACCTTATATATTCTTCAAAAGAGACCTAAATGGTCAGTTCACCATACATTTTTCCTAGAAGTCTCTTTTCATAGCATGCTATTATTCTATAGCTTACATTTTGTCCATCATTGGACTGGATTTCACAGCTCAGACTAGGCTGCCTGGCAAGTGTGTACCATTGATTCCCCTGTAACCACTTCCTAAATGCTTATACTAAAAGCATGTGCCATCATGCCAAGGGTTTTACAAGGGAGCTGGCAAACAAAATTTGGTCCTCATGTTTACAGGGAAAGCACTTTACTAAATGATCTAGCTCCCCTAATATTAAACAGCATAATTGCTTAAATTTACCCTCTAATGTCACTATAGGCTTAAATGCATTTTACTGAATTGAAGGACCTATGATTTACATAGTACATGTACTACAAGCATGTCATGGTTATAATTTACAAGTTTTTATCTTGAGTATTCATCCACAAAACCTTCATCATCACCAAGAGTAAATATATGTACAATAATCAAACTTTTCTTCTTTCTATGTATCTCTATTTATTAACTCTCATCTTCTTACTGATACCATCCACAGAAAAGGGTGAGTTGTAAGGTTGAGTAGGCAGATTTTTCAAGTTTACTCAAATCCTCATCTTAGCTTACTGCTCTTTGCTTCTAAGTATACATGACTGAGTGTCTGATGTGCCTAATTTTCTACTGTTAATTTCCATAGTCCTCAATGGTAACTTGCATATGCTACATTTTTACTGTTATTTATAGATAACACAAGAATAAAAATATAGTTATAAAACCTGATAAAACAGGAAAATGAACATTTAGAAAATTCATGTGTAGTCTAAAAACATAAATTGTAGATATTTTAATGTAGTCAGACAACAGCACAAATAAAATAATCATGTGTTAATAAATATTTAAATTAGTAATGAAAACATCATCATCAAAGCCGTTAAGCTTTATAACAAGAACAATAGAAGTGATGACTTAGGACATAGAGTGGAACTCAATGAGGACTGAATTTCCCTCTCAGTTTGAAATTTTGCATGAGCTCATTACTATATCTTGACCAGTTATCATTTAAAGGGATAATGCTTACTAGAATACTATCAGAAAACAAATATTAGAATAATAAAATACTGTGGAAACTAAGAAACTCACACCTGGGCACAGTGGAACTAACTGAAACAAGACTGGTATAAAGGGACAAACACCACCGGAGATCATTTGTGTGAATAATCCAAACAAAATTGACATTTCATCAATCCTATTTCTCCTCAGGATCTGAGGCAGACAGAGCATGAGTTAAAGGACAGTTTAGAAACCTAGTCAGACTTTCATGCACATATACACACATGCAAGCACACACACAGACACAAACTGAGAAACATATGTACACATGCACACACACAGACATTCACTCATACCACACATATACATGCACACAACACACACTCACCATAAACAGACACTCATGCACATACATAAAGACAGGGTGGGGAAGGGGGTAAAGAGGAAGGGAGAAAGAGATTTAGCAATAAAAAGAGGTAAAAATAAAAGGTTGAGATCTTAGGAGCTGAAAAATATAATGCTGATTCTCAGGTATTAAAGAGGTCAAAAGAAAGAAGGAGGTTTATCTGTGTACTGTAAGTTAGATTTGAAAAGAGCCAGGGCTTCTGTTTGCTGGCACAAAGAAACATGACAACAAACAATGATAACATACTGTAGATTTAGAAATCCCATAGGATATTTTGAATGTTTTAATTATATAAATTGTTTGCAGCAGGTATTTTTACCCTAACTGAAATATCATATCACATACTCTATTCATCAGCATCATAAAGTATCTCATAATATATACGGCTTTGTGTCAATTCACAAAGAAAAAAAATAGAAAAGCTATATGAATTAACTTCTATCATATATTTTAACACAGATATTTTAATGTTGGTTTATGTTAATGAAAAATTGAGAATAAGATAATTAAAAGGCAATGCAGGATTACAGAATTTATTTTTTAAAGTATTACATGTTGTCTTTGATAGGTTATTTCTCTGGCACTGGTGAAATGAGTCAATTCTAGCCAGAATAAATTATATCAAAGGCAGGTTTATTGGGAAGTTGTTCTTGGACGAGTTCACTGACCCCAAGGATTGAGGCCAGGAAAGTCTCTGCCATGGGGATATGGGAAAGTTGGGGGAGAAGAATGCATGCACAGAGAAGAGAAGAACTTCTGGGAAAATGGAAGTGCAGCTCCTATGCTGGAAAATTCAGGGATGGGACAGGGTAAGCCAGGTAGAACTAAGGAATGCTTGAAGGAGGCCAGGTCTCTAATGTAATATATAAATATGTAAAATATTTACCTCAGTCCCTTGTCCAGGCTGAAACCACTCTTGATTATATATCATTCATAGGATCAGGCTACTGTCTAATTGCATACATACAAAAGTCCACAAAATATGTATAAGAACACTTAAAACTCTGTCACACCATAGATTTTCAATAATAATGATTGAGATATGTTTTTAAATGTTTAAACCTATGAACTAAATATATAACATGATGATTCTAGAATTAAGTTAGAATTATAAACTGAAATAGTATTATGTCTATACTTCTGACCCAAAAACCTATTCCAGGAAGATTAGCTCCTGCAGTAACCCCAAAGGTGTTGTGTAAGCTACCTAGAGAGACATACTAGCAATCATAGTACTATCCAGATGTAAATCACAAGAACCATAGCAATGATGACAAGTAAGATGTCTCCAGTGGTACAATCCTGGCTCTTTTATCTGGAAGAAAAGGGTTGTATCACTTGGAAGAAAAGGGTTGAATCAAACAGCAATCTCTTTGAGCCTGATGCCTGCTAAATAAGAGAGAATCGATGCTTGCTACTGTAAATCTTGCCAAGTACCAAAAATTGGGATATGGTAGAGATGGGAACACAGACCCCAAAGGAAAACATACCCCACTGATTTTCTTGAAAAATAGAATTTCCCAAAATTTTCTGAATACTTATACCAATAGATAAAAATTACTCTTGCCTGTCATCAAAGAAGCTCTTTTTTCAAGAGATAGAGTCTATCACAGAAGGTAAATTATGTCACAAAGGGCAAATATACAGAGAATAAATCCTCAGCTCCAATTGATACTTTGCAATGCAACCCCTACAGCTAAGGCTCGGGGGGAAAAATTTTGCAAAAGCTGGATCAGAATGATTGTAACATCTAGAGGACCAAGAAGACTACTAGAAAAGAGTGTCTTTGGGGCATGACAGGAAAACTGCCCCCATGAAATTTCATTATTATGGTTGCCTCCACCAAGCATGTACAATGACCAAATGACATACCAACATGTGTGATAAACATCTCACAAGGCCGCACCTCTAGAAGAGCTAATGACTGACCGCAGAGAGGAAAAAATTAGCTCTTTCTAGAGAGTTTTCTGACAGGTTATTCAACCCCAAATAATCAGTCCTAAACACATGTTCATAAAAGCAAAACCTAGGGGACTCAACACGTTGTATAGAGGCATATATGTACAATGCTCAAGAAGAGGACATGGATTTGAAAGGGAGAAGGAGATATATATGAGGAGGTGGAGTGGATCAAGAGAGGGATGGAAGTAACTATAGTAGTAGTATATGAAATTCTGAGAAGTATTTGAAAAATTAGATTAAAAAATAAAGGATATAATATCTATAATTTAAATGAATATATTTCAAGAAATATCTAGGAAATATTACTAAATGATATTTGCTAAATTAAAGTTCCTAAAATACAGAAATTAAAAGAGATATATTTATACTTTTGGAAGTATTTATTTGCTCTCATCCTGAAATTTATTTCAGAAAATGATTCAATAAAACAAAGTTTCATTAAAGATTTTTCTTTTCTTCCTTAATCAGAAAAAGACCTATAGACACAGGAAAAAAACATATCTTAGTTCAAATGTAAGACTGGTGCCTTTGGATGGTATGAGTCTCTGAAATTATCTTAGCTTATATGTATTTTAATGTCACTATCTGTAAAGTTATTAACTAATTGTTAACTTTTGTAACTTTTATAGTGTTAAATAGCAATATATATGAAAAAGCAAGCATAAGAAATTAAAATGCAATTAATCACATTTATTGCTAGTGACCACAGTATGACCTGGACCAGAGGTGGGCTACAGTTACTACCAAAAAGGTGATGCTAAGTAGATTTTTAATGTTTGTCTAGGGCAGAGCTTCTCAACCTGTAAGTCACGACTCCTTTGACAAACCTCTTTCTCCAAAACTATTGCATTGCAATTTATAACATTAGCAAACTTACACTTATGAAGTAGCAACAAAACTAATTTTATGTTGGGGTCACCACACCATGAGGAACTATATTAAAGGATCACAACTGTAGGCAGGTTGAGAAGCAGTGCTCTAGGGAATTAACTGTCAAAATTGGAATCTTAAAGAAGTGAAGTGTGGAAACCCTGGGACCAGCAGCTCTTAATTTAGTTTTTGCATTGTGTCATTTATTGTATCATCTCTATTGTGTTACAATATAGTAACACTATAGAGAAAAACAGTTTGCAATGCAAAGCAGTTCAAGATTTGCTTTCTCAAATCCACATTATTCTTTCTGGCTTTGCTTTTTATGTATATTACTAAAATAGCCATCAATATGGTAAAGATGGTAGAAGTAATTTGATGAGCAAATGATCCCTGAGGCCACCGCCACTATTAATGCCAATAATCATTTGTAGAGGGCTTACCAATGTCAGTTTTCCAAGAGAATGTGCTGTTTCTGAAAGTGAGAAGTCAGAAATGGCTCACTGCATAGCCCTGGCTGTCCTGGAACTCACTTTGTAGACCAGGCTGGCCTCGAACTCAGAAATTTTCCTGCCTCTGCCTCCAAAGTACGGGGATTACAGGCACCATCACTGCCTCGCTTGACATCTCTCTTTTTATCACAGGACACATTAGGCAAAAAGGTACAAAGAAAGAGTGAGTTTTTATTTTGTCACTAATCTATATAATGTGACATTTTGTCAAGTTATTTTATTTTAATACTAGTAACTTTGAAAGGTTTCTTCAGAAGTTTATGTTTAAAAAGTTTGCAGAAATATTTCAGCATGTGAACAAACCACAGCATATTTATAGTATTACTCATTATGTGAAATTAGTGACTTTTTGTCAAATAAAAAAACCAGCAACTCAGAGTAGACATTTTTAACACTATGGAGAAATTAAACTCTTTTTTTCTGAGTTTCCAGAAAATTGGGTCAAAAAGTTGTTTCTGTTCTTTACACTGTATTATAGAATGGAAAGATACAACATGATACAAAGTCAGCTTCCCCTTCAGAAACATTCTTTCCACTACAGTAAAAGTCACTCTAAAGTTTTGAAAATCAAAAGCCAAAGAGAAATGCACTTCAGTTACCATAGATATCTGTTCCTACTGAGACCCCCTAGAATGGATTTCAGATAAGGTCAAAGGGATGTCACGCTCAAAGGGACATATTTAAAATCTCAGATATATGTTACCTGCACACAATTTACCACACCCTTTTTGTTTCAAAATACAATGCAGATATAACGGTATTTATTATATATAAATTTAAATAGATGATTAAATTATTTCAGTATATTAAAAATTACAAATTAGGCAGAGTAATCTCTGAAAGAACAAAATAATGCATTCTTTTTCTAAAACTCTGTCAAAAATCTATCTCCTTATATCTATGTATTTTTCATGAAGAACAAGCAATCTGCAGGTCCTTGCGAAAGTAAGGTCAACTACAAAATGGACAAATATCTTGTATTTTCCCTTTAGGCATAACAAAATTCAGTTTTACCTCTTTAAATGTGAGTCTAAGGATGCCATTACTCCTAGGACACTCTGCCTGAAAAGCCTCAGTTCATCAATCATTAGCCCCTGTGTCTGCCAGCACAGATACTCAACAGGCCTGCAGCTTCATGTGACATGAAGGTTAATAGTGAATCCGTAGGTAAAATTTGAAAATTTCCTTGATCTTTGGAAGCCATGGGGGAAACTAATAAAGTTACAGCATGGAGCTTTTGACTCAGTTCAAACTTATGATAAGTGGACTGAGAGTCGAGAAGTCGAGTGAATTAAAACTAATGAGTAGAACTTCTATTGAGGGAGGGAAGGCATAATAGGTAGAAATTGTAATATATAATGGAAAGGTCCAAGTCTCTGTCCCTTCCTCTTCCTTTTTTGGATTCCCAGCTCCTCCCTTTCTTTCCACTCCTCTTCTTTTCTTCTTCTTTTTATTCCTCCTCCTTCTTTTATCCCCTTCTCTCATTTACTGAAAAAAAAAAAAAAAAACCAAAAACAATAAAACCATATATGCCTTGGGCAATCATATAATCATTAACATTTCCAATAGATTACATGAAATGAACTAAATACGATTTTTCTAATTTATGCATTAAAGTATGGTTTTGCTTGTGTCATATTAATGAGTATTTAAATTAAGAGACTAGAAATAAAATAAAATCTTAGACAACTGAAAAACTAAACATTATTTCCCATTGTAGATATTTGATACTTAATTTGGACTGTTGTATGAGAACTTTTCTTAAAAACAGGAATAACGTTAATATCAAAGAAATTAAATATATACTTACTCAATAGCATCTTTAATTATATTTAAAATGCTTACAGTTTTGACACTTACTATTTTGGGTACCATACACAGTATAGTACCTGAAATATATGAAATGATTTTTAAATGTTTTTCTTTTAAATATTTTTAAAAATGTTCAAAATATTTTACATACTGATTATAAATTAGGTTTATATTTATTTTAATTCAGAAAGCTAGAGTATGTAAAATATATAGCATTGCTTCCTTTCTGGGTGTGGTATTGCTCATATTCAATTTAGTTTAATTTTATTTGATATTAATTAAATTGACTTGATTTAATTCTAGCCCTCCTGAGGGAGAGGAAGGGGGATTTCTATGCATTCAAGACCAGACTGATATGCAAAGAAAAGTCCAAAGGTTACAAACAAGGCTACATAGTGAAAACCTGTCTCAAAAATAAAAGGAAGAAACAACAGAAGTGAAAGATAATTCTATATCATAGTAGAGGACAAAATTGGCTAAGATTGACAGACAATTCTTTGAGAAACTAGTCACTGAGATCTCTCTTAATATGTGCAATGTGCAGAGAGATTAAGAAGTGATAACCTCCTTGTCTTTCATCAGGCAATCCTACACAGAGAAGCATAGGCAACAAAGGGAGGTCCAGAGTGGGAGAAATGGGCTACTTCCGGCAAAAAGACACCCTTCGACAATCCATTTACAGTCAGTCAAAAACAAGTGAAACAACAAAAAAAAGAGAACAAGAAAAGAGAAACAAGCAACACCTTGCTTCTAAACAGTGATCCCAGGGCAGAGAATTCTTACAGATTGGAAAATTTTTAATAGGATTTGCCTCACTTTTAAATTTGCAAAGCTCTCAGGTGAACTTCAGTGAGGGTTAAAAAAAAAAAATCTAGAACATAAGGAGAAAGAGTTTATATAAATAACATCTGAATATATCATTTTAATTTCTGGAGATTAAAATATAATTACAATATATCCCCCCTTTCCTTCCTTTGAACCCCTTCATAGTCATTTTTACTGTCTTTAAAATTTATGATCTGTTTTTATTAATATTGTTACATGCATATATATATATATATATATATATATATATGAATATATTCATAAATATATAGAGTAGTCTATATAATGTTATGTGTAATATGATATCATAGCTGACTATTTGGTTTTGGTCATTTTTTTAAAGGATAAAATCCAAGGATTCATAATTTTAATACATTTTTATTAGATACTTTCTTCATTTACATTTCAAATGCTATCCCGAAATTCCCCTATACCCTCTCCCAGCCCTGCTCCCCAACCCACCCACTCCTGCTTTTTGGCGCTTGCATTCCCCACTACTGGGGATAATGAACTTTGTAAGAACAAGGGCCTCCTTCCATTGATGGCCAACTAGGTCATCTTCTGCTACAGATGCAACTAGAGACATAGATCTGTGGGGGGTACTGGTTAGTTTATATTGTTGATCCTCCTATAGGGTTGCTGACCCCCTTTAGCTCCATGGTTACTTTCTCTAGCTCCTTTTTTAGGGGCTCTGTGTTCCATTCAATAGATGACTGTGAGCATCCATTTCTGTATTTGATAAAATCTAAGGATTCAGAAATTTTAAAGAACTGGATTTTAAACATTTAGTATGGCATGTTTATTTAAAATTAATTCTAATGTTAATATTAATCATTCTTTGAAATCTTTTAGGTCTGCCTCTTTTAAATATCAGTATTTAAAATTTGGGTTAAGAAAAATACCTGATTATAACTTAATGACGACAACTCAAAGATAGCTAAAATGTACATTTTTGTTAAGTTTTCTAAAATAACTTAATTGATTTTGATAGAAAAACGTACATTGTTAACTGATTACTTTTAGGATTGACCTGTATCTTGATATGTTTTCCTTGGTTCATTTCAAATGTATGCACATTGACAATGCTGAGAAGAGCTCCCTTGCTTTAAAATACTTGCTAAGACATATTACACTCTGTTGTCAAGAGTGCATTTTAGTACCTAAATACTTTGCTAGTGTTCCCTTTCACTGGTTTTTAATTTCTTTCCTGAGAGATTTTTAAGTGAGGATTCAAGAAGCTTGGGGGACATTTAGTTTAGTATATATGAGGCTGAGGCTATTGTGGGGGTCCTACTATCTGTAGACTCTGGCAAAAAGAAAAGAAAAAAAAATAGAAGAATGTTATTGGTAGAGGACACAGCTTTATTTGAGTCCTGGCTGAAAAAACAGAGAACAGGTTCAGGTGACATATTCAAGGTGATACAAGATAATGGGGCTATTTGGGGAAAATAGATGAAGCCATGCCTTGCCTAGATAAATTCTTCATTCTCCACTGAAAGTTTCTTGAAGGGTAGAGATTTGCTGTGTCTCTTCTGGATTTTTTTTTTTTTTCGGCCTAACAAAATATTGCATCCTTGTTAAGTACTAAAGAAAGCTACTTACTTCCTGATTAGACATATCTCCTTGAAATTTTAATTTTGTCTGTGAGATATTTAGTCTGTTCTGTTACTACAAATGCCATAAGATTCACAAAGGTATAATGTTAGATTTATAAGCAATGTTCATTGAATGATTAAGCTTACTGTGTATGTTGATAGCTGAGCTGCTCTCATGATGTAAGTGACAATATCATTGCCCAGTCCCTTGAAACCTTTTTCAGTTTTTGCCTGTTTGTATAAAGAACAGTGAGTTGCATTCACAATCTTTACCTGAAGTTTTTGTTTTGTTTTCAGTTTTTCCAGTTTGCTCAAATATTTATATTTCCTTTGGAATACTGAGACTTTAAAGCAAAAACAAAACAAAATAAAACCAAAACAAATAATAACATAAAAACCAACAGCAAAAATCCTTGGCATGATATTAGCTGTAGTTAGTGCTAAATATTTTGTATGTTTAACAATCTGATGTGGGGTATTTTTCTTTCTATTATAACACAGTGTGTTAGGATGTTACATGACCTGTATGTAAATTTTTACTTAGCACATGAAGAAATATTTAGTTTAGCTGGTGTGTGTGTGTGTGTGTCCATTATACGCAATGTGCATCTGACTGCTTTAAGGCTTTGAGAAGCTACAGTAAGAAAATAAGAAGCAGGGACACAAATGGAGACTCTCAGTTGGAGGTCTTCTTTCTTTTACAACATTTATGAAGGAGTCAGAAGAAAGAGAGAGAAAGAGAGAGAGAGAGAGAGGTGGGAAGGAGACTGCAAATGCTTTCTCTGTGGTCCATAGTAGGCAGTACGAACACTGCTCCTTAAGAGGAGCTAATGTCTCAGTGTTTTAACTGGCTCCTTGACTTAAAATGTGACTGCTTGTGTGTGTTGATTTAGCATCTTAATATGTGTGTGATTTGGAAGACACAGGATAGCTAATGAAATAGTTTTGTAACTTCATTTTTCTACCCTGGGGAAATTTTGTCTGGTTATTGTTATGAAAAAGACAGCTCCTTTTAGCTTAAGTTGCTTAACTTCTGATATGTGATAGATGTATCTGGGTCATTGTTTGAAAAGTAATCTTTGTGCTTTGTATGGGTACTCTATGTATTTATATCTCATAAATGTCTGCTTTCCATCTTCTGAGAGAAACTGTTTTATGTGATAAACTTAAGACATTATTTTATGCTTTTCTTTTTAAATGTTTCATATTTTCTGCCATTGTTGTTTCAGACTTCTGGTTACTTAGAAAACTGTTTTAAAGTTAAGGTTCATTTAAGGATCAATTTTTCTTAAGGCAGTCTTTAAACGACTGCTTTTGTAAGCAAGTATTGTGAATTGATTTTAGTACATTTAATGCTCTACGTATTTAAGTAAGAATGCTTATAGCTGTGCATTCAAAGTTTATATATTGCACAAAATACCAATCAAGGGTGGTTGCTTATCAAAATCTTTATGGTAGCCAGGCATGGCTACAGGAGAGACAAAAAAAGAGGCTATTCACAACCAACCTTGGAGTTACCAAGCTTGTGGGCCACAACCTATGTATGCCCCAAGTCAGGTCTGACCACCTCTCTTCAATGAGTAAATTAAACGAGCCAAATTGAAAGTAGAAAGAACAAATATGAGATTTAATCAATATGGCCAAATTGTGAAGAGGGACAAGGGGATTTACCCATAGCTATATGTAGTTGGGCAAATAGCAAGATTACTTTCCATACTTAAGATTCTGTTTTATCTATCATTCTATTTTAATCTTATCTAGCTAGTATTAAACTATAGTCTGTCATATGACATTATACCACTTATCTATACTGAAGACTTCTTATCTATTCAATATTAGCTGTGTTTTTTACTTTTTCTACTTTTGGAGCAAATACCTGAAAATAATACTCTTAAGGAAGGCAAGCAGCATTTCTGCTCATGGATTGAGTGCAAAAGCAATCATTGTGGAGAACAAACACTAGAAAGATGACCTCCTGACTTTGACAGCAGGAATCAGAGTCTACTTTCTCTCATCTCAGCAGAACAGGAAGTAGACAGATATGTAGGTTCCAGAACACATTTGAGCTAAAACCCTACAGGTCTATTGCTTTCCAATTCACTTCTTCTACCTTCTCAATTTTTTCTGAACTACCCAAATCATTCCAACAAGTAGGAGACTGAGTGCTAAAACACCTGACCATATGGAACATAGTTTATATCAAAACCTTAGTATTTCAGCCCCTGCCCCCATAGTCTCACTGGCATCCACTGACCAAAAAATGCACTCAATTCAGCTTCACGTTTCCCCATAGATTTTCAGTTCAAAATTGCTTCAAAATATCAGTGTCCAAAGTCTTTTGTGAACAATAAAGCAGTCCCATAACTATGAATGATTATTTTGGTAAGTGATGTATTCAGTATACAATTGTCATATTCTCATGTCACAGAAGAAAACAAAGGGAAAATGGAATTTTTTTTCATTCTTTTCCTGAGAGATATGAATCCCTTGCTGCTTCCCAGATAATGCACTGAGGACAGACCAATGGAATGATTCAACCCAAGCTTAGCTTGTTGCAACAATCAACTTATTGCAGTTTGTATGAGAAATTACTTATCAGGACCGTTTTAGACGACTCACAGGAAAAAAAAGAGCTTTCAATCACAAAGTCAATCTTATATGAAAATGTCATAAAAGTTGCAAAATGGAATCTACCTTCAGTCTACTTTCTACTTCCCATAAACTTAAAGGACTATCTCCTTTCTATTTCCACTGGGGAGTGCTAACAAATGGCTAGCTGGAATTTGTTACCATTTTGTTTTTCTTATTTCTGTAAGAAAAGGCTAACATTATTTCTTCTTTTACATGGCAAAGGGTTGGTTTGTGTTATGGCAGGATGAATAGGTTACACTCATTTATAAAGCAAGAAAATATCAGAACAAAGCATGACTGAAAGAAATCTGGCTGGGAAGCATGAAACACTAACTTTATCTACAATTGTCTACAGAGTAAATAGTCTAAATGTAGCCATTGTATGCTGAGTAACTTCTTGCTCATTTTGTTGTGTCAGAGACAGAAGGTCAAAACATGTCCATTATCTAGGGAAATAATGGCATTCTCTAGGCCTAAACTACCATGAGTATATCTCTCCCTCCCTTTCTGTTGCCTGAAGCTCACATGGCTTTTATTTATTTATTTATTTACTTATTTATTTATTTATTTATTTATTTATTTATTTATTTATTTTAGATATTTTCTTAATTTACATTTCAAATGCTTTCCCGAAAGTTCCCTCCCTCCTCCCACCACCTGCCCTGCTCCCCTGCCCACCCACTCGCAATTCTTGGCCCTGGCGTTCCCCTGTATTGGGGCATATAAAGATTGAAATACCAAGGGGCCTCTCCTCCCAATGATGGCATGGGACCCACAATGGAGAAGCTAGATATAGAACCCCAGGAGCAGAAGGGGTCTGCAAATCTAGAAGAGGAACAACAATATGAACTAACCAGAACCCCCAGAACTCGTGTCTCTAGCTCCATATGTCGCAGAAGATGGCCTAGTCGGCCATCATATGGCTTCTTTAGTGAGCCGTCACCATTCACACCCTGTCTCATTGATTCCATGAAGATCCCGAGTCCTTGACATTTCCAAAGAATCTGCATTCACCACTGTACTTTAAACGCCACCTCCCCACCTTCATCTATAGCCTATTCAGGGGTTTGTGCAGTAAGGCTGGTAATGGTCCTGCTACTTATTGACTTAGCAGCTCTCTAGAAGTGTTGTCTTGGGCCTCCAGGTCTCCTCATTTTTGCATTAGAAAAACCTATAAACCAGCACTATGCGAGGTAAATGATTCTGCCAGCCTGAAAATCACTCTGGAGCCTCTACAAGTCCTTCCCAGGCTTCTAAGCATCTGATAGGCTGAACTTGACCAAACACTATGGTAGATGTCCCTGACGTAACAGAATGACTGAAGGTTCTCCCTTGCTTTTCCTTATGAAATAAATTTTCCTTTCTGACAAATGTAAACTTCAGTGGGAGGGATCTTGTTCTAGTGACAGTCTCCTCAGTGCTATAGCCAAAGCTGAGGACTCTTTTTTGTTGCTGTTTTAATAATCTCATTAAGCATTGAACAATATTTCTATATTGTCTGTTCTGAAATTTTGAACTTGCTTATTCCCCCCCCCCCCCAAATTTCCACATCCTTTTATCTCTCTCCTCTTTGTTTGGGTTTTCTCTCCTCATAATATCAGAAAAGAGCAGTGAGTAGTAACCATTCTAGAGTCTATACTTTATACATTACTTGGATTTTCATGCAAATTTAAAGTTTTCAGAAACTAAAGCAGTGAAGCAGAGAGGAGCTAACGTCTTCTTTACTAAATATGATATCATTTACTGCATGTTCTTAGATAACTTGATTGTTACAACTTCGCTGCTTTATATGAACCCTTAAAAATTATCTGTGTACATAAAATGGCATTTGAACATAGGGACTTTAATTTCATGCAACTATACACTTGCTTCAGTGGTTGATAAAGAACAATTCTTACTGTAATGTGAAGGTTTCCATTTTAATACAGCCTCTTAATGCTAATAATGAAGTCTCAATACAACAATCTCTTTTTTTTATATTAATTGAGTTTATTAAAATTTCCAGAGTTCCTAAAACAAAAAGACAATAACAAAACTTAATAAAACTTAATAATACTGAGGGAAAATGACACCATGGTTTCAGAATGAAAGAGATAGCTCACCTACAATGCAGCATGGCTCTAGTTGTAGCAGATATACAAAAGTAACATGAAATATAAGGAAAGCATAAACCAATATTTCCACATGTTCATGGGAATTTTTATCCTTAATTTGCATATTTAGGAAAAGTGAATTTTAAGAATATTAAATGTGTGATTATTATAATTTTAAAACACAAAAATTTTTATTTATCAATCAACCCATTGAGAACATTGCCCCCCCTCCCCTGTATATGTGTGTGTGTGTGTGTGTGTGTGTGTGTGTGTGTGTGTTTGTGTGTGTTTATGTGTGTGCTTATGCGACATTTCCATAAAGGAATGCCTAAAACTAAAACTCAGTTATTTGCCTAGATTGAAAGTGTACTTCTTCATGTTTTAGAGGCTAGACAGTCCAAAATGAAGGCATTGTCTAATGAAAGACTTCTTGTTCATATGTCATAATTTACGGAGGCAGGAGTGCAAACTCTGGGCAGTCACTGAGAGAGAAGTACGGGACAACCAAGCAACCCAATGGTGTTTGAAGTATGTAGTAGGGGAGCTCACTCCATGAGTACAGCAGTAGTGTCTGTGACATAAGAAATCCATCACAGCAACACAGAGATTTTGAAAAGAAAATTTCAAACAATTCAGATAAACAGATAAGTGTTAAAGCTAGTGAAAGTAACATGGGACTTACTTTGGATGGTTGACCATTTGATATATCACAGTCTTGTTCTAGGGAATACATTTTTTAAACAGGTATGCTGTATAGCTTACTAAACTGTGGAATGTAATTTTAGATGCAGATACTGTCTTAGCTGGGGTGTTTATTGCTGGAATGAAACACCATGACCAAAAAGGCAAGTTGGGGAGGCAAAGGTTTACTTGGCTTATGTTTTCATATTGCTGCTTTTTATTAGAACTCAGGACAGGAACTCAAACAGGACAGGAACATAGAGAAGGAACTCATAGAGAGGATATAGAGAAATACTACTTACTCTCTTTTCCCACAAAGCTTACTGAGCCTGCTTACTTACAGAACCCAGGACTGCTAGGCCAGGGATGGAACCACCTATTATGGGCTGGGCACTCCCACACCAATCAGTAATTAAAAACACCTTACAGACAGGTATTATGGAGGTTTTTTCTGAATTAAAGTTTCCTGCTTTCCAATAACTCTAATTTTGGGTCATGTTGTCATAAGAGTAGATGGCACAGTTGCCATGTCTTGAATAATGGTTTATACCTAAGAATCAAGAATCCTTTTTACAAAGTATATTTAAGTTTTTTGTTTGTTTGTTTTTTGTTTTTGTTTTTTGTTGTTTATGTTTTTTGAGACAGGGTTTCTTTGTATAGCCCTATCTGTTCTGGAACTCACTTTGTAGACCAGGCTGGCCTAGAACTCAGAAATCTGCCTGCTTCTGCTTCCCAAGTGCTGGGATTAAAGGCCTGTACCACCACGCCTGGCTAGATTTAAGTTTTAAGTAATTGGTATATTCTATCATAAGGAACATTTATAGATGTGTGAATAGAATCAATAAAATGTATATAAGACACAACTGGAACAGAAGACAAAGCAGAGGACAGATTGTGGTGGAAAGCAGCATAACAGAAGCTGTCATAGGTTGGAGTTTAGCTTGATTTTATCCCTGAATATTTGTGTGCTTAAAGCTTGGTCTCCAGTTGCCAATATTTTGTTGTTGTCACTTTTTCCTTGTGTGTGGAGAGAGGAGCAGTTATAATTGTTGTTGTTGGTTTAGTTTGTGATTTTGTTTGTGAGACAGTGTTGTGCCAGGCAGCATTCATGAACCCCAAAAGACCACCAAGGAGCATTTTCTGGTGTAATAGCATTAGGGTCCCTTTATGGCCTTGGGCTCTCTTCCAACCTAACCCTGATACAGCATTATAAGAAGGGAAGGATGAACAACCTCAAAGCCTCAGCAGGAAAAGGTCTTATAGGAAATGGAAGTAAGTGAGGGAGGGTCTGTCCTGGCAAGGATCTAACAGAATGTTTATTGTAAGCTGACAGAGGGGTGCTCTGAAGCAAGACTGCATACAATCACAAAAGACTGCCCCACCTGGGGATCCATCCCATATACAATTACCAAACCCAGACACTATTGTGGATGCCAACAAGTGCTTGCTGAGAGGAGCCTGATATAGCTGCCTTCTGAGAGACTATGCCAAGGCCTGACAAATACAGAGATTGATGCTCACAGCCAACAATTGGACTTAGCATGGGTTCCCAATGGAGAAGTTAGAGAAAGGACTGAAAGAGCTGAAAGGGTCTGCAACCCCATAGGAAGAACAGCAATATTAACCAACCAGATTTCCTAGGATCTAAACCATCAACCAAGCAGTACACTTGGAGGGACCCATGGCTCCAGCTGTACATGTAGCAGAGGATGGGAGGTCCTCTCAACGTATATCAGTGGGAGGGGAGCCCCTTGGTCTTGTGTTGGATAGATGCTCCAGTGTAGGGGAATGCCAGGACAAAGAAAAGGGAGTGGGTGGGTGGGTGAGTACCCTCATAGAAGCAGGGGGATAGGGAAGAGATAGGGGGTTTCAGGAGGCAAAACCAGGAAAAGGGAGAACATTTTAATGTAAATAAAGAATATATCTAATGAAAAACAAAACATAACAAATAAAGTAACAAAAAAAAGGTTCTGAATATACGTCTGAAACAATCAGACTTATCTTTGAATAACTGTTGCTAGGAAGTAGCTAGGAAGTATTGGGTGCAGCTTGGGTTCTGCTGCAGGTCAATTTCTCAGGCTCTTTCTTTTCTTTTCTTTTCTTTTCTTTTCTTTTCTTTTCTTTTCTTTTCTCTTCTCTTCTTTTCTTTTCTTCTTTTCTTTTCTTTAAGATAGAAGCTGGTCTCAAGATGGAGTAGATTTGACCTCTTAACATGTAGACTAGCCTAGTCTAGAATTCACAGATAGTCATCTTCTTCTGCCACCAACTGCTGGCTTTAAAGACACATACAACCCTGGTGTGCCTTATACTTTCTGCTTAAAATTGGGCCAATTCATATTATTCATAGAAAGATGTTTCCAAGTAATGATTAGATTCTTAATATTTTTGAACAAATGTTGCTTAATATTAATGCTTTCCCCCCACCTCCGCCTTGGGAAGAAAAATATTACTCAACCTTAGTATAACTCACCTACATTATGTACCTACATACAAGAAAGACAGGACCACTATTATTTTAACCTATAAATCAAGTGGTAGTTAATATTTTATTTTTTTTCCTGCACCAGAAGCCATACTGTAATTCTATCAACTCCATCAGCTATCAAAATGTCTGAAAAGGGTCCTGGTTTTATCTCTTTCAAGATAAGATTTGAAAGCCAACTAAAAAACAAACAAACAAACATCACTACCACCACCTACACACAACTTTCTCCCCCACCCACCCCCCAGAAAAACAACCAAGCTTTAGGAGAAACCAAAGAAAAGAAATGTAGTCTCTTGCAAACTCATCAATGGATACTGGTGGACTATGATTTGAACCTTTTAAAATAGCTTCTATGCTTACTTATCCCCTGCCTAGGTAATGACATCTCCTTTCTGCACACATGCCCTATCAATCAAGGATGTCTTTTACTTCTGAAATCTGACAGTCATACAAATAAAACCAATGCCTGTGTTGTGTTTGTATGTGCTTGTGTGGGTGTGTTTGTTTAAAACCTACTAGAAGGTTATACTACCTGACATAAAATATTCTCAACGGTAAAAATGGAGGACTAGCCATTATTCCAATTCCATAATGATAGGTTAGGATAACCTCTGCAGAAGTGGTAAAGGCAGCAGATAATAATTGGCGAAATTTAGGGTAAGATCCTCAAAGAAAACAAACTACAACAAAGCCAACAAATGAAACCACTTTTATTTTTAAATCTCAAAGCCAGAAATTTCATTGAGTCTATTGACTACGTTATCCTTTCCAGAGTTCAAAGATGGCTAAGGAATTGGGCCTCTCTAATAATTGATCAGGTTCAAAAAAATGATGTTAGTGATATTTACTCTCAAAGGGGGAAGGTCATGAATAGTAGTGAAAACCCTGGAGACATATATTATCTTCTGCTAAGTAAATAAAATCTCTGGCCTACATTTTGATCTAATATTGATCTGGGTAAAGGTCCCATCCAGCCGTGATGACTCATGGGCAGAATAATGAATTCCTTTCATTAGCAGCCACACCTAGAAGCTCATAGACACCATTCTTATTCATAAATCCCCAGCCACTTATTCTAACAATAACTTACAATTTCTAGAGATCTCAGAAGTCAGAATTTACTAGCTAATTTTTAAAATAAAGGATGAAAATGTGTGATGAATATGAAAGAGATGAAGTAGACTATGGGAAAACTTTTCTGTGAATGATATCTATGCCACCAAGGAACAGTATTATATAAAGCTCTCTCATCTTGTGGAAGGGCTATGTATGTACCTGTTTGTTAGACATTCCTGAGACTTGGCTCAATATCAAATTATTCCCCTTTGTACTAATTAAAAATTAACCAGCTCACAAGGCAGAGGTTATACCACTGTGGTAAGATGGCCCCACCACGTGTCAGGATAAACACTAAGAGAAATCAAAGTCAAGCAAGGTGACTAGCTCATTCTCAACACACAGAACAAATTCCTCAAAGAAAGAAAATAAGTTTAAGGAGCCAAGAGCTTCTCCCCGATCCAAGTGATGCTTGAGTGACAGACTCACAACTGTCCTTGACAGCAAATAGAGAAGCACATTACTTCGGGGCACCTGCAGGGCCATATGTATCTGAGAAGAATGTGCAAACAAACCTATCAAATGGTCACCTGCGGTTTTACTAGTTCAAGGAATCATACTTCCCAGATTATAGGCTTAAATAGATATCAGATAGTATTTCTACCACTCACTAACAATTATCTTATTATTAAGGAGTATTCAGTGCATTGTTATAGAACATCATAACTTTGCTCATCTGTGAAGTGCTTACTTAAATTTGAGTGACAAGAGTACTTTGTTTTAAGCTGTGAATCCAATCCTCTCTCTTCCTCTCCTCATCCTCCTCTCTCCTCCCTCTATTGCCCCCTGCCTCTCCTTATCCATACATCTCCTACCAGTCAAGGAAGTCTTTTACTTCTGAAAACTAACAGTAATACAAATAAAATCAATGACTCTGTTGTGTGTGTGTGTGTGTGTGTGTGTGTGTGTGTGTGTGTGTGTTTGTTTAAAACCTACTAGACTCTTATACCACTTGACATAAAATATTCTCAACTGTAAAAATGGAGGAGTATTCATTATTCCAATTCCATAATGGTAAGTTAGGATAACCTTTGCAGATAGGGAGTGGTAAAAGCACTCTCCCATCTCCTCCCTCTCCCTCTTCTCCCTCTCCCTCTTCCTCTTCTCCCTCTCCTCCCTTCCCTCCCTCCCCTCCCTTCCCTCTCCCTCCCCCTCCCTCCCCTTCTCTCTCTTCCTCTCCCTCTCCCTCTCAGCATGTGAGACCTTGTTACCTGACAGAATTGAGAATCAAAGTAAGGTTGAATCAGCTCAAACCCTGGGTATCTAGTAATTCAGAACAGCAGGAGTTGATTCCTATCCTGCCTCTATCTGCTCTGGTCTAGTAATCAGGACACCCCACTGTGGAATGTGGGTACTGAGTAGCATAAACCCCTGGAGTTCTTTTCCATGCTAATGAGGTATCTATAACAATCCCTCCCCCCTATATTTGGCCAGTAAGCTTTCCTTACTGGGCACTCCTTCCCACCAAAGCTATTTAAACCCTAGTTCACTCTTGAATACATTATCTTCCTTTAATTCCACCACCAAATAAAATAGTATGAACAAGAAGGATCAATTGTAGTGGGAAAGGCTTAAAGAGCCATGCCAAAACTCCTTAGGACAGGCTTCTGTTCCTTCCCCTCTAGGACTCTCAGCTTGCACTATGAATCAGACCAAGATCTGCCAGTCCTGTGTTCTGCCTTTCTCTTCCTGCTCAGCATGTGGATGCCCTGAAAGGAAGCATGAACAGAGTCCCTGTTCCTAGACGGGGACCCTGCTCCTAACTCCCAGAGGAACCATGGCAGAGTCTGGTACAAAGGAGAAAAGAAACCACAGCATTTGTTCCATATTCTTCTGGCCCAGCAAAGTAAACCATTGACTGTGGACTCCTCAATTTGGACATTTCAGACAGCATGCCAGAGGAGGTCTGACCATTCCCACTATTCCCATCAGAGAAGCAGAGTGCAGTACAGCACTCTCTCTCCACCACCACCACCTATGACTGATCAAGTCACATTATGATTGTTGCCTTATGCTTACCTATAAATGTGACTGAAAGTAAACCCTGGGTTCATCACTCCTGATTGCAGCCTTGGAAACCACAGATGAAATACCCTGGGTAGAACCCCAAAGAATAGGGTCTCAAGAGAATCTATTCCTTCCTTTTAACCTCTAATGAAATTAGGCTTCTGCTTAAGTTCTCTCTTCAATTATACTATTAACAAGACTAAGAAACCCAAGAGGCAACTCTGGTTCCGTGACTATCAATAGTGGCATTGACAATATAGAGACAGCCAAAAATTTCACATATTTATGTTTGCTTTATTCATGATCCAAGAATGTTTGCAGAAGAGAGCCCCAACTGAAATCCCCTAGGCTTTCAACTTCTTCACACATTAATCAGACACTTAGTGTCTAGTATCAAAGTTTTCTTTTTACAATCTCTAGAGTTTTGATATGACAGCAAAGATATACACCAACTCAGGGAAAAAGGAACCTTCTTTTGTTTTAAATATTATGAAGTATTTAAGGAGATCTGAAACAAATGTAATAGACTCCTATGGAGAAGGGTATCATACAAGAGTTGCTGTATGAGAGAACAAAGAGAGCCTGGTATTAAGACAAGGAAATAAACAAGGACATGTTTGTATTAATAAATTAGAAGTATCTAAGTAGTAGAAAGAAATAATAAATTTGTAATCAATGGGCCAGACAAAATGACTAGAAGTATTTAAATTGTCTACAATTTTTTCAGGGGGTTATCAGCCCTTCAATATTCCTCAGTAGAGAAGGAAATGCAAATCAAAACAACCCTGAGATTCTACCTCACACTAGGCAGAATGGCTAAGATAAAAAATTCAGGTGACAGCAGATGCTGGAGAGGATGTGGAGAAAGAGGAACACTCCTCCATTATTGGTGGGATTGCAAGCTGGTACAACCACTCTGGAAGTCAGTCTGGTGTTTTCTCAGAAAATTGGACATAGTATTACTGAAAGATCCTGCAATACCTCTATTGGGCATATACTCAGAAGAAGTTCCAACTGGTAATAAGGACACATGCTCCACTATGTTCATAGCAGCCTTATTTATAATAGCCAGAAGCTGGAAAGAACCCACATGTCCCTCAATAGACAATGTATACAGAATGCAGTGCTACTCAACTATTAAAAACAATGAATTTATGAAATTCTTGGACAAATGGATGTATCTGGAGGATATCATCCTGAGTGAGATAACCCAATCACAAAAGAAGTCACTTGATATACACTCACTGATAAGTGGATATTAGCCCAGAAACTTAGAATACCCACGATACAATTTGCAAAACACAAGAAAATCAACAGAGAAGACCAATGTGTGGATACTTCATTCCTCCTTAGAATAGGGAACAAAATACCCATGGAAGGAGTTACAGAGACAAACTTTGGAGCTAAGATGAAAGTATGAACCATCCAGAGACTACCCCACCAAGGGATCCATCCCATAAACTGGTACCAAACCCAGACACTATTGCATATGCCAGCAAGATTTTGCTGAAAGGACCCTGATATAGCTGTGTCCTGTGAGGCTATGCCAGTGCATGGCAAATACAGAAGTGGATGGATGCTCACAGTTATTTATGGGATAGAACACAGGGCCCCCAATTGAGGAGCTAGAGAAAGTACCCAAGGAGCTGAAGGGTTCTGCAACACTATAGTTGGAACACCAATATGAATTAACCAGTACCCCAGAGCTCATGTCTCTCTCTGCATAAGTAGCAGAAGATGGTCTAGTAGGCCATCATTGGGAAGAGAGGCCCCTTGGTCTTGCATACTTTATATGCCCAGTACAGGAAATGCCAGGGCTAAGAAGTGGGAGTGGGTGGGTAGGGGAGCAGGGCAGGGGGAGGGTATAGGGAACTTTTGGGATAGCATTTGAAATGTAAATAAAGAAATGTCTAATAATAAACCTGTAAAAAAAAGAACATTGAAAAAAATAAAATAAAAAAGATGTCTGCAATTAGAGTCACTGGAAATAACAATTTACGTTTTAGCATTAGTCTGTTTACTTATGAGATATCTAAGTACTGCTGGATATCTAAGTCTGCTGGTAATGCAAAATAGCAATATATTAATAAGGTGCCATTATTGAATTCAGTCTTCAATATACAGTGTTACAATGTACAGTGGAAGAACTTTAGTTTATGCCAAATATTCTTGGACATTGGAATCCTTAATACATGAAAAGAAAAGAAACAAGCAGATCAAGCAGGAGGGGAGGAAGAATGAAGGAAAAAATGGAAAAAAGGAAAAGAAAGTAGAGAAGTATAAAATCAAGACACATGGCAAATACAGACTGATTCTGCTTTACCTCTGATCTATGTGGCATTTTATTTTCCTCTCAAAACTGAGAATGCAGTCTAGTATGTTATCAGGTTGGGAAATAATACAATGCACTGACTTTTATGTCTACTCATATGTTGCATGTAGTCTGCATGTTAGTATGAGTGATATAATATTCTATATATATGGGTTACTCCTTTCGGTTTGGGATGTAGTTGTGGTTTCTATTCTTGGCACTCTGAGTCAGCAGAATGACAGATGTACATATAACTGGGAAGAAAGGTTTCCTTTGTTTTAGGCATATATATATATATATATATATATATATATATATATATATATATATAATTCCTGAAGGAGAGGCCGAGTGATTTTTCTTTTTAATTGATTTATATCTTGCCATAATTTGAATTCTTGTGAGATGTAGAAGCAATAGGAGATAAGTAGGTGTGGGAATTGATAGGCTGCTACAGGGATGATAGAACAGATAATAGATGATATACATAGATGCCAGATAGCTGTGAAATAGATGGATAATAGTTTCATGATAGATAGATGAGATAGATTGATAGATAGATAGATAGATAGATAGATAGATGATAGATAATAAATAATAGGTAGATAACAGATGATAAGTGATACATTGAAAATATTTATGCACACACACACACACACACACACACACAGAGGTTTATTCACTTTATGGGGGCCAAGTACTGTCACAGTAAGTCATTATAAAACTAAGTTCCTGGTGTGCCAACAGTGTGATTCAATCCTAGTACCTAATCCACAGAATTGGGATAGCTGCCAAGTCAATCTCCATCTGGAATTGAAAGACTGGGGATCTGTAAGGCCACAGCTGTCATCCTTAATGTGCTCAGTAAAGAGAATTTGTAAGTGTTGTAACTAACAACAGGGAATATATATCTCTATCTCTATCTCTATCTCTATCTCTATCTCTATCTATATTTATCAATATCTAGATAGATAGATATCAGTTCCAGCAAATAAAATGATCCTTCTGTCTTGTTTCTGTTCCTACCTGACCTACTATAAACTGACTAGTTCATGTTTGCCTCAAGGATGGACTTTCCCTATAGAACCACTCATACTTAATATGCCTATATCTGCAAATTCCCTCAGAAAAAAAGCCATTAAAATATACATATCTACTTCTCCAGACATCTTAGTTCAGTTGCATACACTAAGTTAACCATATCCTAATTTATGCCTTTTCATATTATATCTACTTTGCAATTATATTTTGATTATGTTGTAAGATTTGAAGATGCTTTATAATTGTAGGTTCTTACCATTACCTTAGTGGAAAACTGAGAACTACAATGAGGTTTCTAAAGATAAGCATCTTATTACTACCTCATCATTATACAAACTTAAAATATTTATCTATTCCATGTCTTCTTTATCCAGCTATCTTCTAGTACATTTCTGCACTTCCTCCAGCTTTTATAAAACAACTCAACAGAGACAGCAGAGTTTCCAATTCCCTCTGCAGTGCAAGTTCTGTATCCTGCTTGTTTGCATTCATTTCGATATGAGCCAAGTGCTTTGTTATCTTCGGTTTGTCAATAAGTAATTCAACAAAGTCTTCCTCACTTCCAAATTATCCACTGTTCTTGCATTTTTCATGTTAACGACAGATTTTTTTAAATGAGTTGAGGATTTAAACCTTTTTCTGAGTCATTAATTTCACGCACCTTGTGATTTATTAAGCACTCTATATTCCTTGCTAATAATACTGATTCTGGGCTTTAGGAATAAAACCTGTCTTGCTAGTCTTTGCCAAGTAAAACTTAACTATTGCTATATTTTACTTTGATTTCCTATTTTATTATGAGAATGTTGTAATTCATTTCTTTAATAATATTCAAGCCATGTAAAAGTTGAGCATATTTTAGTACATACATTTTTAATTTAAATGAACTTTTTTAGTTTAGAGTAGTTGAATGCTTTCTTCACAAAACACATGAATCTTTAAGTTCAGCTATTGAAAGATATTTCATCATGTTCTGGTAAACTTGGTTTAAGTATTCCTTTTTATTCAAGATTCTTAAAAGAGAATTTAAATCTTTAAAATATAATGATGTCTCACCCTTGATATATTTGTAAGTTCAATATTTTATCAGTGCAGTTGCATCTCACTTGTACAATACCTCAAGGATATTATTATTCAGTTTTCTAGATGAGGGAGCTGAGACAATTTTGTGATACAACATACACATAAAATCTTTAAATATATTTTAATAATATAATAAATATTTTAAATAAAGTTTAATAATAAATACAAATGCAAAATTCTTCCAAAATACAGCTTTTTTTTAAACATGGCAAGCTACATTTTAATATGTTAATATATAACTTTTAAAATGTACATTATATATCATATCATAGATTAAAACTGAAAATTCTCTGTTCTTTAATTACTCAAATCAGTGATGATAATCATTCTACTACATATATTTAGATATGTACATACATATAGATATAGATAAATGGAGAGATATGTATATACATAGATATAGATTTGATTTCCTTTTTATAATATTGTATATATTCACTCACCTTTAATAAAATATTTGGCCATTCATGTATGATTTTCTTATGTAATTTACTCATGTTTTCTCTCATTTTTAAGTAATACTTCCCTATTATTTACACTATTTTACATAAATAAGCTAAAGGTTTAGACAAGAAAAATAGGCTTTTAAAATACACTATAATTTTAAAATTGTACTATTTAAAGATAGAACTGATATAGTTATTTTATACCTTAATATATTATAGTTACTTGTAATTCAATGTGACATATATTTTTAATCTTCCTAATAATTAGCATATTATTATTATTATTATTATTATCATTAATGTATTTTATAATTTGAAAGATTTAGAAGTTCTAGATATGTCATTTTCTTTTATTGTTGTTTTTTTATATGTCATTTTCTAATTTGTAAGGAAGAAAAATATCTTTTAGTTATTCTTGCAATGTTCATGGCTTTAAACCTTTAAATAAGAAGGAAATGTTAAAAGAAAACTTGTTTTAGCTTCCTTATCAGAAATGAGGATACCCACCCACCATCAGCCCTACCACTGAAAACAGTATAATTTGCATTTTAGCTATTTTCTGGTTTCTTTTTGTGTTTTTTGTTTATTTGGTTGATTGATTGGTTTGAACTTAGAACGTTTAGCACTTTAGTTGATTGTTCTACCAGTAGGCTGTACTCAAGCTTGAGAACTGGGTAGAGAATTACAAATCTTTTTTTTTTTTTTTTCAAAATTTTATTAGATATTTTCTTCATTTACATTTCAAATGCTATTCTGAAAGTCCCCTAACCCTCCCCCACCCTCAGCCTTGCTCCCCTACCCACCCTCTCCCATTTCTTGACCCTGGCATTCCCCTTTACTGGGGCATATAAAGTTTGCAAGACCAAGGGGTCTCTCTTCCCAATGAGAAGATGGCCTAGTATTTACAATTCTTAGAAGCCATGAAAGACAGAAAAGCTGTGTCTAACAGAGTATGCCAGAATTACAGTCATGTTTGTATCATTCCGTAAAATCAGAATTTACTTAATAACTTTACATTCAAAAGTTTTGGTGTTTCAATAATAGTATTTTTTCATATAATTTGGCTACTTTGATTGCCTGGGAAAGGTGAATATAAGTTCCATCATTCCAAACTTAATTACTACCATTATCTCTAAAATCACACACTGCACAGTTAATATATCTCTGTATCTGTGCATGTTATTTTGACTTACACAATGAACACAAACTAGAGAGGCTTCAACAGACATAAGAGGCCTCAAAGGAGGATTTAGAAAGAGTTGTATTACACAAGATAATGAACCAGAATGGGGCCTGGAGAGAGCTACAGAAGTCAAGTTTCTTAACAAAGCTACAGAGTTCAGCTGTAAGGTTAAAGGCCAACAAGCATTGGAGCTGGAAATGGGCAATGGCAGGAATCCAAAGGCCAAGTCCAGGATCATTCTGCACTGATGGATTCACAAATTGGAGACTGCACTGACAGTGGGGAGCCCAGACAAGTGGTGGCGTTCTCAGTCTTTCATCAACACATCAGTAATCACAACCAGGGTTGGATGTTCAGTCAGTTCATCTAATAAGTATCTGGGCCTGAGTAGTCTAATGATTTTTAGTATACCAACACGTCCTTCACAGTTTCAATTCTTCCCCTAAAAACTTAGAGAAGGGCTACTTTTCTAACCCAAAGAAAAATTTATTAGTCTGTGTTGGATGGGCAATGCCTAACAGATGGGGCAGACATTAATTATACTAACTTACTAATGGAGGGAAAAAATCTGCTAGAAAATGGAGTCTGTTCAGGCAACACAGGGACTGTGAGGGAAAAAAGAACACAGAGTAGCATACTGAAATACATAGCCAACCACAGTCATCAGAGTCTCACTATTATATCACAATGAGGGAAAGATAGAGATGGGTTAATTTACGAAACTTGATTAGATAGAGTTTTAGTATAGCTCAGGCACGTATTAGTTTGTCACGAAATTACTAATGTAGTTGAAAGATTGTTTTAAAGGTATTTGTTGCTGATAAGCATATTAAGTGGACGAGACTCATCTTGAACCTATTCATGAGTCTACTGTTCCTGCTCGGTGTTCTCAATACGTAGGGGTTTGTGTTTGATTCATATAGTAAACCAGAGCTGGTTTCCCAGAGCTGGTTTCTATTTTAAAATAAAATTAAAGTAAGTTTAATTTTAAATCATATATACATGATGGGCAAGAATGAAATACCTGATTGTGGATATATATGTATCCATATTTATAATGTGTATATATATATATATATATATATATATATATATATATATATATAAAATTGTTTCATTGTAAGAAAGACTCAAACACTGCAAACACTTCGGAAAATGCTATCCTTTAGAATGAAAATATAGTCCATAGAAAACAACTTATTTACAGAGGTCCCGAAGAGTCAAAATACCTTGAACGACAGTACTGAGAATAGAGAAGGAGATTTCCCAGTCCTGATTTAGTAATGCAGGCAACTGTTGAAATCACCTAATCTCTTTTTTTAGACAGGAAGGTTGGCAGGAGATTTCCTTACCAACAACAAATTTGTCTCCTGGCAGTCGTGATTTGTAGCAGCTGCCGCAAATCAGTGATAATTTGGGATCATTCCACCGCACAGGTGTGGAGAGCCCAGAATTTAAGAGCTTTGCAAACTTTGCACTGCACTTACTGGTAATGAACAACTTGAGCAACTACTTTTTCCCCCACTCTTAGAATTTATTGTTATTTCAAATTCCAGAAGTCACTTATTTTTTTCAGAGTCAAAATGATTGGTAAAATCAACATGACGGCAGATTATTGCCTGTAGTTTCAGTTCACTCCAGGTTGGAGAAAAGGGAGAATTGAGGTGTGGTTTTATTTATCAAAATTCCGTAAAGCTTTGGGAACAGCTGGCTAACCAAGAATCCTGCTTCTCTTCACAGCTAATATCCTACATACTTCATTCCTGTTATGTTTCTACATTTTTTTTCTACCATTACATTTCTGTACAGGCTAAGCAACTGTACACTGATTTTTTTTTTAAACTTATTAATATGCCTACTTGGGATTGTAGAGGCCAAAATGATAATTCTATTGTAATATATTATCACTGTAGCTGATTGTAGCCTGTGTTATTATACAAGATTCTAAAGTATTTTCAGGTTTACATTCAAATTTATTCTTTAAAGGAGTTGCAAAAAGTTTAAGTCATGACATTTACATCTGCAAATGTAAATCGAAAGAATTATCTTATGACTATGCCCTATTGATTCTCATGATTGGCTATTATAATTCTTTCCTATCAAGTCAATCTGAAGTTCAACTATTAATCAATAATCATGTTAGCATTTTCTGTTTAAAAGCCAGTTAATTGTCTAAGTTTTTTTTTTCTCTCAGGAAAACATTACATTTTTACATTTATTACATTTTTACTTTTTCCTCACAGCCACCAATGTTTGTTTTCTCTCTCTCTCTCTCTCTCTCTCTCTCTCTCTCTCTCTCTCTCTCTCTCATACACACACACAAGCACGTACAGAAACATAGAGGGGAGGTTGAAGAGGGAAGGGGTCACTCCTTGGGTGCCACTCCACCCTGGATATCTAGTCCCCACAGGACTATGGAGATCCTCTCACATGGAGGCCCAACCAGAAACTCCAGGTAGAAGTAAGGGGATACAATATCAGGGAACAGAGAACAAGCCCTCTCCAGCAGTTAGGGTACCCACCTGATGACCAAGCTCCGCCTTTGGTATACATGTCTGCAGGCCTAGGTCCAGCTTCCCCATGCTCCCTGGTTGGTGGCCAAGGCTCTGTGAGTCACCCATGATCCAAGATTACTTACCTCTGTAGATCTTCTTGTTATGTCCTTGACCCCTCCAACATGTTCACTTCTATCCCCCAATCTCCCACAAGACTTCCCTGGCTCTGCCTGATGTTTGGCTGGGGGCATCTCTGCTTCTGCCTCTATGTGGTGCTGAATGAAGCATCTCACGAGACAGTTGTGTTAGGTTCCTGAATGCAACCACATCAAAGTATCTTTAATAATGTTATGGGTTGACTCTCTCAGTTGGGGTTCGTCTCAAGTTGGGGCAGTCATTGGTTGGCTGTTCCCTCAGTCTCTTCCCCATCTTTATTTCTGAACAACTTGTAGGCAAGACAATTTTGGGTTGAAGATTTTATAGGTGAATTGATGTCCCCCTCCCTACTCTGGAAGTTCTGCACAGCTACAGGAGGTGGCCACTTCAGCCTCTATGCCCTCTTCTGGTAGGAATGTCAGCTAGGAGCCAGGCATGGTGGTACACGCCTTTAATCCCAGCACTTGGGAGACAGAGGCAGGCGGATTTCTGAATTCGAGGCCAGCCTGGTCTACAGAGTGAGTTCTAGGACAGCCAGGGCTGCTCAGAATAACCCTGTCTCGAAAAACCCGATAGAGAGCACTCTTTGAAGCCCAACCTATCTCTTTCTAATATAAAGAACTAAGTTTTAACAGGTACTATACGAGATGCTGCATCACTAGAAGAACTCATTTCTCTGGTTATCTACTACTCAATTCATGCATTGCAGAAGTTTCCAGGATGTAAATGATAGCATTTGTCATGTAGTACTTGTATTTTCTGATATACACTTAGCATTATTTCATTTAGTAAATAAGGAAAACCCTATGCTTTGCTTCCAACCCAACAAGTGAAGCCATAAAATTTGAGATTAAAGCTTTGAGACTCCAATCTCCGTGTTACTTTGTCCCAGTTTATTTCTGAATACCTATGAAAATTATAATTTGCTAGCTTAGATGCTATAGTTAGGATAGACACACCTTAATTATTGGGACTTGTTTAATTAATAGTACCTTGAAATTTTAAATAGAATTAAGAATATAATGCAGTTGCATGTTATCACATTTGTTATATAGCCTTAAAAATATATATATTCAACCACCCTTTAAAAAATGTGTTATGAAGAGTATTCTTATGACTGTAAAATGGAAATGAGGCCAAATCTCTGAGGAAGATCTGGTAATAATGTTTTTACTTCCCAGATCCAGATAGATCAAGTTTTGCATTGATTGATTTGTGGTGCAGGCAGAACTAGCTGCTCAGATAAAATGCAATTAACTACTTGGCCACATATAAATAACAGTTGACATTTGTAAACATTTTGTATATTGCTATGTACTGCTGTGAATTATTTTCTCATTTGGCATTTTTTCCTCTGAGCTTATGGTTATAGACTCTGCCATGAGCAATTCTCTCACATTTTGATGATACAATGTTATTTTTTTCTTGTGATTGGCAGAGATAGAGAATTATGTAATTTTAGGAAGGAGCAATACAGTGTGGATTTTATAAACATAATGATCACTAAAATATATTCAGGGTCAATGTGATGACTCATAATATAAATGCCAAGTTTTATAATCAAGAACCCAAGGATAACATAGGAAAATATTTATAAGTATATATAAAAATAGCAAGGAAATAATTCATGTGAAATTCATGTCTGAATTTTGTGTTATAGACTTAGAAACAAAGTTTTCAATAAGTATACACTAATTTTAAAATATATTTCATAATTTAAATAAAAATTCATGTATATTCATTAATTTTCTTTATAATATTTCTTAAGAAGAAATGGTAATTTTACTCAAAATCTATTAATTTAAACATAACTTTTGCCCAGTACATTTAACTTCTAAAGTAGACTACTAGAGCTTTAATGTCAGGACCCACCCTGCACTGATTATACAATCCTAGAGTGGTCCACTTCCACACACAGGTATACTTATTACAACTCAAAATATTATTGCATTTTATCTGAGCAGCTAGTGCTGCCTGCACCACAAATCAATGCAAAACTTGATCTATCTGGATCTGGGAAGTAAAAACATATATATATATATATATATATATATATATATATATATATATATATGATCATTACAAATTCAAACAGTTCCTTAACATATAAAATGAGATTATACTAATTATAGTGTTTTAATTAGAATTACAGAAAAGAGATATCAAAATCTTGTATACTTTCAAGAATTACTTCAATATCATGTCATGTTTTTCACTATATAGTGACCAGAGTTTGTCCAATATACTCCAGGTTATTTTTGAGAATAAAATATAGATTCATATAGAAAACTCTGAGAAAGTATGTTCACACATCTTTAATACTGTTGGTACATACAGATCTTGTATGAATGAAGCTGCAGTTTGCATCAAATTTAGAATCTAAGCACAATTTCTTCAAAACTTTTCAGTTTACCTTTCCCTTTGAAAAATTTGATTATATGTATACTACACCCTCTAAAAGAATTAGCATCCCTTTAATATATTATTTTTATCTATTGATTTTACTTTGGGAAATAATTTTTTCTTCCTTTTCCTCCTCCTCCTCCTCCTCCTCCTCCTCCTCCTCCTTCTTCTTCTTCTTCTTCTTCTTCTTCTTCTTCTTCTTTGAACATGAGAGGGAATCTGCTTTATTTCCCCCATCACCATCTGTGGTGGAGGATGTAGTCTGCAACCCAGAATATTCAAGTCTGCATGCTTCCTCCTTTAGTGCTTAACACTCTTCTATAGGAGACTCCTGCTCCTAGTGCTTTGGCAAGCTCTGGGCAGTACAGGCTCAGCCTCTAAAGCCCCAAATAAGAACTTTCATAATCCACAGTCTTTCAGAGCTCAGGCCAGAAAAGATATATATAATGTAAGTATATCACTGTCATTAGACACACCAGAAGAAGGCATCAGACTCCATGACAGATGGTTGTGAGCCACCAAGTGGATGCTGGGAATTGAACTCAGTACCTCTGGAAGAGCAGTCAGTGCTCTTAACTGCTGAGCCATCTCTCCAGTCCCCTGTAATAATAATATAAATGGTACTCGTTATTTAAATAAATATTTTTAATTTTTATGTAAATTACAGTTCAGTGTGTATTAGTCCTATTATGTCTGGAAGACACTGTTTTCTTTGAGCAAACTATCTATGGAGATATTTTTCCTTTTCATCTTCCACATAAATCCTTGAATCTTTAGTTAAGTGTTAAGATATTCCACTGTATGCACATTTATCAGGTGTGGATCTCCAGAAATTCATATCTACTGCAAGGAGAAAAAGCTCTGATGAGGGCAGAGTAAGGCACTGGTATATGGCTATAGTAGAATGTTTTTAAGAACAACTTTATTAATATGTTCATTTGACCAGAAATTTGTAGCAGCTTATTCCATAGAGCCTATGACAAAAATTCTTGACTTCATTAACAGCATCAGGGTTGCATATCATGATGTGGGGCTTACATTCAATAAAATAATAGTTGTTTACTTCTATAACCTTTGTATCACTGTGATACTGGTATATCTTGCAAACTGGTCAGTTTCAGGCTACAAGTTTATAGCCAAATGGAATTAGTGCCTACTTTGCTTTGTTAATAGTGGTTATAGTACATTCTAGCATTATGAAAAATATTCAACAGGGTGAATATTCTATCATAATTAGGTATTACATTGAATTTTCATTGTTTATTGACATAAGTAGTGTCTTCACAATAGGGACTTAACACCAGTTTTCAGAGCGTAACCAACAGCAATGTCAATAGCCTGTATATTTGAGGAAGCTGGCTTTATAGCACAACTTTGGTCAATGACTCAATAAAATATAAACCATTACTAGTACTCTGGGATTTTTCTTCATACTACATGATATCTAACTGGGATATTCTCTCCCCCATTAGATAGTAACTCTATTTAAGTTATTTTACGTATGTATATACTGTAGGAAGCTTCTCTAGTAGTTAGCTTTTATAAGAATTTTCAGAGGAAAATATTTACATTTTAGTTGTCCATCCCCTTATTCCCTCATTTATCATTCCACTCATTTAATCTTCATATTCTAGCTTTCCACTTGTCTATTTTAACACTATATTCTATTCCTTTTCCTTGTAACATCCCTGCCCCTATAATCTATTACTAGCTATAAAAGTTCTGTTGATATTTTAAATGAAACACCATATAGAGTGTTTAAAAGCCAAGACTCAGTGAGATATCGTACAAAAAACTTGTATAAAAAAAGCAAGTTAAAAAGCCCAGCATGGAACACAAAGTCCCACATACAACTAGGAATCTTTTTACATTTTATAACAGCTGGCAATGACAAAGTAAGTATTCTCCATGTAGTAGTAGTAGTAGTAGTAGTAGTAGTAGTAGTAGTAGCAGTAGCAGTGATAGTAGATGTGTGTCTGTGTGTGTGTCCTTTTTGTTATGGTTTGGTTGGATTTATTTTTAAATTATTTTGTTTGATTTTCTTTGTTCTCCTTTTTTTTTTTTTTTGATTGATTTTGTTGGTTTTGTTTGTTTGTTTGTTTGTTTGAAAGAGAGAGAAATAAAACAAAGTTGGATTGATAGGAGGATATATGAGGACTTAGGATAGGGGTAAATTTATATTAAAATATATTTCATTAAATATTTTAAACATTCAAAGTGTAATACAATTAAAATAACTTTATGCCACTAAATTGATAATCCTTTATAAAAAAATACTCTAATTTTCTTTTTCTTTATTTTTCAGAGTAGAAATCACTATTTTAAAATGATTTTTAAAAACAAGTAATAAATACAGTCTTAGGGTTTATATTCTTGCACAAATATCATGACCAAGAAGCAAGTTGGGAAGGAAAGGGTTTATTCAGCTTACACTTCCATGATGCTGTTCATCACCAAGGAAGTCAGCACTGGGACTAAAGCAGGTCAGGAAGCAGGAGCTGATGCAAAAGCCATGGAGGGATGTTCTTTACTGGCTTGCTTCCCATGGCTTGCTTAGCCTGCTCTCTTATAGAACCCAAGTCTACCAGCCCAGAGATGGTACCACCCACAAGCGGCCCTCCCCCTTGATCACTAATTGAGAAAATGCCCCACAGCTAGATCTCATGGAGGCACTTCCCCAACTGAAGCTCCTTTCTTTGTGATATCTCCAGCCTGTGTAGAGTTGACACTCAAAACCAGCCAGTACAAATACTAATAGACAGATGCATAAACTTCCCACATTACAAGGCATAGGAGAAGTTGATGGTGAGGTCAATGGTTTTCTTTCTATGTAGCAACAGAAGCAGGACTATAAGGAAAAGGACCAAACTTTCTCCATTACAGCTGTAAGTCTTGAGAACACCTCACTCATGAATCTTTAGGAAAGCAGCTTAAGACAAGAGGTAGAGATTACCTAAGAGCATGCCAAAGAAGTAGATAGAAAAAGTATAAGATCAATTCCCTTTAGGTGACATCAGAAGATGGATAGTACCAGATCATCCTTGCCTGGGATTTCTGCAGGTAGGCTACCGTTTCTGCAGATACAGACAACCTGAGACAGGGAAGAGTAGTCAGTCCTAGATAGGCATAGGATCCCATTTCCTTACTCAGGATTCCCAAATAACATGTCTCCTGGACTTTGGGATTTGGCAAATCTTTTGCCTTTTTAAATATTCATTTATTTTATTTATATGAGTACACTGTAGCTGTCCTTAGAAACACCAGAAGAGGGCATCAGATCTTATTACAGATGATTGTGAGCCACCACGTGGGTGCTGGGAATTGAACTCAGAAACCATGGAAGAGCAGTCAGTACTCTTAACCTCTGAGCCATCTCTCCAGTGCCATGGATTTGGAAAATCTTATGAAAGGGAACATGACAGCTAACCCACTGTACCAATTTAGCTTAAGAAAGAAGTCTGAATTCCGTAGATCATGCCCAGCTGGTTCATATAGTCTGGTTTCAGACATCTAAGGTTGGGTTACACTTACTTGGCAGAGATAAAGAAATTCACCATCATGTAGGGCCTCTGTGAGTCTGACATATTGTTCCTAAATAGGTAACTCCATTTTCTTGTTTTAAATTAGTATTAGCCATATTAAAGGCAGGAAAGTTCATGTATCTTCTACCTCACAAAACTCACAGAAATACAGAATCATTGATCTTAAATAAAATTATTATTTCATATGCAATATACCCATTAAGTAAAATAGAGGAAAAGTTTCATTAATTTAATCTTATACAAGTTATAAACAATTTTATACAGTTTATATAGTTAAAAATCCTCACTGGCTAGTATCTCTATCCTTCCATGTTAAAGCATAGAAAAATATTAGTGGCTTAGACAGAAAATCTTTTCTATCCTTGTAACTGTCTACTTCACATTTTGTCTTAATAATTGCAGGTTAATACTGTTTATTTCTAGTAAAGATTGCATGTACTAAGGCATAAGTATTAATTTTAACATCATCCTATATGTTTTAGCAATGGAACAGCCTGAAATGTTTACTATTAATAAAAGCATATTAAATGTGTTCTGCTTAAGATCTTCCCAAGTGTCTGCATTCTGATAAATTGCACAGTTCTTAGTTAAGATGATTGTCAGAACACCATTTCAATGCAATGAATCTTAATGACTCCACCATTGATTAATTGCTTGCCTAATTGTGAAAACTGAATTAAATAAATTAGAAGCAAGAAAAATCAATTTGTCAACATCAAAGCCCAATTAAGTTATAAAGTTGACAAATACAGCTTCTAAGTTTAGAGAGACTGAGAGAAAAAAAAATCTGAATGTCTCTTGGTAAACTCCAAATTTATTTAATTAGGAGGAAAGTTAAATTTTCTTCAGAAAATACCAGGACTTAAAAAATTCTGCTTGATTCTTTCCTTTTTAGCATCAAAATCAATCTCTTAAGCAGTTTCTCAGACTTAATCTTTTTAAAGGGCTCTTCCATTCCCATTCAATTATACTGTTCTTTCCCTCTCCTTACTCTAGGTTTTAACATTAAATCTCATGTACACTAAAGCTACTTACCCTTTCACATGTTACAGGAGGTGACAATTGCCTTTCACTGTAAGGTCTATAGCACAGTCATGTCTGCAATCTGTAGTTAAAGGTCTCAACCTGTTGGTCATAATCCCCCTTGGGGGTCATATATTCTGCAGAAAATATTTACATTGTTATTCATAACAGTAGCAAAATTACAGCTATAAATAAGCAACGAAAAGAGTGTTATGGGGTGTGTCACCACAACAGGAGGAACTGTACTGAAGGGTCGCAGCATTAGGAAGGTTTAGAAGCACTGCCCTGCAGCTACTGTTTTCCTTTCAGATGCTTATGCCGTTCATGGCCATGGACATAAAGTCTGTCTGGAATTCACATCATCTAGGATGCAATCCCTGACTTTTCTAAGCCAAAAAAAACAAGAACTTGTCTACAAAACTGTCATATATTTATATCTGTTTTATTCAATGGCACTAAATTCGTTTTCATTATATAAAAACCTTATATTTTTCATCAAATACTTAAAGGTAAATATTTATTTGTATTTATTATTTATATTAAGGTAACATGTCTACTGATTCTAATAAATTGCTATTCCCCATTATCAATGATGTTATAAATAATAAATAACCATATTTTATAAATTTAATGTTATGTGTTTTGGGTAATTAATTTAAATATTTCATATCTTTCAATAAATGTTCATTGACACAAAAAATCAGGAAGACTGTTATTATTTTATTTGATTTATATACCCTTTACTTGTTGTAATCAATCATTTTATAAATCCTACAAATTAGTCTGCATATGTCTGATAGTTTACATGTACTTATTTAAAAGAATTTTCTTGAAGTTTTAATATGTTGTATAGAATTTATAAAGTTTTCAGGAAATCAGCAGTAATTTTACTTGAAAAGTAACTATTTTCATAAGAATACAGTGCTATTATCGCCGAATACATTTAAACAACATAAACCTTTTTAAAATTTCCAATGTTACTGAATCTTTGATATCATTTACTAATGATCAGTTCTATAATGTCTTTTCTAAAGCCTGTTTGCATTGATTGCTCAAAGTTTCAGGTATGTGACATATGTGTGTTAGCACATGAGTACTCCTGAGTCTGAGTATGCATGTGGAGGCCAGATGTCAAAACTAGTGACTTCTTTCATCATTCTGCCCTTTTTATTATGATTTTTAAGATAAGGTCTCTCACTGTACCATAGTCTCACTGTCTTTTTTTTCTTTTTTTTCCAATTTTTTTATTATATATTTTCTTCATTTACATTTCAAATGCTATCCTGAAAGTCCCCTATTTGGCTCGATAATCTTCAGGATTCTCTCTTTTCTGCAAACCTAGTGTTGGGCTTACAGATGAACATAGCCATTTTAGCTTTGTAAACAAATGGTTGTGCCACAAGCATTTTAATCCCTGAGCTAGCCTCCCAGTCCAATATGCAACCTATAATTATAACAGTTCTATAAAGGAGTGAAATAAAGAAATGAATATATATCAACTGATGATTCTATAGACTTGGTTTGTCTGAGTAGTCCAAAATGGGTGCCACACTCAACAGTCTGAAATGGAATTATTCTATCCAGTGGTCTGTATACCTCAACAGTAATGATCAGGTGATGACTACCTAGAAGTAGTTGTCTTCATTTGTTTTCTCATAAGCAGCCTGTAGAACAAGGGTAGTAACATCACCAAAGTAATGAATGCAGTGGCTGCAGTAAGACTTCCTTCAATGGTTCCAAGTCCAGTCCACTTGGCAATGACAATGTACCATTGTAAGCTTTTAAACCTCAGCCTCAATTCTGAAAACTCACCTCCTTTGCTCATTTTAATTTTACTCCTGCAAATTAATCACTGAAACATTGCTGAAGCTATTTTTTTTAAAAATATACATCCATTTTAGTAAAAAGTTGTCTTAGTAACTTTATAACACCAACTTTATCAAATTATTAGATTGTTTTTAAGAGAATTTAAAATAATTTTATACTTGAAGAAATCGGTATTTCTGACTCTACTAAATATTTTTACATGTGACAACCTAAACGTTTTGTTTAGAATGGTCCAAAGTCCTATTTTTACTAGTATTAGAATGACTATAGTTTAAAATCAAATTTCTAGCATTACAATAATCCTATCACATAATTGGCAAAGCTTTGCTTCAGTGAAGATGTGCCAATTAACATTTTACTGTATGTCTTTTTACATGCACACTCAGCTCATATCTCAACTTCCATAAACCACTCATGAAATACAAGAATTTTCAAACTCAATTAAGTCCTCTTTTGCTTCATTAAGTATAAATATATTACCCAATTCTGTTATATTTTATGTTTTTTTTTAATCCTGGATTAAGCTTTGTTAGCTTGATATAGAATTGTCTCATTGTCATATGAGCTAAAGAAAATTCCAGCAATGCTAAGTCTTTACATTTTCATCTTAATAAATAAATTGAAAAGAGCATCTCTTAATGAACATTTACTCTAAGATTTATGCCACATCATGCTCCCAAGAGTACAGTAAGTACTGCATGGTCCATGAAATGTTCATTCTTATTTTGTGACATTGACTTGCCCTATCACAATGTTTAATCTTCAGAATATATTTCTCTAACAGGATGAGCTCTCACATATTAACAGAGGACTACATGATAATGCTGTTTGGTTACCATTTAAATGTAATAGTGAGACATTAAAACGCATTCTAATTTCAGTGTTATCTAATGAAATGTTTTTAACCTTGACCAATCAAGATAATCATGCATGAAATTGTTGGAAGTTCCAAATTATTCCAAATAAGTTGATCTATAAGGATCCATTATGAGAAATCTTTATTTTTACAACCCATAGGATAATTTTACTAAGAATATATTGGGGGTAGCAAGCTCATGTGATAGTTCAGTATAAATAAAATGCTTATTATACAAGGACGAAATAATTTGAGTTTGATGACAAGCATTCCCTCATAAACCCATGCTCATTGATATATACCTATAATCTTAGAAACAGACAGAGGCAGGTGGATCCACAGAACTTTCAAATGATCCACCCTAACTTAATTGTTTAGTTTCATGATCATTGGGAAACTGCTTCAAAAATGACATGCAGAGAAATAAAGGAATGCATCTGGTGTTGACCCTTAGCATCCCCATGCATTTATGCATGCACATCAGCACACAGAAAAAAATATGCATCACACATATACACGCATTATACATAGACGACAAACACATGTTTATCCTGTGTTTGAGTGTGCTTAAACTGAACAACGTAAAGGAAATATATGTTGAGAACTTTTTATTTGAACAATTTGTGGTAAGATGTGTTTTGTTATTCCAATATTTTCTATCATACAATATGTTATAATGCATGGTAAGATATATTAGGGATGATACCTGAATATTTACTTAGCATTTACACATACTTTGTGTACTTCTTCCACACAGCTGGAAGGTCCTTTGCTGTATTTGCAATTTGACTTCAGCTGGTCTCTTAAGTTTAGGAGTAATTACTTTCAGTTATAGTTTGTGTTTTCCCTAAAAGAAATTCTCAATTTCCATAATTAAAAATTTTACATATTCCATCTGTGACATAATCAATAATTGAAAATATTGTTTTGTTTGGAGCTGATTTATTTGCAAAATAACAGAAGCAAGTAAAATAAAACACTAGTAACGGGGCTGGTGAGATGACTCAGCAGTTAAGAGTGCTGGCTGCTCTTCTGAAGGTCCTGAGTTCAAATCCCAGCAACCACATGGTGGCTCACAATCATCTGTAATGAGATCTGATACCCTCTTCTGGGGTGTCTGAAGACAGTGACAGTATATTTACATATAATGAATAAATAAATATTAAAAACCAAACCAAACAAACAAAGAACAAAAAAACAAAACAAACAAACAAACAAACAAACAAACAAAAACACTAGTAACAAAAGAAAGTGAATTGTTCTTTTTTTTTTTTTTTTTTTTTTGAGACAGGTTTTCTCTGTTTAGCCCTGACTGTCCTGGAACAAACTCTGTAGACCATGCTGGCCTTGAACAAAGAAATCTGCCTGCCTCTGCCTCCCAAGTGCTGGGATTAAAGGCATGTGCCACCACTGCCCAGATAGGAAGTGAATTCTTATATGGAAACATTTTGGATAAATCATTGGATTTCCTGCTCAATGGCACCTCACACTCTAAAGTAAGTCAATGAAGGTGGTAGCTGCCATGAACTAGTTGAGAAATCTGGCAGTTGCAAAATACTTTAAAAAATATCGCATTGCAGTTGAAGAACTTTTACCAAAGTGAGGTAGGTGCTACATCTCTTCTAATCATTATTTAAGCAAAGAACAAGTTAAATCCTAGAATTGAAGTTGAAGTCTTGCATTGTTTTCTTTTTAACCAGGACCATATTAAATCAACTGCATAAGGATTTTGCTTAAAACACAGGTTTAAATATTCAGTGTTCATCTTAAAAGGCAACATGATTTTATTTTGTAACTATAAATCAGAATTATATGTGATTTAGATTAACTGACACATATTTTTACTACTGAAATAATGAATAAGCTATAATTAGGCTTCCACAAAATCTGTGGAGAATTACTGTTTAAAAATTAAGTATAAATATACACTCATAAATGTGGTATCCTACAGAAAATAAAATGTTATTTATAATGTAACCAGAGTCAATACCTAAAAAGCACATGTTTGTGTGTGAGTGTGTGTATAAAATTATTTAATTTTGAATATATTTATAGGATGTTATTATATTTATATTTTGCACATATTAAATGAATTCTTTTGCTTTTGTTTTTTTTTAAAAATATACTTCACCAAGTCATCACACAATAAAGAAATAAACAAAATTATTCCAATAGTCAACAGAAAATGAATCATTACAACAAACATACAATCTGATCAGGTGCCATGTAAGGGAAACATTACATTTATTTAAGACATACACATATGAAATGTAGCTTAAGATCTAATACAGAAGGAACTTGTAGAGTACCCACCCAGTAGACAGACAGGGCATCAGTAGAGGAATGGGGTTACCATCCTACAGTTAAAAACGCTGACCCTGAATTGTTCCTGCCTAAAAGAACTGCAGGGACAAAAATGGAAAAGAGACTGAGGGAAAGGAGGTCCAGTGACCAGCCCAAACTGGGATCCAGCTCTAGAAGAGACACCAAAGCCTTACACTATTATTGATGTTGTCATGTGATTACAGACACATGGCTGCCCTCTGAGAGACTCAACCAGCAATTTAAAGAGTCAGATGCAGAACCTTGCTCCTAATCAATGGGCTGAAGTCTGGGGACACCTGTGGTTTAATTATGGAAAGGCCAGAAGGAGCTAAGGAGGAGGACAACCCCATGGGAAGACCAGCAGTCTCAACTGACCTGGACCCCAAGATCTATCCGACACTGAACCACCAATGAGGCAGCATACACCAGTTGACATGAGGCCCCCAACAGATACAGCAGAGGGATGCCAGGTCTGGACTCAATTAGAGTAGATGAGTCTAACCTGCCAGAGACTTGAGGCACCAGGGAGTGGGAGGCCTGATGGGGTGGAAAGGTGAGGACATCCTTTTGGAGACAGGGGAGGAGGAATGGGATAGGGAATTGTCAGAAGACAGACCTGGAGGGGATAATGACTGGACTATAAAAAGAGATTAAAGATAATTAAAAAAATATCTAATACAGCTCCAGGCTAAGCACAAAATATAGTTAAGGGTTCTATCCATTTTCCTTTTGTTGTCCCAAAAGGACAATAAATACAATTCAGAGTGATAAGTTAGCAAAATAACAATAAAATTGGCTAAGGAGTTCATGTCTGACCTATAATTCAGTGATACCTCAAAGATGTCTAAAAATAAAAATTACATGGAAAAGAATACTTGTAATAATAATATTATGATACCGTTGGTATTTATATTATTTGATCCATGCTTAGAACTTGTTTAAGTTTTCTCTGTGAAATACCTGCTTATACCACCCAGCACTAGATGAAATATAAGATGTTAGACATGTCAAATGTCTTCATCCTTAATTTAAGACATATAATGAACAAATAGTAATCTTTTCTTCTTAGAAATTAATATTAAAACTGTATCAGTAAATCATGACACTAGAAATGTCATATTTTGTTTAAAATTAAAGTCATGCTTCCTCTTTATTGCAACATCTTATACCCATGGAAGCAAGATGTCCTTGGTTCATTTCTGTTCCTTTACCAGATCTTCCAGCTTCATAATCATAGTTACTGAAAATTCATGAGCTTAGAAAACATGAAATTAAAAAGAAAATAATAAATATTTTTAAGATAATCGTTATACTTAAAAAAAGATTCTGGGCTTTGATAAATATTTAAACAGACATTTCAGTGAATCAAAACAAGAAGTTGAGCAGGGGTCAGATTTGCTAAAAAGTCAAAAAAAGGAAACAAAAAATATCAACCAATTTAAATGTAAACAAAAAAGAAAGAAAGAAAGAAAATCAACAAGAACTCACTTATGGCTCAATCTTGTTCACGCATAAGTGCTCATTTCTTTTTTTTTCAATTTTTAATAGATATTTTCTTCATTTACATTTCATATGTTATCCCGAAAGTCCCCTAAACCTTCCCCCATCCCCGCCCTGCTCCCCTACCCACCTACTCCCACATCTTGGCCCTGGCATTCCCCTGTACTGGGGCATATAAAGTTTGCATGACCAAGGGGCCTGTCTTCCCAATGATGGCCAACTAGGCCATCTTCTTCTATATATGCAGCTAGAGACATGAGCTCTGGGGGTACTAGTTAGTTCATATTGTTCTTCCACCTTTAGGGTTAAAGATTCCTTCAGCTTCTTAGGTACTTTCTCTAGCTGACTGTGAGCATCCACTTCTGTGTTTGCCAGGCACTGGTATATCCTCCCAGGAAACAGCTATATCAGGGCCCTTTCCTCACTATCTTGCTGGCATATGCAATAGTGTCTGTGTTTGGTGGCTGATTATGGGATGGATCACCGGCTGCAGCAATCACTGGTTGGTCCATTCTTTTGATTCAGCTCCACACTTGATCTCTGTAACTCCTTCAATGAGTGCTTTATTCTTAATTCTAGGAAGGGGTGAAGTGTCCACACTTTGATCTTCATTCTTCTTGAGTTTCATGTGTTTAGGAAATTGTATCTTGGGTAGTCTAGGTTTCTGGGCTAATATCCACTTAGTGAGTACATGTTATGTGAGTTCTTTTGTGATTGGGTTACCTCACTCAGGATGATACCCTCCAGATCCATCCATTTGCCTAGGAATTTCATATGTTCATTGTTTTTAATAGCTGAGTAGTACTCCATTGTGTAAATGTACCAAATTTTTTGCATCCATTGAAGCTGTGATAAGTTGTATTGAAAGTGCTACAGTTACTTAATATCTTGAAAAATAAAAATAAAATCTAATACCAACAAATTCCCCCACTAAATAGCATGTAATTTATGGCAGCAATCCGAATGAGGGAGTCACAGCATCGTGATATGAAAGAACATTCGATGATTTGGCAGGTGGGAGATTATTAAATCTTGAGTTTCAGATGCTAGAGAGTTATAAAGTTACATGACTCAACCAACTCTGGAATCCTCTCAAACCACGTCTTCCATGGGGTGATACAATACCAAACAGGTTTTGATTCAAGAGGTTCCTCAAGCTTTGAAAACTGAACACCTGCAGTTATTCACACACAAACATTTTCTTCACTGAGAAATATTCAACAGCATGGTTTGCAAAAATATTACATTTTCTAAACTACAGAAAACTTGGAGTGTTGGTTAAAAGGAAGGACTGCTGTAAGACTTTCTGTTTCCCCATTTCAAGGTAAATACTAGGTCTTTTAATTCATGATAACAATAACGGGACCATTTTTTTTTCCTGAGGTATATATGCTTGATAATCATTTGAGGAAATGAGTAAGTGTTTAACAACCACAGACAGAAAAAAAAATTAAAAAAAAAAAAGATAAAGCCTATTTCTCTGCCATGTCCTCACAGACTTCTCAACCTAATCACTGTGAACACTCAGGTTAAATGATCGTCCTCAGGTCTTGAGAAGAATGTTCATTGAAAGCTAGGACACCACCAATCTTCAAGAAAGCTATTTTCTGTCAGAGAAATACTTCCTTACTCTTCTTTATTTTCTCCTCTCTCTCTCTCTCTCTCTCTCTCTCTCTCTCTGTCTCTCTGTTTACTTTCTTCCCTCTCTCATTTATTTTTCTTCTGCTGTGATTTTATACTGTTTACAAAGGTGTCTTAACATTTCCCATCTTTGCACTTTATTATTATTATTATTATTATTATTATTATTATTGTTGTTGTTGTTGTTGCAGATATGATATACTGTTGTCTAGACTATGCTCCAACGTGTTATGTAGCTGTGGCTGTTTCTGAACTCCTCAGAATTCTGAATCTTCTATCAAAATACAAACAATCCTATGCCTAGTTTAAACTTCAATTATTTCAAGAATAATATCAGAACACAGTCTCAAATATATGATTCCTTTTAATTCCTAATTACTGTATTTAGCAGAATACTTTTTAATTAAAATATCCAACAATTCTTAATATTTAGAATTACCTTCTAAACATATAATAGAATTATCTTCTAAACATATAAATGGTAAATAAACATATAATTTATAGATTTACATCTCACACAAATAATATTCATTAACCTTTTAATATGCACCAAACCCTGAAATATACATCTATAACCATAATAATTTCCTTTTAGAAATTTTTATTATGGTAAACAAAAGAAATATAAACAGAAATTTATTGTATATAATATGCATTTACATATTAAAAGTTGTATATTACATATTTTGTGATTTCATGTATTTAAAGTTCATGACTGAGTATAATACTGAGGTCAGTTATATTCTCAAGGGACGACATTTCTATTGTCAAAGAAATATTTCATATCATAGGGATGATACTTAAATAAGTATACATATTTGGCAAACTTGTTTGTAATTTATTTTTTCACAAATACATTATATCTACACTAAATGTGCAAATATGAATGTTCCTAAATGACGTTAAACCAGAAAAAAAAAAAAAAAAAAGACGTTAAACAAGAGATAGCTAACTGAATCAATCAAGAAGAGACTCAGAAGCTGGGCGTGGTGGCACAGGCCTTTAATCCCAGCACTCAGGAGGCAGAGGCAGGCAGATTTCTGAGTTCGAGGTAAGCCTGGTCTACAAAGTGAGTTCCAGGACATCCAGAGCTATACAGAGAAACCCTGTCTCGAAAAAGAAAACAAACAAAAAACAGAAAACAAACAAACAAAAGAAAAAAAAATAAAAAAGAAGAGACTCAGTAGTCTAAATGTATTCTCCCCCTTGCTCTTGCCTCTCTGTTATTTCAGTAGTGGTATAAATGAAGTACTATATGTTGCTATCATCATGTCAATTTCCCGGCAGTATCTAAGAAGAACGTAATTTTAACTTATTTTTTCTAAGGCCCAGAAAGCCATGGATGTAGAACTGAACAGGATGTGGGACAGTTGCTTATGTCACTTTCCACAAAGATGCACACAAGCAAACATGTTAATTCAACACATGTCACAAACTGAAACAGACTTAAAAGAGAAGTGCATAAAATGATATGTTTATTTTTCTCACAGGTATTTGTGTTTGAAATCCAGGATACCAAAATTTCAAGTACTACTGTGAGCATCACAAAATATTGTCCCCAATGGATACAGTTTCAAGCTTCTTCTATTAGTGTCATATACTAATGAAGGAAAAATGATATTGTTTTAATCATTTTTTATACATTTTAAACATAGAAATTTAACACAGACTCATGTACTGGATATTTTTAATACAAAATCATTTTTTGTCTTGAACCATATAGTATATGAGTTCAACTTGTTAGTTATAGCAAATATTTATATAATTTTCCTCACCATTGCAGTAGCACTTACAGTGAGGGGAAGAAATCCTCAAAAGGAATGAAAATCTATATTCAAGTGTAGTGATAAGAGCATGCTAGCTGCTGTTTTCTCTCACAGTTTGTCCTTTTGCATCACAAAGTAACCCAGAGCACTTACATCCTGAATGCAGGAGTTATTTTGGCATATTTTGCAACTTCAGAAAAGACATAGGTAACCACTGAACATCTCAGAAGCAAAAATCAGACACTTTAAAGCAGCTATTCCTACAATAGAAATTCCCATAATAGCCTTGTTAATGAGAATGCAATCACAGACAATAGGGCACCTGTTTCTCTTAACAGTAAGAAGAAAGTAAGTACTCTTCTATTTTAGAAAACATGTTCAGGGCTGGGGAGATGGCACAGTGGATAAAAGTTCTTGTCAAGCAGCATTGATGACCTGAGTATTTTCCCCTAGACACCCAGTCTCTGGAAAATTGTCCTTTTACACCAACATACACACTGTAGTTGTGTGTGTGTGTGTGTGTGTGTGTGTGTGTGTGTGTAACTCTGTGTGCACATGCATGCATGTGTGCTTATGTGCACACACACACACACACACACACACACACACACACATACTTGCATGGATGTGTATATAAACATTAAAAGAATAAAAGGAAAATATGCTCAATGTAGTATCTATGACAGTCTTCATACTGAAGATAAACAGATGTATGTTCAAAGGTAAAAAATACTTAGTTTACACTTTCAATGCATCGAGGCTCTACATGTTTGTAATAAGTCCTGTCTCCATGTCTTTACTTGATCCTCCTGAAATGTAGTCTGTTATATTCAAGAACTTTCAGTAGTCTACAAGATAGAAGCCTTGGACTCTGAGAGGCTCACATAAATTATATTTTCAAAATATATATTGACTATTTCTCCATGTGATATTTGACAATCTAGGGAGGCATTTGCTCCAGGAAATTTATCAGTGTTGACAATGTTGTTTACATGTTTTAAGTAACTATTTTGCTATAAAGAAACTGCTTGACTCACTTCCAGATATAAAACTCATAAAAAATTGAAAGGCTTCAATAAGTTTAAATCATTCTGTATTGCTCATGGAGATTTAAATTTCAGTGCTAATTTTTTATTAGCACTTTAATTTAGAAGGCTCCAGGTTTCTACAAGATTTAAAATTATTGGAGCATTTCAAAATTTTATAAGCTTTCCAGTAAGGTTGTGGCTGTGATTTTATGCTTGTAAAGTAAAGTGCAATTTAAAGTTAATTTAAATAATTTAAGCGCTGCAGAGATTTTAGTGGAATTGTTTGTCTTTCAAACTGAAATTCAGGATAGACAATTAGAATCATGTTACAAGTAGAAAAATTTTTTCTAATTATAAAGTAGTAACTCTAACTTATATTAAAATTTCAAGTTCTTGTTGCTTTCAACATTTTAAAGTCATTGTTATATTTTTTATCTACTTTTAAAGAATTTTCTTTGATCCATGTCTCTAAATGATTGCCATCAAGCTATTGGTTAAGTGTCTGTTCTAAATGTTCTTCATCTTACATGTCTCAACACTACACATGTTACCTGACTGTGACAAAGTTAATTCCCTATAAAACCTTCTTAACCTGAAAATGCTGTAAACATAGAATTACCTTCATCTCTTGGAAAAGCAAGGTCTATTGTAAGTATTTTGAGATGTACTAATAAGTATTGTAGACTAGCAATACAGACAGAGTCTGCAGATTATTGGGTGCTTATAATTTTAATACCATTATGGATAGAAAGCTGATGTCTCATCCTGCCACTGAGAATAGCAACAGATCATGCTTTTAATATCTATGACAAAGAATAAAATTCAAGATTTAGAAAATGATTTCTACTGAATGTGTATTAATTACACATTTACCTAAAATTTAAATTTTCTGGTTGAGGGACCTCTGATGTGCTTCCAGTTTCTGGCTATTATGGGTAATGCTGCTATGAACATAGTAGAGCACGGGTCAAATATGCTATGGTGGAGAATCTTTTGGGTGTATTCCCAGAAGCAGTAGATCTGGGTCTTCAGGTAGTATTATTTCTAATTTTTCTGAGAAAACTCCAGATTGTTTTCCAGAGTTGTTGTGCCAGTTTGCAATCTGACAAGCTACAGAGAAATGTTCCCCTCTCTCCACATCTTCTCCAGCATGTGCTGTCCCTTGATTTTTTTTTTTTTTTCTTCGCCATTCTGACTGGTGTAAGGTAGAGTCTCAGCATTATTTTGATTTGCATTTCCCTGTTGAATAAGAATGTTGAACGTGTCTTTAAATGCTTCCCAGCCATTTGAGATTCTCCTTTTGTGAATTATTTGTTTAGCTCTGTATTCCATTTAAAAATTGGGTTATTTGGGTAATTTTTTTTTGGGGGGGGAGTCTACCTTCTTGACTTCTTTATATATTTTGGAAATTAGATTTCTAGGAGAGGCAGAGTTAATGAAGATCCTTTCCCATGTGTGTGTTGTCATTTATCCTGGTACATACCACAGACCCAAAGAAGGTCAAAGTGAGGCTGCTTCAATCTCATTTTGAACGAAAGTTCACAAAACAAAAGTGAACAGATTGTGATCAAAATAATCATGGGGGGCAGAGGGAGAGAGAAACCTGAGTGGGAGAGGGGAGAGGAAGAGGAAATGGGGAGGATACAGTATGTGTGTGTGTGTGTGGGGGGGAGACAGGAGACAAGCCCAGAGGAAAAGAAAAATGAATGGAAATATGTGACTACTGGGGATGGGTGGGAGAACTTTTAGAACATTCCAGATACCTGAGATGTGAAAGATTCCCAGGACACAATGGGGGTGACCTTACCCTAAATACCCAACACTGGGGAGATGGAACCTGAAATTCCCAGAACTCACCTGGAATAATAGCCACAGATGTTTGTGGACTGTTCTAATGCGTGTGTTAGGAACGGGACACTGGTACCACTGAAACACCTCTAATGTCCTCACAGTGAATTGTCTGTATATAAAAAAAATGTATCCAAACACGTATGAATAAATGATATAATCCAAGAGGAGGTAATAAAATAAAAGATTAGTAAATGTAAATCTAAAACTCCAAAATTTCATATTATTATACATGTGTAAGGGCCACCAAATAAGACAAGTAATCACAACTAGAAAAATAAAATAAAATAAAATAAAATAAAATAAAATAAATACTTGAAGTTCAACTGACATTTTCAAATGCTTCTAGCAGAATAGTAATTTAAAGGCTCTATCATTGGGCTCTATCATTGAGGTAGTTCAGCAGATAAATGTACTTACTACCAAAGCTGATGACATAAATATAATTCACTGGACATGTTTGGAAAAAGGAAAGAATAGACTCACCTATCCTGTCCTCTGACATTCACTCATACACTGTGGCCCATGCACACATGCCCTTACATAAAGGCACAATAAATAACTAAAATGTAATTTTTAAATTAGTGTTTGAACAACTTATGTTACTAAAGAAGGTATAGTCTAATGTGTTAAAAATTACAAGATGTCAATAAGTAAAATAAAATAAAATAACTTATTTTTTTTTTTTT
>LR750411.1:310411-351503 GCA_902729485.2 Mus minutoides | reverse complement strand
GCGGCGCGGTTCTGGCTGGGGGAGGCCCAGCCTCCGGTGGGGCGGAGTTCTCAGTTCCTGCCCCTGGAGTGAACTGCTGACCCGCTGCTCCCAAAACCACCTCTGCACTCACGCGTAACCCCAATGCGATCTTAAAGTCCTGGGGTGTCCCTAGCTGTGTCCGCTGGGCTCAGAGGAAAGATGGCGCACTAACTTATTTTTAGTATTAAATTATTTGTGAGGGCTGGTGAGATGGCTCAGCGGGTAAGAGCACCCGACTGCTCTTCCGAAGGTGATAAGTTCAAATCCCAGCAACCACATGGTGGCTCACAACCATCCGATCTGGCGCCCTCTTCTGGAGTGTCTGAAGACAGCTACAGTGTACTTACATATAATAAATAAAATAAATCTTTAAAAAAAATTATTTGTGAGGCAACTATTCTATGGTAGAAACTATTTACAGAACTACATATAAAACAAGGGTCAGAAAACTTATATATGTTAAACAATGAAGCAATATAACACAATGTTTTCTCCTAAGATTAATAATATATCTATTAAGCTGCTATCAAATTTTCACATTTGACATGTATAAAAGATAAATGTTTATTATTTTGTCACTTGTGATTACTTATGAAGAAATAGAATGTAGTAAAAACACAAACTTCAATCAATATTGTGACCTTTCACAGAAAGATCATTATTTAACACAAAATATTTACGTTTATCATGATAAAAGTGGATACTAACAGAGGCAATCATAGAAAAGTACAAAGGAGCAAAACAATATAACTAAAATGCAAATGCTTGTAAGGATATTATATATAGCATATATTAAGATTTGAAGGTCATTCTGTTTTAACATAGCAATTATAGAAAACCATAGAATGTTATGTGCCTCAGTACAAGTATAACAAAAGTTTCCCTCATTTTGTTTTTGTTTTGAGATAGAGGTTATGTAGCTAATACTGGCCTTGAAGTTACCATGTAGCTGAGCTTGATTATGAACATTTCTGCCTCTTGTCTCCATTTAACAAGTGCTGGTATTACAGGTATGGGTCCTCACAACTCTATCTTTATCCTAGAAACATTTATAAATCCATATAAATAATGATAAAATTACTTTACCAAAACAGAGAAAATATTAGTACAATATTTATTTTCAATATGATATAATACTACTTAATGATTTATTCATTATAATTTTATTGGTTATTTTATTTATTTACATTTAGGTCTTGTCTCCCTTCTAGGTCTCCCCTCCACAACCTCCCTTCCCCTTTGCCTCTGAGAGCATACTAACCTACCCACAGACCTGCTCCTGCCTCACTCCTCTAGCATCTCTCGTCTCTGGGGCAACAGACTTCTACAGGACCAAGCACCTCCACTGATGCCAGATATAGCAGTCTTCCGCCACATATGTAGCAGGAGCCATGGACTCACCCATGTAAACTGTTTGGTCGGTGGTTGAATCCCTGAGAGCTCGGGGACTGGTTCTGGTTGGTTGACACTGTTGTTCTTCCCATGGGGTTGCAAACCTCTTCATCCCTTTCAGTCATTCCCCTAACTCTTCCTTTGGGATCCCCAGACTCAGTCCAATGGTTGGCTGTGAGGATCTGCATCTGTATTCATCAGGTCCTGGCAGAGCCTCTCAGAGGACAGCCCTGTTTGGTTCCTGTCTGCAAGCAGTTCTTGGGGCAAGCAATAGTTTCAGGGTTTGGTGTCTGTGGATGGGATGGATCCCAAGGTAGGGCAGTCTCTGGATGGCCTTCAGTCTTTGCACCATTTTTTTTTTTTTTGTCCTTGTGTTTGGATGTATGTCCTTTAGTGTCTGACCCACCTCAATTAGGATGATATTTTCTAGTTTATTCATTATATTTTAATATTTTATTTATTACCTCAGTTGATTATGCACAATAAATGTTTTCCTTATCAATTTTAAATTTTATTAGATAATCTTATGATATATATGCATAAACACATTATCCCAAAACTCTTGTCTCCATTCTTTCCTACACATATGTATATTATTAGTATACAGCAAGAATATACTACTAACAAAAAATATATTATGAATACATAATGAAGCAGGTTTGTTATTACAACATCAACTTATGTAATACGTCTTATAAAATAACATATAAGTTAATTATATAATAAGTCTTATATAATAACTTATATAACAATTTCATTCATAGTTGAGTGACCCTAAAAAAGCAACAGGTAAATATTTATAATGTTTAGTATTATTTAATTTTACTTTTCTGCTTTTCTTTATATTTTTAATGGAATAAAATCACCATCTGCCACCATTTTTCAGTCCCATCTGATTATCTACCACCTCCTTCCTTTTTTGTATCATTAGTAAATATATTTATTCCATTTATATATGCTGCTGGCTCAACAGTGCTGTTTAAAAATTGATTTTTACATAACAACAGAAAAAGGACATATATTTATGCTTACCTAAACTTACAAGCACTTTACAATATTTTGATGTTGATTTATAAAACTGGGCATGATAATCATTTCTTCATACAGAACTGTCTTTAGTTGTGTGCCTTCCATTGGTATGAAGAAAATGCCTGGTTTGGCTGGGAGTTAAACCGCCTGTTTGGGGTTATGAGGTAGAGGCTCTGTGTTATGTTTGTGGCTATGAGGTGGTGTCTGTAAATGATTTGTGGCTAAGAAGGAAGACCTGTGCCTCTTGTTCATGGTTGGGAGGAGAATGCTGTTTACTATGGCTGTGGTTTTGAGATAGAGACTGTACAGTGTGTTTGTGGCCATGCAGAGAAGATAACGTACAACTAAGCATACTTGGTTATTATTCTCTAAAACTCTGGCTGGAGGTTTAAGGCTGCCAATGATTTAGTTGTTGTTGTTACAAAAATAAATATCATGGGATTTGATTAGAAAGTAGAAGAAAATACCCATATTCTATAATGTGTCTACCCCAAATTATCCTCATGTGAAATAATGTGCAGGGCAGCAGAGCTACTGGCTGATTTCTCACTAAGAACTATGAATTTTAACTGATAGTCTCAGATTTTGTGTATTACTTGGACAGGTATTTGTCTCTTTGTTACATTCTTTATGGACAGCTTCTAGAGGGTAAACATTGAGTTTCTTTTTTGTTTCTTTTTTGTTTTGTTTTGTTTTTGTTGTTGTTTTGTTTGTTTTGTTTTTGTTTTTTCGGAGAAAGACTCTATGGCTAGGCAAGAACTTGCTATTTAAACAAACCTGTCCCCAGCTTGGAGAGATTTATCAGCTTGTGCCTCCAAAATGTTGGTATTAAAGGCATGTACCAGCATGCAGGTTAAGGGTTAGTTTTAAAAACGTATTTCTTACAAGTTAATACTTAAACATCGTTATAGAGTTATTTAGAGTTCCACTGTGGACCTTGATACATTTTATTCTGTTATTCTTCATATTCCTTAACTTTTCTCGGTTTATTCAGTTAAAGAATAGTATATGCAGCTACTAGTATTAAATATTTTATTTAAAATTATTATTTCATGATCCTTGGTGAGAGACCTTCCTCCAGAATTGTTTTAGAGACACGTCAATCTGGGAGTATTTCAATCTATACTAATCTATAAGACCTGTTTAAAATGAGATTTATTGCTATTCTCATAAATCAATGCTTTACTCAGTGATTAGCAAAGAAGCTCTCACCTACAGCAGACAGCAACAAATACAGAGAACAGCCAGACCCACTCAGTGTTAAATGGGAAGTCTTCACCAAGTCTCTCCTCTCAAAGCTCAGGAACACCCTGGCCCTAGAAGGGGAGACAGAAAGAGTGTAAGAGACAGAGGGAATGGAGGACAGCAAGAAAACAAGACACTGCAAAATCAATATAATCAATGAACATATGTACCTACAGAGACTGAGGTGGTGGCCACAAGACTTGCACAGGTCTTCACCAGTTGGTGTCCTAGAGCTGAAAGTAGCAGGCATCCATCCATCTCCATCCCTTGCACAGAAACTACCTTCATATTTTACTCATTTGGAAATGAAAATTTAGTTTTCTCTAAGAAAGTCTCATTGGAAAACAATCTTCTCTCTTTTTTTTTCAACTTTTATTAGATATTTTCTTCATTTACATTTCAAGTGTTATCCAGAAAGTTCCCTATACCCTCCCCCTTCCCAGCCCTGCTCCCCTACCCACCCGCTCCCACATCTTGGCCCTGGCGTTCCCTTGTACTGGGGCATATAAAGTCTGCATGACCAAGGGGCCTCTCTTCCCACTGATGGCCAACTAGGCCATCTTCTTCTATATATGCAGCTAGAGACATAAGCTCAGGGGGTACTAGTTAGTTCATGGTTATTCTTCCACCTAGAGGGTTGAAGACCCCTTCAGCTCCTTGCGTACTTTCTCTAGCTCCTTCTTCCTTGGGAACCCTGTGTTCCATCTAATAGCTGACTGTGAGCTTCCACCTCCATGTTTGCCAGGCATTGGTATAATCTCCCACGAGACAGCTATATCCTGGCCCTTTCAGCACCATCTTGCTGGCATATGCTATAGTGTCTATGTTTGGTGGCTGATTGTGGGATGGATCCCTGGCAGCCGCAGTCATTGGGTCCATCCTTTGGATTCAGCTTTACACATGATCTCTTTAACTCTGTCAATGTGTGCTTTGTTCTTAATTCTAGGAAGGGGTGACGTGTCCACATTTTGATCTTCCTTCTTCTTGAGTATCATGTGTTTAGTAAATTATATCTTGGGTAGTCTAGGTTTCTGGGCTAATATCCACATATCAGTGAGAACATGTTATGTGAGTTCTTTTGTGAATGGGTTACTTCACTCAGGATGATGGCCTCCAGATCCATCCATTTGCCTAGGAATTTCATATATTTATTGTTTTTAATAGCTGAGTAGTACTCCATTGTGTAAATATACCAAATTTTTGTATCCATTCCTCTGTTGAGGTACATCTGGGTTCTTTCCAGTTTCTAGCTATTATGAATAAGGCTGCTATGAACATAGTGGAACATGTGTCCTTGTTACAAAATGGAATATCTTCTGGATATATGCCCAGTAGAGGTATTGCAGGATCTTCCAGTAGTACTATGTCCAATTTTCTGAGGAACTGCCAGACTGATTTCCAGAGTGGTTGAACCAGCTTGCATTCCCACCAACAATGGAGGAGTGTTTCCCTTTCTCCACATCCATGCCAGCATCTGTTGTCACCTGAATTTTTGATCTTAGCCATTCTTACTGGTGTGAGGTAGAATCTCAGGTTTGTTTTGATCTGCATTTCCCTGATGATCAAGGATGTTGAACATTTTTTCAAGTGCTTCTCAGCCATTCGGTATTCCTCAGTTGAGAATTCTTTGTTTAACTCTGTGGCCCACTTTTTAATGGGGATATTTGATTTTCTGGTGTCCAACTTCTTGAGTTCTTTATATATATTGGATATAAGTCCCCTATCTGATTTAGGATTGGTAAAGATCCTTTCCCAATCCGTTGGTGGCCCTTTTGTTCTGTTGACAGTATCTTTTGTCTTACAGAAGCTTTGCAACTTTATGAGGTCCCAATTGTCAATTCTTGATCTTACAGCACAAGCCTTTGCTGTTTTGTTCAGGAATTTTTCCCCAGTGCCCATATCATCGAGGCTTTTCCCTACTATCTCCTCTATTAGTTTCAGTGTCTCTGGTTTTATGTGGAGGTCCTTCAACCACTTAGACTTGACCTTAATGCAAGGAGATAAGAATGGATCAATTCCCAGTCTTCTACATGATAGCTGGCAGTTGTGCCAGCACCATTTGTTGAAAAGGCTGTCTTTTTTCCATTGGATAGTTTAGCTCCCTTGTCAAAGATCAGGTGACCATAGGTGTGTGAATTCATTTCTGGGTCTTCAATCCTATTTCATTGATCTACCTGTCTGTTGCTGTACAAGTACCATGCAGTTTTTGTTACGATTGCTCTGTAGTACAGCTTGAGTTCAGGCATGGTAATTCCATCAGAGGTTCTTTTATTGTTGAAAAGAGTTTTTGCTAGTCTAGGTTTTTTGTTATTCCAGATGAACTTGCTAATTGTCTCTTCTAGATCCTTGAAGAATTGAGTTGGAATTTTGATGGGGATTGCATTGAATCTGTAGATAGCTTTTGGCACGATAGCCATTTTTACTATATTGATTCTGCCAATCCATGAGCATGGGAGATCCTTCCATCTTCTGAGATCTTCCTCAATTTCTTTCTTCAGAGACTTGAAGTTCTTGTCATACAAATCTTTCACTTCCNGGAGTCACTCCAAGATATTTTATATTGTTAGTGACTATTGTCAGCCAGTTCGTCCTTGTATAGAGAAAGGCCATCGATTTTCTTGAGTTAATTCTATATCCAGCTACTGCACTAAAGCTGTTTATCAGGTTTAGGAGTTCTCTGGTGGAGTTTTTGGGGTCACTTATATATACTATCATATCATCTGCAAATAGTGATAATTTGATTTCTTCCTTTCCAATTTTTATCCCCTTGACCTCCTTTTGTTGTCGGATCGCTCTAGCTAGGACTTCAAGTACTATATTGAAGGAGTCATAACAACAGATCCTGAGGAAATCCAAAACACCATCAGATCTTTCTACAAAAGTTTATATTCAAAAAAACTGGAAAATCTGGATGAAATGGATAACTTTCTAGACAGATACCAAGTTCCAAAGTTAAACCAGGATTAGATTAATGACCTAAATAGCCCTATATCTCCTAAAGAAATAGAAGCAGTCATTAATAGTCTCCCAACCAAAAAAGCCCAGGACCAGATGGGTTTAGTGCAGAGTTCTATCCGACCTTCAAAGAAGACCTAGTTCCAGTTCTTCTCAAAGTATTCAACAAAATAGAATCTGAAGGTACACTACCCAATTTATTCTATGAAGCCACAATTACTCTGATACCTAAACCACATAAAGACACAACAAAGATAGAGAACTTCAGACCAATTTCCCTCATGAATATCGACACAAAAATACTCAACAAAATTCTCGCCAACAGAATCCAAGAACACATCAAAAAGATCATCTATCATGACCAAGTAGGCTTCATCCCAGGAATGCAGGGATGGTTTAATATACGGAAATCCATCAAGGTAATACACTATATAAACAAACTCAAAGATAAAAACCACATGATCATCTCCTTAGATGCTGAGAAAGCATTTGACAAAATCCAACACCCATTCATGATAAAGGTCTTGGAAAGATCAGGAATTCAAGGCCCTTACCTAAACATGAAAAAAAGCAATCTACAGCAAACCAGTGGCCAACATCAAACTAAATGGAGAGAAACTGGAAGCAATCCCACTAAAATCAGGGACCAGACAAGGCTGCCCACTTTCTCCCTACCTATTCAACAATCTTCTCTTAATGGAAGACTGCAGCTCAGCAGTAGATGGCCAACAGAAACTGAATTCAATGACATTGTTGGAGGTTCCTTGTCTCATACTGCCCTGACAGAGCGTTCTTTTTTAAATTAGTTAATTTAGTTTAATTTCTTTTTTTTTTTTACTTTATCATGTGTGTGTGTGTGTATGTGTGTTTATTTTCTTTTTTTTTTTTCATCATAGGTACTTTTCATACACATAAACACACACATATCTATCTATCTATCTATCTATCTATCTATCTATCTATCTATCTATCTAATAGCTTTGGATTTTGTGTTATTACAAAATTTCTGAGAGGATGAACAAGTGGGTTTCCATTTCTGCATCTTTTCTTAGGAATAAATAGGACAAAAGAAAATAGGACATACTTTGAACAGTACAAATGAAATTCAGAAAGACCTAAGAAATTGTAACTGGGTAATTATTAATTTATGTCAGTGCCTTCTAAATTTAATTTTGATATGTACACCACAACTATCTTGTAACAGAAAAGTCAGGTTCTCTTCGTCAGTGAGAAGAACAAAGGATCTACCCTGTACTTGTGCTTCAAGTGATACCCAAATAGTTGGTCCACCATGTTCAAAATGGTGAGGCTTAACACTACACTATATAAGACATGTCTTGTTTAATTATTCTTCACCCTGGTAAATTATGTACATTTTAATTGATAAGAAAGAATTAGATCCATTAATTAACTATGTGCCTCTTAATAGCTTTTAATTTAGCTGCTCAAAGACCTGCTGAGTCTTAATATTGTAAGTTAAATGGGGTTTGCTGAGCTTTTAACAAGGAAGTTGCTTTCCACTCTCATTCAATTGCATAGCATTATTTTTTTACTCTAATGTTGGGGGAAGTTTAGAAATACAAACTTTGTTGTGTGTGTGTTTTTTTATTTTTTTATCGGCTTTTTAAGGACTTTATTCTCTTAACCTTTTAGATACTTTAAAACTTTCTTATTTATAGGAAATTGTCACTGTCGACTTTGCTTTTGTTGATCATCCTTGAAGATCTGAATTTGAAAGAGTCACTAACTATTCTATGTGTGAACAGTAAATATAGGGTAGGTGACCATGGCTTTTGGTAAGTTGCCAAGGAGAAATGTTTTGAAAGCCACTGGATTAAAAAATATGAAATAGATATATGAATTTAACAAAATGAAATTATGATGATTACCCATTCATATAAATAAGGTTCTGAATAATTTACTGAGTTGTCAAACAAATCATACTACTAGAAATTGTACAATATATTTAGAAAAAGAAAGCTCAAATTTGTATTCAAATAGATGCATCAATATAAGAACCATAACCTTTGTACTTTATGAGTTATTTTGTCAACTCTATATATAGTTTCAGGTGATAAAACATATTTAAGAAATGTTGAAAAAACCTACTATCTAGAGCAAAAGTAAATTTGACTAATATCTTATAATACAATAATAAAAGTTGCAGATTTTTAAAGTTTCAATATGATATGTTTATGCTTAATTTTGTGTGGATTTAGAATAAACTATTCAATGTCATAAAATCAAAATTAATAATAAATATTTTTTTTTAATTTTTTGAAACAGGGTTTCTCTCTGTGTAACCCTGGCTGTCCTGGAATTCACTCTGTAAACCAGGCTGGCTTCGAACTCAGAAATCCACCTGCCTATGCCTCCCAAGTGCTAGGATTAAAGGCATGTACTACCACTGCCCGGCAATAAATGCAATCTTTGATGATAATCAACAAAAGTTGTGAATAGAAAAATTATATGACAAAATCTGATATTTAGCAATGTTTATAGGAAGAGTAGGTTTAAATGTATGAAATAATGTAATATAAATAACCCTTATGTATAATATTAAAATTCTCTGTAACACAAGAACAATTGTAATAATTTTTTGTGAAGTAATTGTAATATTCTGAAATTTCTGGTCGTTTTGCATCTAGATACAACTTAGATGAATCTTTGCTAGGTTGGAAGTGAAAATTACGTTTCATATTTGGATTGCCTGGGAAAGGGTCCCTCTGTAACCTCATGCTGACAGAGTATATCTGTTCTTTCCACATTATTATTATTTTTTTGTTTTGTTTTTCTTTTAATTATTTTTTTATAGTCCAGACTCTATGCCCCTCCTGGTCCACCATCTGACTCTTCCATATCCCATATCTTCTGTCCCTGTCTCCAAGTAGATGCCCCTACGCCCCCACCCCACCAGACCTCTCCACTCCATGGGGCCTCCAGTCTCTTGAGGATTAGGTGCACCTTCTCAGACTGAGGCCAGATCAGGCAGTCCTCTGCTGTATATGTATTGGGGGCCTCATATCCGCTGGTGTATGGTGTATGCTGCCAGGTTGGTGGCTCAGTGTCTGAGAGATCCCGGGGACCAGGTTAGTTGAGACTACTGTTCTTCCTATAAGGTTGACCTCAGCTTCTTCCAGCTTTTCCCTAATCCAACCAGAGCATCTAATTCGTCACTGAATATTGTTCTTGACCACATATTCTTCTCTAAAAGAGACTTAACAATGCACTAGGTTGCTTAAAAGCAATAAAGGAGATAGATAAGCATTAGGAAGAGAGAGAGATGGAGGAAGGAAGAAAAAAGAGAGTAATTCCTGAATAATTAAATATTAAATATTTTCAAATAAATATTATATTCCTATTGATTGTAATAAAGGAGTCAGAGTCATGCAGTGACCAATGTAATGAATTTTGGTGTAAAATTTCTGGTAAGTGTACCTCTACTTTATAACAATATTTTTTGTCACTTTAGGGAAAATTCCAGTAGCAGTAGCAATACGAAGGATATTAATTTTGTGCTGATGTCTTCCTCTTTTAAACTTTGATTAACACTTTTTTTTGAAAATGGATTTCTCTCTTATACAATACATACTGACCACAGCTTCCTTCTCTTGCCCCTCCTCAGTCCTTATCTACCCCAGTTCTAAATCCCCTCGGTTTCCCTTCAGAAACGAACTGGCCTAAAAGTGATAATAGCTCAACAGGACAAAACATGCCTTAGGATTAACACACAGATAACTATATCTTAAAAGAGAGCTTGGAACACAGTGACCATTCTATAAATTTCAGGTTATTACACGCTGCACTTTTGATGTTTAGTAAGTCACAGATATGATCCATAATTCTCACACATTGATTTTTCTCACCAACTCACGGGTAGTTCACTTGGAGATTAACTCTAATTTGGAAAAATGAAAATAGTGCTTTAAATTCTTTGTACTTCAATGAATCCCTAGGTAATTTTGTAAAACGGGTTGAGTGTGATTCAATCTAATGTAGTGGGTATGTTTCTTGACTAGGGAGGGCAAAGCAAAATATCCCCAATGAAGACAAAAACAATACAGATTGCGATCTGCTGTGTTCAGTAAATACGTAGGAAAGTTGCTTCTAAAGAAATGTCCTCCTGAAAGGAGGATGCAGGGAGATTTTATTCACGGAGTCGATGCATGTTCATACAGGAATCCGCCAGTTTATATATATGCTTAGTTACCTTCTTCATTTCCTGAAGATTCTGCTCCTAATGAATAAAACATGTGTTTATATGATTAAATATTAAAATTGATGGACAGAAATGTCTCTGGGCATGCTCACCTTGCACCTAAGGTAGTAGAGTTTGAAAGGGCATTAATAATAACTAGCCAGTCCTGAAGTGTCCTGATTTAGTGGCTGTAAGAAAGGACTCCATGTCACTTGAGGATAGACAATTGGGACTCTGTTAGAGCATTTTATTTTATGGTATCAAGATGTTAATCTATTATTTATTTATTTATTTATTTATTTATTTATTTATTTATTCATCTTTTAAATTTTTCGTTCAATGTATCAGGTGTTTAAATAATTTAAGTAATTAAGAAATTTAGAGCCGGGCATGGTGGCACAGGCCTTTAATCCCAGCACTCGGGAGGCAGAGGCAGGCAGACTTCTGAGTTCAAGGCCAGTCTGGTCTACAAAGTGAGTTCCAGGATAGCCAGGGTTATACAGAGAAACCCTGTCTCAAAACCCCTCCCCCCAAAGAAAGAAAAAAAGAAATTTAGAGCACCATTTATTAAATATACAGTCCAATTGTTAGAGCAACAATAAGTTGCATGTTGCTTGGAGTTCAGGATTAATTGTGAACCTTAACAAAATTTTAGAGCCTGCAGATTTCTGACCAAACTTGAGTTACTCTGCCATTTCATATTTTCTTCTTGTTTAAGATCTTGACTTCCTGGTGTCTAGGACTTCACTGTGATTTCTGAAGTAAGCATAAAATGTGTTTCTTTTTTTTTTTTTTTTTTTTTTCATTGTTGATATCAATATTTGCAGAGGTAACCATCAATTTCTGGTGTGTTCTATGCAGAGGAATTATTGGAAGGAAAGCAATGGGGAGAAGTAGCAAGCTACTTCTCATCTGTTTCAGCACATCACTTCTTCCTCCCTCTGTCATGTGAGGATAATCAGGGTCAGCTTAGAATGATGTGGATCACAGCTTTTTCCTAGTTTGCTGAAGTATTTTCACCTTGGCTCAGCATCTTGTCTTGAATATCTTCAGGGGATTAACTCCCAGGAAAGCTTAAGCCCTTGAACATGACCATCCCTTTAAACAATGTATTATTTTTTGTTTGTTTGCTTTTGCTTGTTTTGAAATTTGAATAACGGCACCCTTTAATCCCTTTCTTTTCTTCCCTTCAAAAGCATGAGATAACATTAAAAACAAACAAACAAACAAACAAACATGGGAAAAGCTATGGGAAAAGTACCTTCAAATACACACTTGAAGTTTTTGTTTTGTTTTTTGTTTGGTTTTTCATTTGATATTTACTGAGCATTTTTATCTGCAGGATATTTAGTTTTCCCAGTGGGATTCTCTTGGAGAAAACAAATTTTAATTTCCCAGGAGTTAACAATTGGAGATGACATTTGGTTTAGAAATGGATTTATGTCTCTACTTCTTCATTTTGCATGAAGGTCCTGTCTGGTACAGAACTGTGTGGGCCTTGTGCATGCTACCCCAGAATTTATGAGTTCATTTGTGCATTGATCAAGTTAATTTAGAAGACTTTGTTTTCTTAGTGTTCTAGATCTTCTATATATCATATCCTATTACCTCCTCTTCTGTGGAATTCTCTGATCCTTGACAGATTGAAGTAAGTATTTGATGGAGACATTCCATTTGGGTGTGGGTATTCCAATGTCTCTCAGTGTCTGCATACTGTCTGGCTATGGGTCTCCTTATTTGTTCCTATCTGCTTCAAAGGAAGCTTCTCTGATGATGACCATGCAAAGCACAGACCAATAAGTGTAGTGGATTCCACTGGGAGTCATTTTATTGCTACCTTCCTTTAGTGGAACAATATTTTCTGTATTCCTGCCTGGCTGGTCAACTGTCTAGTCTCAGGATTTGGGTCACCTAGAATGTGTTATTTATGGATTCTACTTCTTGGAGTGAGTTTTAAATCAAACCAGATGTTTCTTAGGTTACTCCCATAAGATTTTTGCCACGAATGACCAGAGTTGGGACATTGTTGCCTATCTAAAAGTATGAGGCTGGGTTGGTGTTTATATTTCTCTTTTGGCAATGTCTACAGTAGCTTCCTTTACCATGGATGCTAGAACACACGGGTGAAGGTTCTGTGTAGGAACAAGCTCAAATTCTCCATATTCAATATGTCAAAAAGGTGCTGCCTTCAAGAGTGAGGTCCCTTTCCTCATGTGTCAAAGGAGACTTATACATGTCACAACTAGAAAATTACTGTGGGGATGCTTTAGGGACTCTCCTTATTAATCCCTCTATAGCCCTATAAATGAATAAGATCTTATATATCACAGATTTTTTAAAGCATTTTTTGCTCATGCAGAATGAATAAGCAAGACATTCAAAAATCACAGATTTGAAACAATTCTGATTAAATTGGACAGATGGCATTTTCCTGCCGTGATACAGATGAATGACCCTTGTGAGCAATCTCATCTGGAAAGTACCTGCCCCAACCACAACTTATCCTGAAATAGTTTTTACAAGTAAGAAGCTGCCTGCAATGTAGATCCTAAGCAAGTCAGAGTCACAGAAAAAAGCATGGTTGGTTTTTGGAATTTATTCTGAAAACATAACTGGCACTGTCTTCTAAATCCACTGAAATAACATTGGCAAAAATTTAAGAATGTTTTTAGAAAACAAAACGAAAATCATGTGATTTTTCTTCTTCTCTTAAAACAATTAAGGATTAAAAGTGATGTGTAACTATATTCCCTTTTAAGAAATGTCTGCCTTAGGATATATGTCTTTAACAAAGCTTAAAAAATCAGTTCTAGTCAATGTGATAAATTTAATATAGAGTAGTACTTTCACCCAGAGTTAAGAATAACTCTAATGAAGGTAGTTTGTCTCCTTCTTATTCCTCAAGGCTGTTCCTAATGACCCAGATCTCAGCTCTCAAGGGGAGGTAATCTTATCACTCTGACATTGTGATCACCTTGCAGGGCATGGCAGCTACTCCTGAAAATACTTGACATTTGTGGGTTTCCTTTAAAGAGTAATGATGTTAGGTAGTAGCAAACAGCTTGAGAAGTAAGTAATCACATTGCTTATTATATCTACTGCTGCCACTAGAACTACTACAGATATACATACATTAACTCTCTCTCTCTCTCTCTCTCTCTCTCTCTCTCTCTCTCTCTCTCTCACACACACACACACACACACACACATACATACACACACACACACACACACACACACACACACACACACACGCTCACACACGCATGCACACACAGAGGGAGAGAGAGAGAGAGACAGAGACAGAGACAGCCATACGTACACACTTCACAATTTCATATATAACACAGTTCGAGAACTGTGGCTGAATCTAAAGGTTTAATTAGGGAGGGGTTTGCATTCAAGGGCAGTCCCTACTCTGAAGGTCTTGTGTGGGCCTCCATCCTTGCTTCTGTACATTACTTCTTTGCAAGCTCATTACTGACAGTTCTAATTCTGAGTTCTGGCCCTCTTCCTCAGACTATTTATATTTCAATCCTATGGCTATAAAGTATCAATACTCCTACATAGTAAACAAAGAGAAACATTTGTATGCATTTGCTACTAAAATGTATATTGTTGCTAATATGGTAGTTAATACTCTGGGTCTGTAACTTCACTTGCTGTCACCACATGGGACATGTGATTAGACTCTACTTTATAAAAGCATAACCTCCTGAAAATCACACATTTTTTTTTTTTTTTGAGAATTTCTGACCATCATATAATGCTATAAAAAGTCCATCCCCTCCTTTCCCATTATTTCAATTTCTCCACAATATCCCATCACTATTGTTCCCAACCTCTAGTACTCTTTTGCAAACCAACTGAATCCAGTCTGTATGCATGAGGATAGAACAGTGTAACTAATACTCAGGTAACCTTTCCAAAGCTGAGTAGCTGAAGAAAATTGACTCTCGTTCCCTTTAGCACCTATCAATAGTAATCCTCAGATAATTACACAACTTCATGATTCCCCATCACACTCAAGCTTGGGAATTTGGATGGCTTGGTCTTGTGAAGACATTGTAATCACAGCTAAGTTGAACTCATGTATCATGTATAGCAAATAATCTTCCATGGCCTCCATCTGCTAACTCTCATGTTGGATGACCATGCGCACATTTCACTGCAGTAGGGTACAGATTCCCCTGGAAATATGCAATGGAGTATTGTAGGTGGATTTTATGGTCTATCAATTCATGTCTTTTAAAAGAATATTCACAGATTCTGTAGTCGCTGCACCAAATTGTAAAGATACAAGCAGGCTTATCTTTAGCCCTTGTTATGCTGAGCAATGTTCTCTTTAATCATGAGATTTTAACAGAAGTTGTAATATAAAGGAATGTTGGATTTTTTTGTTTTTGTTTTTGTTTTTTTGTTTTTGTTTGTTTGTTTGCTTGCTTTTTTTGTTTTTTGAGAGAGGGCTGTTCTGTATAGCCCTGGCTGTCCTGGAACTCACTCTGTAGACCAGGCTGGTCTCAAACTCAGAAATTTGCCTGCCTCTGCCTCCCGAGTGCTGGGACTAAAGGCATGTGCCACCACACCCAGTGGAATGTTGGATTTTTGAAAGGTTTTATTTTATTTTATTTTATTTTATTTTATTTTATTTTATTTTATTTTAGAGAGACAAAACATTGTTTATTTTTTCCAATTTTTATTATTTTATTTATTTCCATTCCCAAAGGACTTTTTTAATTTTTTATTTTTATTTTTTAATGTGACTACTGAGATGATCATGTGATATTCTGTTGTTGATCTATGTGCTATGTTGAAGCACCATCCCTCTAACTTTCTCTTGAGTGATGCTTATTTGACCAAGGATGATGATGATGATGATGATGATGATGATGATGATGATGATGATGTGTGTGTGTGTGTGTGTGTGTGTGTGTAAGTGTATGTGTGTATCTCTGTGATCTTAAATTTTGAAAGTATTGTATTGAGAACTTTTTTTTTTTTTTTTTTGATAGTCTTGATGTTATTTATTTTTTCCCCTTTTGGTCTTTTTATCATTTTTTATTAGATATTTTCTTCATTTACATTTCAAGTGCTATTCCATAAGTTCCCTTAACTCCCCCTGCCCTGCTCTCCTACCCACCCACTCCCACTACATGGCCCTGGCATTCCCCTGAACTGGGGCATATAAACATTGCTAAACCAAGGGCCTTTCTTCCCCAATAATGGCCAACTAGGCGGCCATTTCTAATACATATGTAGCTAGAGACATGAGCTCTGGGGGTTCTGATTAGTTCATATTGTTGTTCCATCTATAGGGTTGCATACCCCTACAGCTCTTGGGTACTCTCTCTAGCTCCTACATTGGGGACCCTGTGTTCTGCCCTATAGATGACTGTGAGCGTCCACTTCTGTATTTTTCATGGACTGTCAAAACCTCACAGGAGACAGCTAAATCAGGGTCCTACCAGCAATATCCTGTTGGCGTATGCAGTAGTGTCTGCATTTGGTGGCTGATTATGTGATGGACCACCCAGGTGGGGCATACTCTGGATGGTCCATCCTTTCATTTTAGCTCCAAATTTTGTCCCTGCACCTCCTTCCATGTATATTTTATTCCCTATTCTAGAGAGGAATGAAGTATCCATGTGTTGGTCTTTATTTTCTTGTGTTTTGGAAATTCACAAAAGAAGTCACTTGATATGCACTCACTGATAAGTGGATATTAGCCCAGAAACCTAGAATACCCAAGATAGAATTTCCAAAACATGAGAACTTTTTCTATGATCAGGAATATTAACTTAAAGTTCTCTTTTTGAAGAGCTGATCTTTGCCTAGTTCTGGTTCAGGGTACTTTTTTCTTAATAAAAGTAACTTAGAAGAAATACTTTCCTCTCTAATAATTCTATCAAGTGTCTCCATCATTGTATATTTGTTTACAGGATTTACTTATCTTGGTTTAACTTTGGTCCTTTGTCTGATAATAGACTATGTAAAACAGTTTGTATCTAGATTCCATTTGGTTGGAACATATTTTCCCATTATCTTTTCCTTAAGAGGTGTCTATTTGGGTTTTTGTTTTGTTTTGTTTTTTTGTTTGTTATTTTTTGTTTTGTTTTGTTTTTTGTTTTGTTTTTTGATGGCTTTATGCATTGTTAGTTGGTAAAAAAAAAGGTTCTGTTTTCCAAAGAAATGTACTTATTTGTTTCTTTTTATTGTGGAATTGTGACCATCTTAACAGTTATTACTAAACAGCATGTATTTATTCCTGTCATTTTCATTGTTCTATGGTATTTTGGTACTTTTATATAGGGTGGTAATGAGCTCATCTCTTTATATAAGATAGAATTTATTCTTCTTTTTATAAGGAATTTCTTATTTTTTCCCTGTAAATACTTGTCTGTGCTTATCGTTGTTTTCATAAAAATATAGTTTTCCAGTGTACTCTAAAGAGCTGGCTTTCTTTTTCTTTTTTTTTTCTTCTTTTCTTTCTATTTTTTAACTTTACTTTTCTTTTTTTAAATTTTATTTTCATAGTCCAGCTGTAAGTACCCTCCTGGTCCACCCTCCCACAGTTTTTCATCCCAATCCTCCTCCCCTCTCTCTCCAAGAGGATGTCCCTCCCCCTCAAGCCACCCCAAGCCAACCCTCCCATTCTCTGGAGACTTGAGTCCCTTGAGTGTTAGAAACCTCTCCCACTGAGGCCAGACCAGCCAGTTCTCTTCGGTATAAGTGTCAGGGGCCTCATATCAGCTAGTGTATACTGCATGGTTTGTAGCTGAGGGTTATCAGGGGTCCAGGTTAGTTTAGACAACTGGTCTTCCTATGAGGTCACCCTCTTCCTCAGCTTCTTCCAGCCTTTCCCTAATTCAACCAGAGGGATCCCCAACTTCAGAACATTGATTGGGTGTAAGTATTTGCATATGTCTCAGTCAGCAGCTTATCCAGCCTTTTGGATAAGAGGCTCCTGTCTGTAAGCATACCATAGCATCATTCAGGTCTTGGGGCCTCTCCTTGAGTTGGATCCCAAATTGGGCCAGTCTCTTTTCCCTCTGTCTCCTTTTCATTTTTGTCCCTGAAGGTCTTTAAGGCAGGAACAATTCTGGGTCTGCGATTTTGACTGTGGGATTACAATACCATCCCTTCATTTGATGTCTTACTATTGGAGGTATACTCTACAAGTTTCCTCTCCCCACTGTTCAGCATTATATAGACATTCCCTGCCTTTGAGTCCTGAGAGTCAATCACCTCGCAGGTCTCTGGTACTTACTAAAGCCCCCACACCCCCTGATTCCACTTGTTCTGCTGGTGCTCAGGGCTTGTCTCCTGTTCTCCCTGACCTCATACCTGATCATGTTGCTCTTTCCCCCTCCCTATCACCTTTCACACTAGAGTACGTCCCTCCCTCTCCTTCTCCCAAGACTCTTTTCTTCTCTCTCTCCAGTGGGATTCAAGCACCCTTACTTGGACTATTCTGCTTGTTATCCTTCTTGAGTTACCTGGATTATATCCAGGGTATTCTATACTTTTTTGTTTTGTTTTGTTTTGTTTGTTTTTGTTTTTGGCTAGGATCAACAATTTCTTGGGGCTGGCATACAGGTTCAGAGGTTCAGTCCCTTATCATCAAGATAGGAGCATTGCAGTAACCAGGCAGGCATGGCACAGGCCAGGCTGAGAGTTATACATCTTCATCCAAAGGCTGCTAGTGGAAGACTTACTTCCATGCAACTAGGGTGAGAGTCTTAAGCCCACACTCACAATGACACATCTATGTTAACCAGGTCACACCTATTCCAACAAGGCCACACCTCCAAATGGTGCCACTGCCTGGGCCTAGAATATACAAACCATCACCAAATGTAACTAAATATGATAATTTAATGAGAAATAAACTGCATGGAAAGAGAAAACAAAAACAAAAACAAAAACAAAAACAAAAACAACAAGCATAGAATCTGTGTGTATGTCTCTGGATGGTCTATCCTTTCGTCTTAGCTCCAAACTTTGTCTCTGTAACTCCTTCCATGGGTATTTTGTTCCAGATTCTAAGAAGGAATGAAGTTTCCATGCATTGGTATTCCTTCTTGATTTTCTTGTGTTTTGCAAATTTTATCTTGGGTATTCTAAGTTTCTGGGCTAATATCCACTTATTAGTAAGTACATATCAAGTGACTTCTTTTGCGATTGGGTTACCTCACTCAGGATGATATCCTCCAGATCCATCCATTTGCCTAGGAATTTTATAAATTGTTTTTAATAGCTGAGTAGTACCCCATTATATAAATGTACCACATTTTCTGTATCCATTCCTCTGTTGCGGGACATCTGGGTTCTTTCCAGCTTCTGGCTATTTAAGTAAGCCTGCTATGAACATAGTGGAGCATGTGTCCTTATTACTAGTTGGAACATCTTCTGGGTATATGCCCAGGAGAGGTATTGTTGGATCTTCCACTAGAACAAAATCCAGTTTTCTGAGGAACCACCAGACTGACTTCCAGAGTGGTTGTACCAGCTTGCAATCCCACCAGCAATGGAAAAGTGTTCCTCTTTCTCCACATCCTTACCAGCATCTGCTGTCACCTGAAATTTTTATCTTAGCCATTTTGACTGGTGTGAGGTTGAATCTCAGGGTTGTTTTGATTTGCATTTCCCTGATTATTAAAGATGTTGTACATTTTTTAAGGTGCTTCTCAGCCATTCAATATTGCTCAGTTGAGAATTCTAGTTTAGCTCTGTGCCCCATTTTTAATGGGGTTATTTGATTTTCTGGAGTCCAGCATCTTGAGTTCTTTATATATATTGGATCCCTATCTGATTTAGGATTGGTAAAGAACCTTTCCCAATCTGTTGGTGCGCTTTTTGTCTTATTGACAGTATCCTTTGCCTTATAGAAGCTTTGCAATTTTATGAGGTCCCACTTGTCAATTCTTGATCTTATAGCACAAGCCATTGCTCTTCTATTCAGGAATTTTTCCCCAGTGTCCATATCTCTCGAGGCTTTCTCCCACTTTCTCCCCTATCATTTCAGTGTCTCTGGTTTTATGTGGAGTTCCTTGAACCACTTCGACTTGAGCTTTGTACAAGGGGAAAAGAATGGATCAATTCTTATTCTTCTACATAATAACTGCCAGTTGTGCCAGCACCATTTGTTGAAAATGCTTTTTTTCCACTGGATGATTTTAGCTCCCTTGTCAAAGATCAGGTGACCATAGGTGTGTGGGTTCATTTCTGGGTCTTCGATCCTATTCCATTGATCTACCTGTCTGTTGCTGTACCAGCACCATGCAGTTTTTGTTACGATTGCTCTGTAGTACAGCTTGAGGTCAGGCATGGTGATTCCACCAGAGGTTCTTTTATTGTTGAGAATAGTTTTAGCTATCCTAGGTTTTTTGTTATTGAAGATTAATTTGCAAATTGCCCTTTCTAATTTTTTGAAGAATTGTGTTGGAATTTTGATGGGGATTGCATTGAATCTGTAGATTGCTTTTGGCAAGATAACCGTTTTTACTATATTGATCCTGATAATCCATGAGCATGGGAGATCTTTTCATCTTCTGAGATCTTCTTGGATTTCTTTTTTCAGATACCCTAAGTTCTTATCATACAGATTTTTCACTTCCTTTGCTAGAGTCACACCAAAGTATTTTATATTATTTGTGACTATTGTGAAGGTTGTTGTTTCACAAATTTTTTTCTCAGCCCATTTATCCTTTTTGGAGAGAAAGGCCATTGATTTGTTTGAATTAATTTTATATCTAGCTACTTCACTGAAGCTGTTTTTCAGGTTTACAAATAAATTCTTATTATATTGGAAGAAACAAGTCATTATCATACACAGAGAACATGTAGCTATAAATAGAAGAGGACTATCAGGACCTGAAACTCTCAAAACTGTAACTTTAAAACCCTGAGTTCTGACAGTGATCACAGAAGAAGACTAAGATTTTTAAGATGGAATGGGAGCATAAGAGAGCAAGAGTAACGAGCTCCATTTAGATCATTGATTCCATTGTTTCCATTCATCACAGAGAATAATTCTTTAACTAGTATCTAGCTATATGACCCAAAGATATACAATGACAAAGTGGTTCAAAGATAGTAACATTTTTGTGATTTCTTACATGGAAGTTATAAACAGAAAGAAAACATTCTATTTGATTTACATCTTGTTAAAACATAGATAACAACAACAAAACAACAACAAAAATGCCAGCCGAAAGTGTTTAGAATGCAAAGAATTACCTTTAAAACTTATATCACCAACTAGATAATTTTCATGTTTAAATCACTATGCCATTAGGACAAGGATAATATACATTTATATCATTTTATAACATGTGAATATGTGTTTTATTGAATAAAATCTATTAAACTAAAAATTATTTAATAAACTGGACTCAGCAAAGTTTTTAAGGTAATAGGAGGAACTGTCATAAAATTTCTCCCAGAATAATCTCTCTGTCTCTCTCTCCCTCCCTTCCTTTCTCTCTCCACCTCCCTCTTTTCCACTCTTCAGCCTCCAGCTGGCACTGGCTTTCCAATTGCCTGCCTTTGGCTAAATGACATATTTGTTTTATATAGAATCAGATTTGGAAAGCACACAGCCTGTTTAAAACTATTTTGATACTTTACTAGTAACATAATTAACTTTATTTAGATCAGAAAGCCACATTCTCGATGTCTAATCAGACACACAAAATTGGATAACATTTCCTAATTTGGCACACTAGTTCCTTAGAGCTACGATTCCCACAAGTAAATAGAGTAAAGGTATCTAACCCATTTTAAAATTACTACTTTGATCAGGATCACAACCACAGGGCCCTTACCCTGCTCCTTGTTTAGAAGTGGTACAGCAAGACATAGAGTGCATGTCTATTTATAGAGTTCAAGGTAGAAAATACCCATCAATGAAATCTCATGGCTAATTATATAAGAGACTTAGTGTCACAGTACCAAAAACGCAACTATCTATAACAAAACTTCTACCCATTAGCATTAGAAAGTAAACTATTGCAGATACCAATATTAGACTTCTAAGTCTAGGATTAGACTTAGAAGACCATGTGATGTAGCCTCCATTTCATACCTCCCCTCATCTCCAGGGTACCACACAGATCTTTCCATTCAAACTTCCCTCCCTCCCTCTACTCATTGCTTTCTTAGAGGCCTCAGGTCCAGCCGGCATTCTTGGGGAACATGAAGGCCAATCCTGAAGGGAAGCAGCTAGGCTCACTGCATATTTCACTTCTGTCTCCTCTTCTCCAAGTCCAGTCTCCTAGTTTCATCACCAGATCTGTAGGAGACCGTGTGCTGCAGACAATCCCCTACACCCCCCTTATTTCTAGTGTTTTACACAGATCTTTACTTCCAAACTTCCGTCCCCATAGTTATTGTTTTATCCCTGCCCAGACCTCCAGTAGGCATCTTCTAGGAATCCAGAAGTCACTCCAGTCAAAGGAACAGGTGGTCCACTGAGGAACTTCACCTGTCCTTACTATCTTCAAATCCAGTGCCCTAGGCCAGAGTTGTGATGCTGCTGTCCTCTTTGCTGCCAACTCCAGTAGATCATGGATATTTTTTCCTCTCAATTCCCTCCAAACACATTCAGTTATCCCAGATATCTCCAGTAGGCGTTGGCTGGGAATGTGCAAGCTGAGCTGGACAGAGAAGCAAGTAGGACAGTGGAGCAAGTAGTGGAGCTTCAGATCTTCACATACCCTCCTCCCCTTCATCTCCTATCCTCTGGTCTCATCCACAGCTCTTGTAGACAACTGCTGTGGACTTTTCTCACTGCTAGAACCCACTTCCGGAGTCTACACAGATAATTGTGGAACATTCTGCTTTCCCTCCTTGTTTGGATCCATACAGCACACTGAGCCCATCTTCTAAGTGTTAGCTCTCAATATAGTCTGTCTAGAACACGCGGTAGCCTTATCAATCAAAGCAACTGATCTAGTGTCGTTTTATTTTTAAAAATCCATCTTCAAATATGTCTTTCAAATTTTTCATTATTTTCACTAAGTTTGCAAAGTAATATTCATGATAATCAACTGTGAAATAATATAAACAAGAAAACTGGTGGCATGTTAATATTTTAAAATGTTTTAAAAAAAAATCAGTGTAGGACAATTTGTGCATATAATTAAAATTGAAGAAAGTAGAGTTGGGGTAATTCATTCAGTAATTAAATAGTATATATGTTAGGAAATTCCAGTATTATTGCACTTCATTATTTTAATAATTTAATCATAAATGTATATAATCATTGAATGTAGCTGAATATTCAAGAAGTTATTTGAAATAATTTTAGATATTAAAATTATTGCCATAATACTTTGTAGTTTCGGTGGTGGGACACATTGTATGTTACATTCTACTAAAATATACATAAAATGTATATGCCTTTTTTATTTGGAAGAATTCACAAGGAATTTGTGAAAAAAAAACATTTATAAAGAGCTGTAACTTCTCAAATATGGATTAAAAGTTGTTAAGATCAGTTGACACTGATAATTCATGAAATTAAAAGAGACAGCTGCTAATTCTTAATAAGGATATAACATCTACAATATGAAAAGTTACCAAAATAGTTAACTAAAGAAAAAGTACATACTAACCACATGAGTCAACATGCAAAAGTAGCAAGGTCCCACTATTCCACCAGGAGATGGAGTATTAAAGCAATAAATGAATGATGATAGAGGAAGAATGTGTGTGTGTGTGTGTGTGTGTGTGTGTGTGTGTGTGTGTGTTTGTGTTTATTAGTATATGTGACAAAAATAATCATAGAAAATTTTAATGAAGTAAAAGAGACATAAGTGGACAGTAATGGATGCATTATGGAGATAGGGAGTATAGAAATTATATAAGTACAGTATTCATCTATGAAATTCTAAAAAAAGTTTAAAAAATCAATAAAACTAAAAGAGCACAGTTACTTAATAGAAATTGAAACTTTTAAATTCAGATGAGAAAGTTATTGGAAGCAAATACCAATCATTCTTGTTTTTCTTTGGAATGTATTTCCAATGCTTTTATGTCTTAATAAAGATCATATCAAGCACCCCATATATGTATATAATATAAAATTATATATATATATATATGATAAAAAGCTGGTATAATGGCCTCATGCAATATCACCTGCATTTTGTGTGTGTGTGTTTACAGTTCAAACCTTCAATGTCAACCAGAGTCAATCATATAATTAAGTCATACAAATGTGTGAGGCTTATATGAAAGTCGAAATTTAGAACTACAAGTAAAATGTATTGTGCTATAAAACTAATTAATACTAAAAAATTCAACTCTGTGATAATTTTTTGTTAAGGATGACATGACTATCCAAGTTTATCTCCCTTGTTTTCATATTCTCCCTCCTCCTCCTCCTCTTCCTCCTTTGCCCCTCCTTCTTACTCCTCATTGTTGGAAATTAGATTTATGCTAATACAATAGCTAAGGTATGGAAAGGACATGTGTCTACCAGTGAATATATGGTGAAGAATATGGGAAACTTAAATACAATGAAATGATTTCAATTAATCAATAGGAGGAAATTCTAACAAGTTTTAAAACAAAAATAAAAATTTTAAATTAAAATCCAATTTAACAAAAATTTTATATATATATAAAATATGTATAACTTATGTGCTACACAAGTGACTTGACTCTTTACCACTGACTGACATTACTATGATTTCTCTCTTAGTTCAAAGTTGATAATGCTCAATAAGGAGTCAGACACAGTTTAATATTTAATGGTGTTAAAACTGTCTACATTGTTTATTATAAACTCGTGAATATATTTTATGCTTCCAAGATTGTTTATTGGCTTTATAGTAGTTATTATTATTGTTTTAATATTTTTCTACTGAAAGTGATACATAACTAGCTTTTATACTATTAAATTACAAATTATTGCATTACATATAGTCTTATTTATACATACATTATACATTGATTAAAATGTCTTATGTGGTATTTTATTAATGACTGAAAAATTTGTGCATTTACCATGTACATCCATGTGCTTATGTTTATAAATAATCAAATAGCTGAATACCACTAATTAACATATGTATTTTATTATATTTATATCAATTTAGGATGGTGAGAAGTTTTAAATTTACTCAATTAGCAACTTAAAAATTAGTATATTTTACTGTGAATTGTTACAACATTGTTTATTTCTTGGATTTGTTCATTCTAAAAGTTATTTTACTTTTGATAATCTCAGCAACCTCAGTCACTACAATAATCGCCTATACTTTTCTATTCTAGCCTCTATTTCTGAAAGTGTAAGCTTCACTGATGGAAAGCATATGAAATTTTTATTAAATTGGTTTTTAATTTAAAATTTTTGTTTTAAAAATTGTTAGAACGTGTGTGACTTCCTCAATGTCTCTAGTACACACTTCGACTTAGTTTTCCTACCTGGTTGGTCACTGACGTCGACGGTCCCTAGGAAGGGTATTAGTCGGTGGTTTTATTTGTGATATCGTATACGGTCGTTCTATTACGACTTTCCCTGGACTATATCGACAGAGTACCCTCCGATATGGTCACGGACCGTTTGTGAGTCAGCTATTAGATGGAACACAGGACTCCCAAGGAAGGAGCTAGAGAAAGTACCCAAGGAGCTGAAGGGGTCTTCAACCCTATAGGTGGAAGAATAACATGAACTAACTAGTTCCCCCTGCGCTCATGTCTCTAGCTGCACATATGGAAGAAGATGGCCTAGTTGGCCATCATTGGGAGGAGAGGCCCCTTGGTTATACAGACTTTATATTCCCCAGTACAGGGGAACGCCAGGGCCATTATGTGGGAGGGGGTGGGTAGGGGAGCAAGGCGGGGATGCGGGAGGGTAAGGGGAAATTTCTGGATAACATTTGAAATGTAAATGAAGAAAATATCTAATAAAGAGAAAAAAAAATAATAATTTGAAAAAAAAACAACTTGTTAGAATTTCCTCCTATTGATTAATGGAAAGCATTTCATTGTATTTAAGTTTTCCATATTCTTTACCATATATTCACTGGTAGACACATGTCAATTCCATACCTTAGCTATTGTATTAGCATAATAATAGCAAGACACCATAATTATATCCTTCTATATTACTTAGATATCCCTGTGCATTTTTATAGTCTTACAAAATTCTGCTCCGAACAATATAATGGATATTTTATCATAGGATTTCTCTTGTGTTTACAACCCAGATCACTTTTTTATGAATTATTTCAACTTAGGTTTAGTTTTGTACATCATGCATAATAACTTTAATTAATTGTTTACTTTATTAACATTATTTCTATCCATCATTACTTACTAAGATGAATGTTTATCCTCATATGTTCATGGAAACTTTATGGAAATTTTATGGTTGAACAGTATGTGAATTTCCTGTCTGATCATTTGACATTCATGTTTTATGCTATTATTATACTGTTCTGGTTTTTAGGCGATAATCATTGATGAAACCAGGGTGCTGAATCCCTTGAATATTATGGTAATGTATGCATATCTTAAATTCTACTCTATCAATAGTTCCTTTGTATATTAGAGATTATTGACATTACTGACATGTTGATTATTAACAAGAATTGTATAATCTTCATGATCTGACCCTCTTAGTGCTACTTTGATAGCTTTTCAAACCCATGTTTTCATGGAAATATAGCCTTGTATGTGTCCTTTTCACCTGCATACTTTTCCTTTGTTTTTGTTCTTCATGTGTTCTTACAGGAAAAGGAAACCCTTATAAAATATTTTAAAGACTTACATTTTGTTCATCCAGCCACATCTGTATTTTCATATGCACAAATTACATTCATAGTAACTTTGGATTTCATTTTTAAACATGTCTAGTTCTTGTTATTTTGTTTTCTGGGTATTCAAAACAAAAATCCCCCAAAACCTTATTTCTGGTTTTTCTCTCTTTCCTTCTTTCAACTTAAGAATTTCTGTCAGGATATTTATTTTATCTATTTTATTGGACACCCTTCCAAACTTTATTACACCCTATTCCTTTTCAACTAACCATGTAGGCAGGAGAGAAAGACGTTTAGAGGAAAAGGAGGGCATAGACTTCTATTAGAGTACTTCCTGTTGCTTAAGGACATCATGTTTCTATGGGCAAGTCCAATCTTTGTTATAAGATTATAAGAACCCAGCAACAAAGCAATCCGAAATCTAGAAGTTCAGAAATAGCAAACTAGCAGTCTTGCTAATGCAACAGCAGGAACCAGGAGCAGCAGAAACCATGAACAGCAGGGGGAGCAGCAGCCACCAGTGGACCCCCTCAAGGCTCCCTGAGTTACACCCTCGCCATAGTCCCCAGAATTAAACTGTCTCAAGCTGGAAAAATCACACCCATGATAGTGCTGGAGGCAAATCATAATTATCTGCTGTAAAGCAGTCTCTTATCACACTTGGAATTAAATCAAAAACATATTCCATAACATAACTGTTTTTTTTTTTTTTTTAAGAAACAAAGTATTCACTATAAATTTCCTTTACAATTTCTTCAAATTCAGCTTTAGTATAAATGAACACCCTTCAGTTTTGTTTTGGAAATCATTCACACCTCCTTTATTTGTAAAAGAAAGTTTTGATCTCTTCAGCATTATTACTTGCCAATATCTCTTTCAGTACTTGAATATAGCATCCAGTTGTTTCCTACTTGTAAATTTGTTGCTTAAAATGTCATTACTATTTCTGAACTTTTGAACTTGAAAGTCTTTTAGCTGGGCATAGTGGTGCACCTCCTTTAATCCCAGAACTCGGAGGCAGAGGCAGGCAGATTTCTGAGTTCAAGGCCAGCCTGGTCTACTAAGTGAGTTCCAGGACAGTCAGGGCTGCACAGAGAAGCCCTGTCTTGAAAAAACAAAACAAAACACAGAAACAAAAACAAACAAACAAACAAACAAACAAAAAGTCTTTTGTTCACATACCATTTGTATTTCTTTATTCATAATTTTTGGCACTTTGATTACCATATATTATTGTATTATTTCCTATTGTATTATTGTAGAACTTCAAATTGTACTGTGACATTTTACCTTAGATTAACACAATTTTCAGCGATTATTCCTCAAACTTTCTTGACTAGTGTACAAGATTTCTCTGCTACATGAACATTACTACTAAAACACAGGGAATGGCCAGATTCTGAGATTAAACCTTATGTCTTACTCCACTGGGACAGACTTAAAATCTGAAAAACAAAGGTAGCATGTGGCCATTCTGTAGCTTTCCCAAAGATATAAATATGTTACTGTCCTATATTCTAAGTATTCTAAGTTTTTTTCTGGAATCTGAGCCCATGTCAGCTCTCCAGATGTTTATATCTATTCCAGTGAGCTAGGTACCTGGGTCACCTGAAGCAAAGGTATAAAATTTCCTATTGAATTGAGACCATAGGAAATTACTGGAGGTTGCATACAGCTATATTTGTTGGCATATGTGAACTCATAGGCCATGCATATTTAGATCCTAGCTCTCTAGAGACTGATCAGGAGCCTAAGTACATTGAGTTTACATGGGCATGTACTATCTCAGTGGCCATACTGAGATAGCTGAACAAAATTCTAAAGTCACACATATAAGCCGATAACTTGGGACCCCTGCATGTGAAAGTATGGCTCTATGAGCGCTACAACTATGGAATTTGGTGAGATATGCTTATGTCCTGGATTCTTGAGCATAGTTACAAAAGAAAGTGCCTGGAAATAGAGTTACATAAGACTGCTATATTGTTCAGGAAATCTACATACTTTTCGGTACTTACTTAACTATCAGAGAGCCTAAAGTCTGATGATAAGACAAGGTTAAACGCTGGATTGTGAAGACAATATTTTCAACACCATAATTCTTTATATAGTCAAGGAAATAGAAGCAGTCATTAAAATTCTCTCAAACCTAAAATCCCAGGGCTAGATGCCTTTAGTGCAAAATTCTAGCAGACTTTCCAACAAGAGCTAATACCAATACTACTCAAACTAGTCTACAAATAGAAACAGAAGGAACATTTCCAAACTCATTTGAGGCCACAATCATTCTGAGAGGTAAACCACACAAAGACTGAAAAAAGAGAATTTCAGACTGATTTCTGCTTTGCACATTGATGAAAAATATTCAGTAAAATACTCATACACATAAACCAAATCGAAGAACACATCAAAAGCATCATCCACCATTACCAAGTAGGTTGCATTCCAGGGATGCAACTCTATAAATGACATATATGAAAATCCATCAACATAATCCACCATATAAATAAATAAATTAATTAAAACACAAGATCATCTCATTAGCTGCTGAAGATGCTTTTGAAAAATTTGATACCCCTTCATGTTGAAAGTGTTGGAGAGAAAAGGAACACAAGGCACATATCTAAACATAATACAGTCAATATAAAGCAAGACAATAGCCAACATTATCAAATTAAATGTAAAGATTATTAAAATAATTCCAGTAATTTCAGGGAGAAGACAAGGCTATCCACTCTCCCCCTATCTCGTCAATATAGTACTTGAAGTTCTATCTAGAGCAATAAGACAATTAAAAGAGACTAAGGGGATACAAATTGAAAAGAAAAATGTGAAATATCACTAATCTCAGATTATATAGGTTTTGTGTTACCTAAAACTAATTCTACCAAAGAGATCCAACAGCTGAAAAACACCTTCAGTAATGTGGCTGGATATGAAATTAACTCAAAGTTCATAAATTTATATGAAATTAACTCAAATTTCTCCTTTATAAAAACAATAAGTCTGCTGAGGAGGGAATCACAGAAACGCCTTTCTCAGTAGCCCCAAATAATATGAAACATCTTGGTGTGACTCTAAGAAAGTGAAAGATCTGTATTACAAGAACTTCAAGTCTCTGAAGAAAGAAATTGAAGAAGCTATCAGAAGATGGAAAGATCGCCCACATTCATGGATTGACCTGGTTAAAAAATGGCCATTTTACCAAAAGCTATCTACAGATTCGACGAAATTCCTATAGAATTCCAACAAAATTCTCAACTTCATATAAAAAACAAAAACAAAAACAAAATCCAGGTTAGTTTTAAGAGTCTTGTACAATAAAAGAAGTTGAAGTATCTATGTCCTGTATTCTAAACTCCACCACAGATAGAGTAATAGTAATCAAAACTGCATGGACTAAAAAGAGACATATTGATCAATGGAATTAAATAGAAGACCAGTAAATAAACCCACATGCCTACAGACACTTAATTTTTGAAAAAGACAGAATAATAAAATGGAAAGAGAAAAAGCATTTTCAACAAAGGATGCTGGTCTAACTAGATGTCTGCATGTTGAAGACTGCAAACAGATACATTCTCACCCTGCACAAAATTCAAGTTCAAGTGGATTAAAGACCCCAACATAAAGCTGTATACATTAAATAGAATAATTTGGTGTAATAATACCTCTAATAGATGAGAGGGTGGAGAATAGCATTAAAATTATTGGTACAGGAGACAAGTTCCTCAATAGATTAGGCACTAAAATCAATTATTAATATATGGGACCTCATAAATCTGTAAAACATGTGTAAGGCAAAGAACAGAGTCAATAAGACCATACAACAGCCAACAGAATGGGAAAAGATCTTTACCAACAGATGTCTAATATCCAAAATATATAAAGAATTCAAGAATTTAGACACCAACAAACCAAAAAAGCCCAATTTAAAAAAACGTGTTACAGAACTAAACATAGAATTTTCCAAGAAATCTCTAATGCCCGAGAAACACTCAATGCAATCTCCAATGCCCTTAATCACCATGGAAATGAAAATCAAAATGACTCTGAGATTGTACCTTACAGCAATCAGAATGGCTAGGATAAAAAACTCAAGTGACAGAATATGCTAGAGAGGGTATGGAATATGAAGAACACTCCTTCCTCGTGGTGGGAGTGCCAATTCGTACAATCACTATGGAAATCAATTTGGTACTTGTTCAAAAATTAGGAATAGTTCTTTCTCAATACCCAGCTCTAGCACTGTCTTTTGGGTATTCAGCGTATACCCAAAAGACAATACCACATGAACACTTGCTTAATTATGTTCATAGCAACTTTATTCTTAATAGCCAGAAACTGGAAATAAAACAGATGTCCCTCAACTGACAAACAGTTGAAGAAAATGTTGTTTATTTGCACAACAAAATTCTACTCTGATATTAAAAACAATGACATTATGATATTTGCAGATAAATAGATAAAAATTGCAATTATAATCCCTGAATGAGGTATCCCAGAACCAAAAGGGCATGCATGTTATGAATTCAATTATAAGTTGATATTGGCCATAAAGTACAGGATATCAATGCTACCATCTGCATACCAAAAGAATCAAAATAACAAGGAAGGCTGTGAGGCAGTAGACAGTAAGAAGACTGGTCCTCTATGCATATGCCAGCAAGATTTGCTGACAGGACCCTGATATAGCTGTCTCTTGTGAGGCTATGCCAGTGCCTGGCAAATACAGAAGTGGATGTTCACAGTCATATATTTTATGATATTTTATGGAACACAGGACCACCAATGAAGGAGCTAGAGAAAGTACGAAAGGAGCTGAAGGGGTCTGCAGCACTATAGGAGGAACAACAATATAAACTAACCAGTACCCCCCAAACCTTATGTCTCTAGTTGCATATGTAGCACTGGTGGCCTAGTCAGCCATCATTGGGAGGAGAGGCCTTGGTTTTGTGAAGATTATATGCCCCAGTACAGAGGAATGCCAGGTCCAGGAAGCAGGAGTGGATAGGTTGGGAAGCTGGGGGGGGGGGGGAGCAGGGGGTATAGGGGACTTTCAGAGAGGAAACTGAGAAAGGAGATAGCATTTGAAATGTAAAAGAAGAAAATATCTAACGAAAAAAGAAAAAAAAAAGAAAAAAAAGGAAAAAAAAAAGTTTGAAGCTCTGTAGACCCTGAAGGGATGAAAGGAACTTAGCCTGCTCCCAGTACCAGGCTCCTGTCATGTAGCTGCAGACCCTCATAGATTTGTGGCCATCAGTCACAATCACATAAGGGTAATGCCTTAAGCTCTCATCCCAGAGGACATTGCCAGTAAGATTCCCTTCCCAGAGGTAGGTCCTCTCTGCAAATTGTATTTATGTATCCAATTTTACCATGACAGTAAATAATTTGTAACCACAGACTGTCTCTTTTCATCTGGATCCAATGTCAGGAGCCATAGAGAAGGCCTTTGCCTAGAGAACCACAGTCTAATCTACCATAGAAAATCTCTCTGCACTCCCTGACACAACCCCCACAAGCCAGCCACCATCAAGACAAAGGCTGTCCCATTGGGAATATTCAGAGATCCCCTTCCCTCTGCCAAACTCAGACACAGGCTAGACCAAGCCTGCTAGTCATCACCCTGTTTTCAGCTCTTCTGTGACTCCTAGAGATGTCTGGATGGCCAAGTGTCTGAGAAACTAGGCCCTGGCCTGGCCTAGTTACAGGTTGGGGAATCGCAGAACCAGCTCTGATGGGGAAGCTTTGTTAAAATCTCCACATTCTGGCTCACTAAGCTGCTGCTCTGTGGCAGAGGGTATATAGGATCCGACAGAAGACGCATGGACGAATACTAGAATCTCACTAGGAAGGGGAAATAGTCATTTGATGTTCCAGATGAAATTTCAAATTGCTCTTTCTAACTCTGTGAAGAAGTGAGTTGGAATTTTGATAGGGATTGCATTGAATCTGTTGATTGCTTTCTGCAAGATGGCCGTTTTTACTATATTAATCCTGCCAATCCATGAGTGTCTTAGCCAGGGTTTCTATTCCTGCACAAACATCATGAACAAGAAGCAGTTGGGGAGGAAGAGGTTTATTCAGCTTACACTTCCACACTGCTGTTCATCACCAAGGAAGTCAGGACTGGAATTCAAGCAGGTCAGAAAGCAGGAGCTGATGCAGAGGCCATGGAGAGATGTTCTTTACTGGCTTGCTTCCCCTGGCTTTCTCAGTTTGCTCTCTTATAGAACCAAGACTACCAGCCCAGAGATGGTCCCACCCACAAGGGGCCTTTCCCCCTTGATCACTAATTGAGAAAATGCCTTACAGTTGGATCTCATGGAGGCATCTTCCCAACTGAAGCTCCTTTCTCTGTGATAACTCCAGCATGTGTCAAATTGGCACCCAAAACCAGCCAGTATAATTGACCCCTGTCAACTTGACACAAAAGCACATCACTAGTAAGCCTCTTCCCTTAGTTCTCATTCATCCCCAAGATCTTAAATAACTTTAAAAGTCCCATAGTCTTTACATATTAAAAGTTCAATCCTTTAAAAATATCCAATATCTTTTAAAACCCAAAGTCTTTTAAAATTCAAAGTCTCTTAACAGTGGGCTTCATTAAAAAAACTTCCTTCAATAGGGAAAAATATCAGGGCATAGTCACAATCAAAAGCAAAAATCAATCTCCAACAATCCAATATCTGGGATCCAACTCAAGATCTTCTGGGCTCCTCTAAGGGCTTGGGTCACTTCTCCAGCCATGCCCTTTGTAGCACACATGTTGTCTTCTAGCTCCAGCCTCCTGTACTCCACCGCTGCTACTGTTCTTGGTAATCATCTCATGATACTAGCATCTCCAAAATGCTGCTGTCTTCTACTGTAACTTGGCTTCAACAATAGCCTCTCATAGGCTCTCTTCATGGTGCTAAGCCTCAAATCCTTTGCATGACCCCTTCAGTTCTGGGCTGTTAATTACAAGCTAATTTCTTAGCCCCAGCTAACCAGCATCAATAGTCCCAGTAATGCAAGGATTTTGCTTTAGTAGTTCTGGTGTCTTGTTAGTCACAGCTGATTCTTCAGCACTAGCTAACCAGAACCACAGAATCTTCACAATCCAAATAGCAATGTCCCTGAAAAGAGTCTTTAATTTTCCCTTCTGAAATTTCACAAGCCAGGCCTCCATTTTCTGCACTGTTGTCAACATTATCTTCCAAGCTCCTACACCACATCTCACAGAGCTCTTAACATTGAATGGATCTCCTGGCCCAAAGTTCCAAATTCCTTCCACAGTCCTCCCCAAAACATGGTCAGGTTGTCACAGGAATACCCCACTCTGCTGGTACCAATTTGTCTTAGTCAGTGTTTCTATTCCTGCACAAACATCATGACCAAGAAGCAGTTGGGGAGGAAAGGGTTTATTTAGCTTGCACTTCCATACTGCTGTTCATCACCAAGGAAGTCAAGACTGGAACTCAAGCAAGTCAGAAAGCAGGAGTTGATGCAGAAGCCACGGAGGGGTGGTTTTTTTTTTTTTTTTTTTTTTTTTTTTTTTTTTTTTTAATGGCCCTGGCATTCCCCTGTTCTGGGGCATATAGAGTCTGTATGACCAAAGGGCCTCTCCTTCCTGTGATGGCCAACTAGGCCATCTTCTTCCATATATGCAGCTAGAGACATGAGCACAGGGGGAACCAGTTAGTTCATGTTATTCTTCCACCTAGAGGGTTGAAGACCCCTTCCGCTCCTTGGGTACTTTCTCTAGCTCCTACCTTGGGCGTCCTGTGGTCCAACTAATAGCTAACTGTGAGCATCCACTTCTGTGTTTACCAGGCACTGGTATAGCCTCCCCCAAGACAGCTATATCAGGTCCCTTTCAGCATTNGTCCCCTATCCGATTTAGGATTGGTAAAGATCCTTTCCCAATCTGTTGGTGGCCCTTTTGTCTTGTTGACAGTATCTTTTGCCTTACAGAAGCTTTGCAACTTTATGAGGTCCCATTTGTCAATTCTCGCTCTTACAGCACAAGCCATTGCTGTTCTATTCAGGAATTTTTCCCCAGTGCCCATATCTTCAAGGCTTTTGTTTTTTACTGGCTTGCTTCCCCTGGTTTGCTCAGCCTACTCTCTCATAGAACCAAGACTACCAGGCCAGAGATGGTCCCACCCACAAGGGGTCTTTCCCCCTTGATCACTAATTGAGAAAATGCCTTATAGCTGGATCTCCAGGGGGTATCTCCCCAACTGAAACTCCTTTCTCTGTGATAACTCCAACCTGTGTCAAGTTGACACCCAAAACCACCCAGTACAATGAGCATGGGAAATCTTTCCATCTTTTGAGATCTGTTTTTGGATTTCTTTCTTCAGAGACTTGAAGTTCTTGTCACACAGATCCTTTACTTGCTTAGTTAGAGTTAAAACAAGTTATTTTATATTATTTGTGGCTATTGTGAAGGGTATTGTTTCAATAATTTCTTTCTCAGCCTGTTTATCCTTTGAGTAGAGGAAAGCCACTGAATTGTTTGAGTTAATTTCATATGCAATAACTTTGCTGAAGTTGTTTATCAGGTTTAGGAGTTTTCTGGTGAAATTTTTGGGGTCACTCAAGTATACTATCATATCATCTGCAAATAGTGATATTTTGACGTCTTCCTTTCCAATTTATATCCCTTTGGCCTGCTTTTTTTGTCTAATTGTTCTAGCTAGCACTTCCAGTACTATATTGAATAGTAAGGAGAGAGTGGGCAACCTTCTCTAGTCCCTGATTTTAGTGGGTTTGCTTCATGTTTCTCTCTAGTAAGTTTGATGTAGGCTACTAGTTTTCTGCATATTGCTTTTACAGTGTTTAAATACGGGCCTTGAATTCCTGACCTTTCCAAGACTTTTACCATGAAGGGATGTTGAATTTTGTCAAATACTATTTCAGCATCTAATGAAATGATCATGTGGTTTTGTTCCCCATTTGGGTTTGTTTATATAGTGGATTACATCGATGGATTTCCATATATTGAACCATCCCTGTATCCCTGGGATGAAGCCTACTTGATAATGGTGGATGATCATTTTGATGTGTTCTTGGATTTGGTTTGTGAGAATTTTATTGAGTATTATTGCATCTATATAAATAAGGGAAATTGCTCTTAAATTTTCTTTCTTTGTTTGGTCTTGGTGTGCTTTAGGTATCAGAGTAATTGTGGCTTCATAGAATAAATTAGGTAGCATTCTTTGAAAAATCATCTAGAATAACAAAAAACCCAGGATAGCAAAAACTATTCTGAAAAAATAAATGAATTTCTGGGAGAACCACCATTCCTGACCACAAGCTGTACTACAGAGCAATTGTAATAAAAAACTGCTCCTTCATGTGGGACGATGTGCTCCATCCAATGGATGGCCTTGAGCATCTACTTCTATATTTGTTCAGGTACTGGCAGAGCCTTTCTGAAGTACCCAAGGAGCTGAAGGGGTTTGTAGTCCCATAGGAGGAACAGCAATATGAACTATCCAGAACCCGCAGAGCTCCCTGGAGCTAAACCACCAATAAAAGGAAATGCATAGTGGGACTTATGACTCTAGTTGCATATGTATCAGAGGATGGCCTAGAAGGTCATCAATGGGAGGAGAGGCCTTTGGTCCTGTGAAGGTTCTATGCCCCAGTATATGGGAATTCCAGGGCTACTCAACTCAGGAGTAGGTGAGTTGGGGAGCAGAGTGAGGGGAGAAGGGGTAGGGCATTTTTGGAAACTAGGAAAGGGGATAATATTTGAAATGGAAATAAAGAAAAATATCTAATAAAAATAAAAACATCTAAAACAACAACAGCATCAAGAATAATAACAACAAAAACAACAACAACAACAAACCTGCATGGTACAGTGACAGGCAGGTAGACAGTGGAATGGTCAGTTGATCTTTGAAAGGAGCTAAAATTATCCAGTGGAAAAAAGACATCATTTTCAACAAATGGTGCTGGTTCAACTGGTGGTCAGCATGTAGAAGCATGCAAAATGATCCAGTCTTATCTCCTTGCACAAAGCTCAAGTCCAAGTGGATCAAGGACATTCACATAAAACCATATACATTGAAACTAATAAAAAAGAAAGTGGGGAAGAACCTCTAGCACATGGGAACAGAGGAAAGATTTCATGAACAGAACACCAATAGCTTATGCTCTAATATCAAGAATTGACAAATGGGACCTCCTGTAAGGCAAAGGACATTGTCAAAAAGACAAAGTGTTATCCAATGGATTGGGAAAAGATCTTTACCAACCCTACATTCTATAGAAGCCTAATATCCAATATACACAAAGAACTTAAGAAGTTAGACTACAGAGAACCAAATAACCCTATTACAAATGGGATACAGAGCTAAACAAAGAATTCTCAACTGAGGAAGACCAAATGGCTGAGAAGCACCTAAAGACCCATGGATCCATCCCATAATCAGCCACCAAACCCAGACACTATTGGATATGCCAGCAAGATTTTGCTGAAAAGACCCTGATATAGATATCTAGAGAAAGTCTATGCCAGTGCCTGGCAAATACAGAAGTGAATGCTCACAGTCATCTATAGGATGGAAAACAGGGCCCCCAATGGAGGAGCTAGAGAAAGTACCCAAGGAGCTGAAGGGGTCTGCAACCCTATAGGAGGAACAACAATATGAACTAACCAGTACGCCTAGACCTTGTATCTCTAGCTGCATAGGTAGCAGAAGGTGTCCTAGTCAGCAATCATTGGGAAGAGAGGCCCCTTGGTCTTGCAAACTTTATATGCCCCAGTACAGGGGAATGCCAGGGCCAAGAAGTGGGAGTGGGTGGGTAGGGGAGCAGGGCGGGGGGAAGGTATAGGTACTTTCAGGATAGCATTTGAAATGTAAATAAAGAAAATATGTAATGAAAAAAAAAAAAAGAAAAAAAGAAAGAAAAAAAGAAATGTTCAGTGTCCTCAGTCATCAGGGAAATGCAAATCAAAACAATCCTGAGATTCTACCTCACACCAGCCAGAAGGCCTAAGATCAAAAATTCAGGTGACAGCAGATGCTGGTGAGGTTGCAGAGTAAGAGGAACACTTTTTCATTTCTGGTTAGATTGCAAGTCTCTACAACCACTCTGGAAAATAATTTGTTTTTTTTTTTTTTTTTTTTTCTCAGAATATTAGACATAGTTCTACCTGAGGACCCAGCTATATCACTCCTGGGCATATACCCAGTAGATGCTCCAACATGTAAAAAAGGAAACATGCTCCACTAAGTTCATTTCCACCTTATTTATAATAGCCAGAAGCTGGAAAGAACCCAGATGTCCCTCAACATTGTAAAGGATACAGAAAATGTGGCACATTTACACAATGGAGCACTACTCAGCTACCAAAAACAATGAGTTCATGAGATTCTTAGGTGAATGAATAGAGCTGGAAAATACCCTCCTGAGTGAGGTAACCCAGTCACAAAAGAACACACATGGTATGTACTCATTGATAAGTGGATATTAGCCCAGAAGCTTGGAATACCCAAGATACAATTCACAGACCACATGAAGCTCACGAAGAGGGAAGATCAAAGTGTGGATAATTCAGTTCTCCTTAGATGGGGGAACAAAATGTCCATTGGAGGAAAAATAGAGACAAAGTACGGAGCAGAGACTGAAAAACAGTCCATCCAGAGACTGCCCCTCCTAGGGATCTATTCCATATCCAGTTACCTAACCCAGACACTATTGTGGATGCAAACAAGTGCTTGCTGACAGGAGCCTGATATGTGTCTCCTTAGAGGCTCTGCCAGTGCCTGACAAATACAAAGGTGGATGCTTGCAGCTAACCTTTAGACTGGGCACAGGGTCCACAGTGGAGGAGTTAGAGAAAGAACCAAAGAAGCTGAAGGGGTTTGCAGTCCAATAGGAGGAACAATGATATTGACAAACTAGTAACCCCAGAGCTCCCAGAGACTGAACCTCCAACCAAATAGTATACATGGAGGAACCCATGGCTCCAGCTGCATATAGAGCAGATGATGGCCTTGTTGACATCAATGGAAGGAAAGGTCCTTTTTCCTGTAAAGACTTGATTCCCCAATGTAGGGGGATGCCTAGACAGGGAAACAGGAATGGGTGGGTTAGTGAGCAGAGGAAGGAGGTGTGGGATTGGGGGGGGGGGGCAGGCAAGGGGAAAACATTTGAAATAAAATACATAAAATATCTAATAAAATGAAAAACAACAACAACAACAACAATAACAACAACAACAAAAAAACAGTCATTTGAGGTGGCTGGAGGGAGGAACTAGGTTGGAAAGAAGACAGAGGGGAATGGCAGAGTTCAGGTATAGGGAGAGCTCAGGAGAGCCAAATAAGTGAGTGGAAATCAGCTAGGCAGGGGATGGGAGAGGTGGAAGGGGAATCTCTAGGACATGCCAGAGCCCTGGGATGGGAAGGCTTTAGGGAATCTATGAGGGTGACTTTAGATTGGACTCACAGTAGTGGGAGAATTTGGAACTTGAAATGGCTACCTCTTTGATTGTGGCAGAACTCCCCGTAGAGGGACAAGGACAGTAATCCGACTACAAAACCTTTAACAAAAATGTGTCCTGCCTACAACACATGGAGAGACAAAGATGCAGCAAAGACTTAAGGAATGACCAACCAATGACTGGCCCAACTTGTAAGCCATCCCATGGTCAAGAATTGTCCCTGACACTGTTGATGATCCATTGTTTTAATTGTGGACAGGATCCTAGAATAACTTACCTCTGCAAGTGCACCCAGCAGCTGCATGTAACAGACGCAGAGACCCACACCCAAACATTAGATGGAGCTCGGGGGGAGGCTTGTGGAAGTGTTTGGGGAAGGACTGAGGGTTTTGGGACTCTACAGAAAGACCAACAGAGTCAATTGACCTAGACACTTGGGGGCTAACAGAGAATGTACCACTAATCAAATAGCATACATGGGCTGGACATAGACCCATGACACATATGTAGCAAATAAGCAGCTTGGTTTGCATGTGGATCCCCAACAACTGGAGCTGGGCCTGTTCTAAACTCAGTTGTTTGTAGATCCTGTTCCTCTAACTCGGCTGCCTTGTCTGTTGTCAGCAGGAGAAGATGTGCCTAGGCCATCAGTGACTTGATGTCTTAGAGTAGGTTGTTACCCAGGGACCCAGGGGAGTCTCCCCCTTCTCAGAGGAGAAGTGATTGGGAGGACTGGGACAAGACAGGGACTGCAATTAAGACATAAAATAAATGAATAAATTAATGTAGAAAAATATATGATATGAAAAAAGTGAATGTTAACTTAGAGGTTATGTAATTAATTACCATGATGATATATTTCAAAACTGTGAATCATTTAAATCATTTTTTGGATATTAAAGTCTGCCAAAATTTTTTTTTGTTTTTTTGAGAGAAGAATATTAATATGATGGTACACTTTATTTTCTTATTCTATTTTGTCATTCACAATATTGATCTATAAAGTATTATTATGATTGTTTTGTACACTTCCAAGGATTGATTTTATTTTAAACATTTTAAAAATATATCATCTTTTCCAAATCTAGCATGCCATAATTTTCAATACATAATATATCTTAGTTTATTTTATCTATTCATTGCTAAACAAGTTCTTGCAAAAGAAAAATGTATAAAATATTTAAGAAGGCTATGATATAAATTACAAAGAAAAGGAATATCACTTTACAGTTAAATTTGGTTAAGTGGTGAGAGGGCATGGGTTTTCTTCCAGCATTCATTATAAAATGCTCTATAACTCAAGTTCTACACGATCCAGCACATTCTTCTGCAAACAAGAGAGGTAGGTTATCCTCCCCATTTAGGAGCACACAAATTGGTTATGCCAGTGCCAAGTGGTAACCCTGAAAGCATAGATATGGATAACATATTATAGACTGAATGGTTTATACTTAAAAATATCTATGCATTACATAAACATATGTACATGCAAAAACAAATTTTAAAAGCCCATTAAAAAGAAGGAACACTGGGAGAGAAATATGGGAGGATTTGAAAAGAAGATAAAGTAAAAAGATACATAATTAATTATGAACGCAAATATTAAAAAAAAAAAAAAACTAGAATGAGATTCTCAAGATTGCATAGTAAGTTCTGTCTCTCTAGTTAACCTTTAATTTTCTTTACCAGATCTTTACTATGGATCATTAGCTATGATGACCTTCAAAGCTTTCCAATATTAGAACAGATGTTCTTTTTTTATTTTTTTTTTAATTTTATTATTATTTTTTTCAACTTTTATTAGATATTTTCTTCATTTACATTTCAAGTATTATCCAGAAAGTTCCCTATACCCTCCCCCCTCCCAGCCCTGCCCCCCCAACCCCTGGCCCCGGCATTCCCCTGTATTGGGACATATAAAGTCTGCATAACCAAGGGGCCTCTCTTCCCAATGATGGCCAACTAAGCCATCTTCTTCTATATATGCAGCTAGAGACACGAGCCCAGGGGGTACTAGTTAGTTCATGGTTC
>LR750411.1:267040-305210 GCA_902729485.2 Mus minutoides | reverse complement strand
TATATATATATATATATATATATATATATATATATATTTCATATATTACAATACATGTATTATATATATATGTGCATGTTAAATACACTGCATTAATGATTGTGAGAGTTGTATTACTCTATACATAGATTCAACCCATATGCTCAGGCTGTAATTGTTTACATGCCTGTATGTTTTTCAGGCATGGATTAAAAATAGCAAAAGGCATGGCAAAATAGACTGTGAAGGCCCTTAATGACCATATCTATACAAAAATTACCGGCACAAAAAAGGAATGCTGGGAGTGTGGAAATTATGCTTCCTCCAAAAACATTAAGTGGGACATTTTCATTTTCCTTTCTATCATTTATAGAAAATTGATATTGGAATGCAATAGATTATGTCATGTATCTTCTCACCCAACTCCTTACAGATCCTGCCTGCCTTTCTATTCACTCAAATCAAGATCCTTATATATAGGTGTTTCTTGTAGTTTTTCTTTGGCTGTTTTTTCTTCTGGTTGTTTAGTTTGTCCTAAAATGACACATTTTAAAAGTACAAAACATCGATCAACCCTCAATACACTTTCAATTACGAAAGCATATGTCATCCCTGGAAGAAGGGTTAGTGCTAGAAGATGTGACACAGGCTGCACAGGAAGAACAGAACCAGAGGATGGGGAAAAGTATTCTTAAAGGATGTCCAAAAGACATGACAGAGCTTTTACACGGATGAACTCAAGTCAGCTATAGATGTCTAGTCAAGACTTACAATGTTCAAATTCCAGCACTGATGAGAAAGTGGCTCACAATGACCCATTACTAGCTGAAGAGCTATTGGCACTTAATGGCTGTAGGGGGAGGAGAGTCTTCTGTCTCTAAGGTACTCATGGTAGAATGCCAAGTAACCTGTGGTTGATCACATATATGTATAGGACCAAGAATAACATGAACTAACTAGTTCCCCCTGCGCTCATGTCTCTAGCTGCATATATGGAAGAAGATGGCCTAGTTGGCCATCATTGGGAGGAGAGGCCCCTTGGTCATACAGACTCTATATGCCCCAGAACAGGGGAATGCCAGGGCCATTACGTGGGAGGGTGTGGGTAGGGGAGCAGGGCGGGGAAGCGGGAGGGTAAGGGAAAATTTATGGATAACATGTGAAATGTAAATGAAGAAAATATCTAATAAAGAGAAAAAAATTAAAAAAAAAAAGGGGTAGGGGCACAAAGTTGCTGCAGGAGATGAGGAGGTATTGTGAGTTGGAAGAAGTGTGTAGAGAAGGATAAGATGAAGATAGATTGTAGATATGTGCAGAGCCGATTCCTTGTAAATCAGTTTATCACATAACACAACTCAAATAATTTGTTAGGAAGTATGGAAAGTTTAGTAAATGCAATATATTTATTAGTTTTGACATCTTTCTGAACTTTCAGAAAGACTTTGAAATTCCTAATTGAGTTGTTTATTACTGGACATTTATTTTCTTTCTATCATATTTTTCTACTAGCTTACAGACATTTTAAACTTCTTTGAACTTTGCTTCCTACGCCTACATAACAATTTACATCCATACACTATTTTAAAGATTATATCTCTTTTTTCCCTGTAAAATACATATTAATTTTCCAGTTTGTTTGAGTTTTAGTGGTCAAAGCTGGTGTTTTTATTCAACCAGATATTTAAGAAAAACTTTGGATTTCTTCCCATATTAAAAATTACTGTCTACAGATCCAGACTTTTTTTTAGTGAGTGTAACACGAAACAATCCAGATACTAAACACTCTCTAGAGCATTAAAAGCTTTCCTATCTAGCTATTGAGACTTTTGCAGGTTAGAACTCTTGAATGAATTTAGTTAGAACATAACCCTACCAGAAAATCAACATGATTTACATTATTTTTTATTTACTTATAAATTTTTGTTAGCACTTAAATTTTTACTATTCTGTTCCATTTATCTTATATTTCATCCTTAAATTCCTAGTTGTCGTATATGTCTCACCCTGATATTACATTGCAGGTAATTTTCATTTATTTGGTTTTCAGTTTTTTAGGAAAATTATATCAAGAAAAAATTAAAGTTATAATTTATCCTACTGTTTTGTTTTACTGCAGTGTTGAATAAGAATTTTATGAAGTCAATACAATTTAATGTTTTAAAAATAATTTTTAAAATTTTATTCACATTAATATGTGTTTTATTTATTACTTGTATACAAAATTAGAAGGCTATTTTATTAATGGTTCTTTACATTTAGAAACCTTGTTATAGATTTTTTTTGTCATTTTTATATTACTGACAATATACTATATTGTCATATATATTATATTGTCAATAAATGAGAAAGTATCCTTCTATGTTCCTTTTATCCATACCAAATTAACAAAATCCAAACAAATATAAATTGTATATATTGATGCCAAATTTTGACTTCACAGCCTTAACTCTTCCAAGGAAAGTTTCTTAAACATATTTGTTTGCCTTCTGAATAGGCTAATATATCCTTGGAGAACAAAATACAAAAATCAGAGTAAAGGAGCCCTAATATATACTCTCTAAGGTTTTGCTTTTCTTTTCTTTTTTTTTTTTTTTTTTTGATAATACAGGAATTACTGCTACTCATTCCTCTGACATTCCCAGTAACTGAGCATTACAGTTCTTCCAGTAAACCTGAATTCACTCTTGAAAAGTCATCACTGTGGTTCCCACTGGGACTTTGTTAAACATGCAGAATCTGGAACATCTCTATGAGAAATGCTAAGTGGTTTTGCATTCTGAGAGTTCAGCTCAAATATTTACTTCATAGATAATCCCTCTTTTGGTCAGTCATTTTGTGAATGTTTTAGTGTTTTCCAGCTACTTTCTTATTTTAATGCTGTTCTGGAGAGCAAGGGCATCATGCATGGTTGAGTACGACCTTGAGACTGGTGTTTTCAATTCTAAGGCAATTCCATGAAAAGTACACACTTCCCTCCATATTTTTTCTATAGAAACCCTTAATGAGCTACATTATATTATTCCGTGAATTTATTTACTTGGTATTTCAGTGAGATTTTTTAAAAAGACTTTTAATGTTTTCTAATTCAGTTGTTGGAATTTATGAAATGTAAATCTTAATAGAATTACATAACACTCTCCTTCCTTTTCTTCCTCCAGCCTCTCTCATATATGCCCTCTCTCAACACTTCTGTGCCAAACCATTTCCAAGTTGATAGCTTCATTTTCTTCAATTGTAATTGTTACATCAACATACTTGTGTATATGTTTATACAAACATATATGTAAAATCTTCTCAATCTGTGTTGTGCATTTGTGTGTATACGATTTCCACCCTTACTACTCGTCATTGGATGGCCAGGAACAGAGGTAATCCTTGGGATAATCTAAGTCTTTTTCTCTTAACAGTCATTGGTTGTCTATAGTACTCCTTCAGAGGAATGATCCCATGATATTTTCCCTGTTTTATGTTAGCATGCCCACTAAAATTGTCGTTGTTATAATCAGGTTTATGCAACTACATCCAGAAGAGACTATATCATAGCAAACTTCCTGACAGTCTGGTTCTTACAAACTTTTCACACTGAGTTATTTATTTCCATTGGGTCTGGGCTCCTGACAATCCATTGATCCCTGTCCAGTCTTGGATTTTTGTTATGGACTTTATTTGCTGTAAAGAGAGCTTCTTTAATGAGCAATGGTAGCTACATTTAACTCTGGGTACAAGGAGCACATTTAAAATGAAATAAGTAATTATACTCACCTAGCCAAATTGTGATGATAGATTCTTTTGTAATGTTCAAGACTTCACTATCCCCAAAGAGCCGCCTACATTTTCAGCAATTTATAAAGCAATACGTCAAGCTGAGGGACCCTTAATCAAATGAGATAGCTCTTGTTAGCACTGACATGTGAGTGCCAATTGTTAAAACTTGATCCATACCTTACCATGGTGGTCAATGTCACAATTCAATATTGCTGTTGCTGATGCAGCTATTGCTACTACTACTACTACTACTACTACTACTACTACTACTACTACTACTATTAATAATAATAATAATAATAATAATAATAATAATAATAATAATAAGTATTATTTTACACAAATCATTTAATAAGTTTTTCTCATTGCTCTATACAAATTTTATCTTTATCTGTTCAAAATTCCAAATTTGAAAATTATAAATTTTAGTTTGAACTGATTCCCATAATCTAGAACTGTGTATCATAAATATAACACAATGTTAGCAAAATATTTCCTTGATGTCACAGCCATGGTGACCTCTCCCTTTCTTTCTTTCATGCTCTTAGCTGCTAGCCAGCCTTTCAGGGTACAGAGAAATGGATATATCCTGAGTTCTGCATGCCACTGTCTCATCATGGTCACACTTGCTTTTGACACCAAATACATCAAATGGAATTCAAATTTCTCCCATTGTCAAGATTTTTACCCTAGTGAGACTGACAAAGTAATACATATTGTTTTTAGAAGTGGCAAGTCCAAATTATTTCCCATGATTTATGCACACACCCTGTGTCCTTATCAACAAATGCTATATTTGTTGTTTATTTTACAATCCTTTTTATGTAGCTCATATTTTTGCCATCAAAAATGAAATAGTTCAACCAAGAATACAAGCCAGTTTTGTTTGAGTTGGATCCTCTTCAAATAACAATAATCAAGGAAGCTTCTAATCAGTGTAAGAAATACTGTCATTTACAGAATCATAAGGATAAACTCATATTTGTTTAATACTTTTCATGAGTTCCTGGATAAATAGTTTTAGGTTAGTGCTTCCATATTACATTGACTCTTAGCAGAATAAAGAAAACAGATAATACTTTTCATAGAAACACTTCCTCAGGCAGTTTTTTTTTTTTTCCTTTAATTTGGTGCTTATGGAAGCTGAGAGTTCCAATCTCTATTTGGAGTGTTCATTGCTATGCTAGGCATAATAGCAAGCAAAAGCAAATGGATACCGTCTAAAAGTCTGTCAAAAGATAACTGGTTAATGAAGATATGGGAAATATCCCAATGGGTGTATTCAGCTATAAAGAAAAAAGGAATTATTAAATTTGCAGACAAAAAGCCAGACTTACAAATGATAATATTCAATGTGGTAATCTATACCCAGATAAACAAAGATAAAGATCACATGTTCTCTCTCCTTTATGGCTCCTATCTGGAAATCAAATGTATGGGACTATAAAACTTGAGTAACCACAGAAATCAGCAATGTATGAAGGACAAATTGGTCAGAATGGAGATTCTGTACTTGAGAGAAGAATAGAAAGATACAGGTGATATGACATGGGAAAGAAATGGTCTATGTGTGTGTGTGTGTGTGTGTGTGTGTGTGTGTGTGTGTGTATGTGTGTGTGTGTTTTAAGCTGATATTCATTCGCACAACAACCATGGACTGAGAAAAATGTCAGTACTAGGTATGTGAAACCTTCTTAATTGGGATAATCTAAATGATTAGATTACCCCTCATAGACTGTGAATATAGCCCTTGGTCTCAGGGGTTGATAATGGTCTCTTATTACTGAAGAAAGGCATTATCACATGCTTAAGGCACAAGATTTGGATGATGCAAACTATAGCTGACCACCCCCACCAAAAAAAAAAAAAAAAAAAAACTTAAAACAAAACAAAAGCAAAAGCAAAACAAACAAAAAACAACAGCAAGAAACAAAACCACTTTCCTGTGGTATAGCCTACATGGTACCTAAGAATAAAATACAAGCCACTAAGTAGTCCACCCCAGATAAAAGGTCACATTGATACAGATATTTTTAGATTTTATAGAAAAGTTTTAAAGTTACAAAAAAGAAACTCATAAAAAATGTCCCTGTGCTTAGACTTTATTCTGAATCTTTGATACTTACAAGCATATCTATTAGTTTTTGATACTCTCAACCCTACTCCTAACTCCATGGTACTCCTCCCAACAGCTCTTCTTGCTCTCAACATCAAAACATGACATTTCCATTTATGCATGTATTACAGACAAACATTACTTCACCAATGATTCATAGGGAATTAAAATATAAAAGAAGCAACTACATGACTTGATTTAGAAAACACGCATAACTGACACATTTTAAACACAAACACTTCTGCTATTGCTTCCCTGGAGCCACTCTGGCTCTCAGGAGTTCTCTCTCTCTCTTTTCCCTAACAAATCTAAGGTTGTGCTACTACAACAACCAATAATGAGAGAGAGAGACAGAGAGAGAGAGAGAGAGAGAGAGAGAGACAGAGAGAGAGACAGAGAGAGAGACAGAGAGAGAGAATCCATGACTTTAAAGAATAGGAAGGTATATTTGGGTAGATTTGATATGAGAAAAGGAAAACAGAGAAATGTAGTTATAATGTCAAAAAAGAAAAGAAAAATTAAGACAACAAAATATAAAAACATATGGTTCTTTTAACAATCATTTTAAAATTCAGTCAGATTAATCTATTTCCATTTTCATTCTTGTAATTGGTTATTCACATGTGTCACTATCTCCTATTTCCTGTCACAGCATTCAGGTTAATTTGTACTTTTTAATGTAATGATTAGACACAGGGAGTCCAATCATATTCATTTTTTAATCATGCTGATTATGTCTTGGAACTTGCTATGTAGACCAGACTGACTTCAAGCACATATAGATTCCCTTGTCTTTGTTTTCCAGTGCACGGATTTAATAATAGTAATAATAATAATAATAATAATAATAATAATAATAATAATAATTACCCCTAGCTTTCCTACATCACTTCCATCCATAGGATATCTTTGCATTTAGGTGTCGTTTATGGCTTGGGCCACATCTGAGATACCTAAATCTTAATTGCATTGATTACTTTTAATTAAACTTTTTTCCAGTTTACATCCTTAAATGCTTCTGAAATAAGAGGAGGAGTAGAGCTGCTCTCAAACTTCTTTGTTTATTTAACCTATTTCAATATTCCTTGTTTTCCTAAGGGTCTTTATCATGGACAGATTTTAAGAGCACATTTCAAGACAACTGGTGTATAGTGACTTCTCCACACACAAGGTTTTCACATGAGTTATGTTCCTAGGTAAAACTACTGATTTCCAACATGCTCTATAATGCAGATGAATATTTCTTCACATTGATATGCTTCGTTAATTGCATGCTTCTCCACCATTTGTCTGCTTAACTTTCAGCATTCATTTTTAGTATTCTCCTTTCTCCATTTTAGTTTCCTATAGCATTCAGGTTTCTCAAGGTTTTCTGTACCTCAACACTATAGAGGAACTTGAGGAATACATCCCATGCTTTCAGGGTGAGCTTAACAGCCACATCCTCGAAGATCAAAAGATCACAGATTCCATTTCCAGCACCTGGTGCAACCTGCTATCTTCATGGGGTGCTGCAAACCCTCTTAGGCCCCTAATCTGCATGGGTCGAGTTCTCTGGATCAAGCGCACAAGGATTCTGCGAGTGACAGACACTACACGAGTGACAAACAGACACTACACGAGTGACAAACAGACACTACAAGAAGGAGTGTGAATCTGAATGTAATTTGTCAAATTGAGCATCAGACTTTTATACAGAAGAAAATAGGGGAGTTAGGAAACACATTGGCAAGGTACAAGGAGATCACCAAATGCTAGTAACTCTTACACAAAGCAGAGGAAATGTAAACACAAAACCTGTTAGGAACTGGGCAAAAACAACTGAGACAAAATAGCTAACATTCTCATGAATAATGCAATACTTTAAAACCACAGCCCAATCTACTTCCTAAACCATAGTAAATTCCTGTATATGGGAGTGACTTGGCTTTTGTTCTAAGTGAATAGTGTGGAGGGACGTTTTACTAACAAGCAATGTAATCTGCCATATGTAACCACAATAAGAGTTCTAAACTTACATTGTTAAGCTTGCCCTGAGATTTCTAACTCTATGTAGTAGATAGTAATGTCTGATTTATTTCACTATCTCTTTTACAACAGTAAAGGTAATTGTGAATGCCATTGAATAGGCAACATTCTTTCTGAATTCCAAGCCCAGGGTTGGCTCAAGGACCACCCAGGGCACTGAAAAAGGCCAGGAAGCAAAGCTGGATCTTGCTTAGGTATTAACAAAACTATACTGAAAGGGAGCTCACAAATCTGTTTACCAACTAAAGCAAGGACATTGGAGCATTCTTTATACAGGATGCCAAAACTCCAGGAGACTAAGTTTCCATGAACTTTTTACCTTGGGACCACACCCAGACTATCCAGCCTGTCAGGTTGGTGGGGTCATTACTGGAGTGGATATAGCAATGTGGTCCCTACATTTACGGAAATAGAAATTGTTATCAATATAAACAGACTTGTTCGCTCTCTTGCGCTCTCTCTCTCTCTCTTTCTCTCTCTCTCTCTCTCTCTCTCTCTCTCTCTCTCAACAGAAGATTCCTGCCAAATTATGAGACAAATACTTTCTGCTATTTCTATCATATTCATCACACATCAACATGGTATAGTTGCCACTAATTTTTAAGATTATTAGATGATTACATCATTTCTTTTTCCTTTTTTCCTGCCAAAACCTCCTTGCTCTCTTTCAAATGATGACCTTTTTAAAATTGATTATGTGTGTGTGTGTGTGTGTGTGTGTGTGTGTGTGTGTATTTGTGTGTGTAATATTATATATGTGTGTATATCTACACATATACATATATAGATTCATGCACACACACAATCTTTCTGAGTCAATATACTTACATATAAAATTAGTAAAATTCTCATGTAGTTGTGCATACATTTATACATATGTGATTATATAATAATATCTTATTATAACACAAAATAAAATGTGGCTTAATTTTCTTTAGCAAATAGTCTTCAAAACAATATCTTTGCAATAATTTATGGTATATCATTATAGAAATAAGCTAACTTTAGTATATTTCAATGTTTATATATATATATATATATATATATATATATATATATATATATATATTATAGAATATGTTAAAATTATACTTAGTAGCATTTCATTAGGTAAGCATTGGAGATCTGTTTTTGGAATTTCATTAATTTTTCAAAATATATAACATCTTAAGAACTTACTATGTTAACTAACAGCATGTAGCAAAAAACATACAAATTTATCCTAACATTATAATGATCAACTTTTTATCTTTAGCTTCATTTTCGTATTATCCATGAAATAATTTTCTTAGAAAATGTCAATTCCCACTGTCTTAAACTATAGCCTGTGTGTTTCAGCTCCTTTCTGTTTTTACATATTTCGTTATAAACATGTTTTTTTTCCCATACAGAAGGGCATACGTTTTATACATTTCTACTTTCTTATTGGTCCTTTATCCTCCTCTTCCTCTTTCCCTCTCCTTTCTTCTCTCTCTTTCTCTGTTTCTAATCTGCTCCCTCTTTCCTTCTTTCCCTAACCATCACCACAGTTTGTTTGTTTGTTTGTTTTTTCTCTCTCTCAATTTATCTCTTTCTTAGAAAATTTAAATACTGTGTTAACTGCATCTCCCTTTGCAAAACACCTTCCACAATGGAAGAGGAACTTGTGGTTTAGGTAAAGAATGATGCTTAGCTTTTTAAATTAAACAGATTCATTTTCTGGTTTTGTTCCCAGTGAACTTTTAGCAATGTAATTGATAAAGCCTTAATTTCCGAATTTCTTTTTTTGTTTGTTTGGTTTTGTTGTTGTTGTTGTTGTTGTTGTTGTTGTTGTTGTTTTGCTGTTTCATATGGCTCTACACAAATTTGTGTGATTTCTGCTCATTTCTCAACACTTTCCAGTTCTTGTTTTTAGTTGCTTTTATTTTTGTCTTCCTGTATGTATTCTATTAAGAAAAACAAATCAATTCAAAGTTAGTTTTCTCTAAAGTCTGTTAGATTGCTTTTGTGCTCTCTTCCCAGCTGCAGCTTGTGCCTTTCCCTGTGTGTCACACACAGTCTTCATGGGAACGCTTCTCATCCCTATGTTATCTGCTTTAATGTCTTCTCTATACATGTATTATTACAGCATACAACATTCTCCTTTCCTCTTCTGTCATCTAAATCTATTTGTTTCTTTTCATTGCATTACTATCACCCTGGGGAACATGGTGTCATTTCATCCCTCCTTTTCTTTGATATGCAGATCATAACATTTCAATTTTAAAACTCTTTGTCATAATTCAAGAAAAGCCAAAACATCTTCTATTCTGACCCCCCTTTTCACTCCAAGCTTCAGTCACATGACTACCAATGCTTAGGTTCACTGTTGCTCTGATCCATTGTCTGGACTTGCAAAACAGAGCAATAGATCAAAAAAAAAAATGTCATGTGTGTAATGTGAGTTGTTGTTGTTGAAGGCTCTTAGTTTGCACCCTTGCTTCCCAGTTAGTAATGCTCTTGAGCAATGTGGTTGAACCTTAACCACATGCAATTAGCTAGAGTCAATGGCTTTATAGGAGGAAGCCTGGCAGATTAACCTATATGGCTTTACACTCCCAGCCTGTCTGGGTTTTGTCACAATGTAACTAGTCACTTATGAATCCTTACTATAATGAACCATACCTTCTTATATGAGCAGTGAGAATAAAAAAAATCTACTTCCTTTTAAGATGTTTCAGCTATCTTATCACACTGATGAGCAAAGTAACTAACAAAGAAAATCAAACAGACAAGCCATAAGTGAATTTGTTCAGTAGTTTGCAAAGCTGGCTTCCTGCCATTCACCACATTTTATCACTTCAGGGAAGTTCTCACCAAGATTCATCTAAAAATTACTACTTCCAAATTATTCATTCTCTTGTCACTCTGCTGGAATTTCTTAATAAAAATGTGTGCATTTCTAAATCAATGTCTTTTGTTTAATTTGTTGCTTCTTCTGTCTTCTTGGTAGAATATAAATTCTGTAAAAGGAAGTATCTTGTCATAGATAAACTTGTATATCTAAAATTTTAAATAATTTAAATTACAATTTACTCAGCACCTAGTTAATGCACACATAAATAACCAATCTTTATAATATATTGTATCTTGCTCAATTTTATTTTCATTGCTAGTAGTAGCTGCAATGTCTCCTGTGTTTTATTACACACACAAAAATACACACACGCACACATGCTCTGATCATAGATGTCAAGACAGGGTATAGCTATATATGCAGGTAAGCTCAAATTTGTTTCTGTGGTCTAAGTCTCCAGAATACAGTGATAGAGGAGAGTACTAACACATTAACACATGCAACTTAAATTGGGTTCTCTCTCTCTCTCTCTCTCTCTCTCTCTCTCTCTCTCTCTCTCTGTATTTGTAATATCTGTTATTTTATTTCTCAACTAGAAATTACCACCAGTCTGGTAGATGAATACAATGTATGTGTATTACTCTATGTATCTTAAATTATGTTTCTACTCATCAAAATTATCATCATTTATGACAAAATATAAATCAGACATTAATGTATACATAGAATGCCAGCATGGGTAGGCAGAATCTAGGTCAAATCTAGCCTGTATTACTTAGTGATTTTCTGTACTTCTGAAATAAGGAAACTATATATAAATTAAATAAAGCAACATTAAGAACAAAAATATATTTTTCAAATTAAAAATAAAAGTTCAGACCCTTAGGGAAGTGGTGGGGCACACCTTGAAACCCATGACTGGGAAGGTAGACACATGAAGACCTCTGGGTATTCAAAGACAACCTGCTCAACATATTGAGTCCTAGAACAGCCATGAATACACAGATGAATTCTGTCTCAAAAAAGTAAAATAAAATATAAATACATTTCTAAGTGTTCATTTTTATCTAAAATTATGAATATTCTAATATTTTACCTCTAAGGTATATAAAACCATATATTTTCATAATGATAAAATATCCAACTTGATCCTGTCTCCTCTCTCCCTAACTGATATTCTAATATTACACGAAACACACTTGCAGATCCAAGGAATGACTCAACAATCAAACACAATTTGTATTTCAATAAAAAAATGAGAGCTGTCCAAAGAACCTTTTCTAGAAACAAGAAACTGATAAATATTGTGTTAGATACAGAGTTCAAAGCAACAAATTAAAATTTAAAGCTCAAAAACCAATTTTCTTTTTTTTTTTTTATATGATAGTGCAATTACCTTTAGTTTTCAGCTTAAGACAAGGATTCTCAAACAAACAGTTGTCCACATTATACTGGTCTGTGAGCGTGTCTGTGGATTGTTAAAAACTGATGGCGTAAGGTCCAGCCCATCTGAAATACCAGTATTCCATAGGCATTTAATGTAGGACTGTGTAAGATGGCTAGCTAAACACATGCTCCACTATGTTCACAGCAGCCTTATTTATAATAGCCCAAAGCTAGAAAGAACCCAGATGTCTTTCGACAGAGGAATGGATAGAGAAAATGTGGCACATTTACACAGTGGAATACTACTGAGCTACTAAAAACAATCTCTCCATGAAATTCTTAGCTAAATGGATAGAATTAGAAAATATCATTCTGAGTGAGGTAACCCAATCACAAAAGAAAACACATGGTATGTACTCATGGATAAGTGGATATTATAATGCCCAGAAGCTTGGTATACCCAAGATACAATTCATAGACCACACAAAGCTCAAGAAGAAGGAAATCCAAAGTGTAGATACTTCAGTATTTATTAGAAGGAAGAACAAACTAACAACGGGAGGAGCAATAGAGACAATGTGCATAACAGAGACTGAAGTAAAGGACATCCAGAGACTGCCTCACCTGGGAATCCATCCCTTAATCAGTTACCAAACACACACACTATTGTGGATGCCAACAAGTGCTTGTTGACCAGAGCCTGATATAGTTGTCTCCTAAGAGGCTCTGCCAGTACCTGACAAATACAGAGGTGGATGCTGGACTGATCACAAGGTCCCAAATTGAGGAGCTAGAGAAAGGACCCAAAGAGCTGAAGGGGTTTGTAGCCCCATAGGAGGGACAACAATATGAACCAACCAGTAACCCTAGGGCTCTCAGGGATTAACTACCAATCAAAGAGTACACATGGAGGGACCCATGGCTCCAGCTGCATATGTTGCAGAGGATGCCCTTGTTAGACATCAATGAGAGGAGAGGCCTTTGGTCCTGTGAAGGCTCTATGCCCAGTGCAGGGGAATTCCAAGATAGGGAAGCAGGAGTGGGTGGGTTGGTAAGCAGGGGCATGTGGCATGGGATAGGGGGTCTTCTGAGGAGAAATGAGGAAAGGGAATATCATTTGAAATGTAAATAAAGAAATATCTAATAAAAAGATAACACAAAATTAATTTCATATTTCTGAAGGAATTATTGCTTTTCTATTTCTTCTTTATCTTTCTCTTGTTACATATATTACGGTCTTTCAAATATAAGAAATTTCTAAATGCTTTGCAGCATTTCACTTTAAGAAGTATTAGTTGGTTAAATACATTTTGTGTGCAGGTATGTGTATGTGTGTGCAGCTCTTTCTTTGTCACCATGAAATTCTATAAAAAAGCAGTATATATATACTGGTATTTTGTATTAGTAATACAATTATATGTATGTGCAATTTCAACATTTATGATATGATAATAACATGCACACATATACACACATATGTGAATTTTGAGACAAACATATTAATTTCTTATGGTTCTTCAAGATACTCATGAATGAACCAAATGGTAAGAATATATATGTGGTTATTTAGACATGGACAGAGAATTTATATTTTTCAGCAATTCCTTGTTTGGAAGGGTATTGATTCATACTGCCTTCCTTTAAATCTAGGAGAGAATTTAAGGATTAAAACAAAATCGTAGTTTGAGAAGTGTGTATGAATGTAAAAGCAGATTATACACTGAGTTCATACGTACATGGGTACAGTCACATATGTCTGTAACCCTGGAGTGTTGGCAGCAGGATTTCTTCTACTTGTTGTCCAGTCAGTCTAATTAGATTGGGAATTGGTAAGGTAAGTTTAGTGGGAGACTGTATGTCAATGGGATGAGTTTAAAATTGATGAACAAATTCTCCATTGGTCTCTGCACATAGGTTTACAGGTAACTGTATGCATGTATATGCATGCACATACACGGAGACAGTAAGAATAGCCTTCATGTATATTCTGGTTAATAAAAATAATAAGAGAGCCATGAGTTTCTTGATACCATATGTTGAATTTCGATCACTATCATGGCATTTAGTCATTTGATAAGCTTACTAGATCATGTTATATAGCTTTTTGTTTCCCACAAAACTGAAAGTGCTAAGAGGTTAAGTGTAAGTGCCCACCCTACTGCCTCGCCTGCAAGAATGGACATGGACACCAGAATCCTTCTGCAAGCATCTTTTATTACATCATGTGGAGGAAGAGGGCGAGCCCAAGATGGGTCCCACTTAAATACACCTCAGTGAGACGTGTGTCGTCAGGATTGGCTGACTGCACATTACCTCAAGTTACGCCCTGGGATGGGTGGTGACTTACGTGGCTTTGTCATAAGCGCATGCTCACTGAACTTGTTTGCTTGTCCCAGGCTGGGGGTGGTGACAGGATGTCGGTGCCAGCTCAGGCGTGGCTCTCTACAGTTAAGTACTTTTCAAATTTTTCTATTTACTAATATGTTCAAAATAGTTAACCTTCATTCCAGTTAGTGTGGTAGAATGAGTTCTGGCATTAAATCAAAGCCAATTAGCTGCCATATATTTTATATTTTGTCCAATTTACTGTCCACAAACAAATACATTTATAACAAGAGTGATGGATTTCATTTATAAAGCAAGTATATATCCTTATAGTCTGGTTTTAAGGTAGAAAGATGGCATTTGATATGAAGAACTGTTTGCATTTCTATTTCCATGTTGGAAAGCCACCCTCAGTTACATTGCTGTGGGAAAGGATTCCATTATTCCCTGGAACTTGCAGAAAGCAATGTGATCACACTACAAACTGCAGAACAGCTGTGAAGAACATCTTTGTCCTGTACACTGTGAACCTGCATCTCAGCAGGGAGTTTCCAAATCCATTTCTATATTGTCTTATGGCATGCTTGTGCCAGAAATGTAACAGAAGTTCAGTAATTAGTAGTTTAATTAACGTATCATTGGACATTAAATGCTGTAATTGTAGTATTCCTCATTAATATTAATGAATTCATTTGCTTAGGTGTACATATCATCCCACAAAGTGTGTTAAGGCAATATCCCTTCATGAGCATTTAAAATGGCCAGTGGTAAAGGAAAGAGCAGCATCCATGAAGAAAGCTCAGATATTTATAAGTACATTCATTTACTTAATAGGTTAATATCAAAGGTTTGATTTTTTTGATTCTTAAATTAATCTTTTCGTATTTGCCTATGTCTTATTTGAACATTTCTCATCCGATGCTTTATAGGTACAGCTTTGTACATTGTTTTATTACTCAGCTATTACTACGGTATACACATTAGTTAACAACAGCCAGGCAACAGAGCTTTTCTATGGTCCCAATTATAGCTCCATTCTGAGTTATTTACTTATAATTATTACAATTCTTCTCTTTCCACTCTCTAGTTTGTGTGTGTGTGTGTGTTTGTGTGTGTGTTTGTGTGTGTGTGTATGTGTGCACGTGTATGTGTGTTTTCAAGTCAGCTATGTGGAGTGCTTTGCTCCATATCATGTTGTCGATTAAGATCAGGCAATCGAATAGTATTTCTATTAGTGTGCTTTTATTTAAAGAATTAAGTATTTTTTACACTTGAAGCCATGCAAGAGAAACAGCAAAAGAGCTTTAGGACTCATAGAATGCACCCCACTGCTTGTCACAATAACAATGGTAGATCAGGGAGAGGCAGAGCCCCGAGGACTACATGTCTTGAGGACTTCAGGCTGGTCCAGGGGTTTCCTCTGCCTGCTGCCCTCGCGGTCATCACATTCTTCATAATCTATGAGTTGTATACATTTTTTAAGGTGATTTCCAGTCCCTCACTGGGCAATGACATTGGTATGTATAATATCAGTGATTCATCTTTTTCAAGTATTGCTGCTGGAGCAGACTGACTCAATCATAACCCTCCAAAAGAATGTAGAGATATAGATTGTTTGTAAAATTAGATTAAGATATTTTTGTTAGCAGCTGGGTTGTAGAAAATCTTGGGGCACAATTTGAAGTTCAGAAAGGCCCATTATTAATAATCGTGCAAAGGAGTTTTTGAAGTTAGAGTAAAAGAACAATGGCAGACTAATTAGTACTAGTTGATATGCCTTTCTAGCTACTCTAGGCTGGTGTTCAAGGTGATGATTAATTTCTTGTACCATTTTTATCCTCGGCTTCTGGATATCATTTAATAAAAAATAAATTGTTAATGCGTAATTGTGCACCATCAATATTTAAAATAAAAGTGACTGACTATTATATAAAAGTTTAGATTTGTGATCCTTTTAGATTTTATCTAAGATTACCTTTTAAGACAGTAAGATTGATCTTTTCTTTAGCTCTGGGTCCCCAGTGGAGGAGCTAGAGAAAGGACTGAAGAAGCTGAAAGGCTTTGCAACCCCATAGGAAGAACAACAATATCAACCAGCCATACCCCCCTGAGCTCCCAGGAACTAAACCACCAACAAAAGAGTACACATGGAAGGACCCATGTCTCCAGCCACATATGTGGAGAGGATGGCTTTGTCAGACATCAGTGGGAGGAGAGGCCCTTGGTACTGTGAAGGCTTGATGCCCCAGTGTTGAGGAATGCTAGTGTGGGGAGACAGGAGTGGATGGGTGGTTGGGGGAGCACCCTCATAAAAACAGCGTGAGGGAGGATGAGATAGATGGTTTCAGGGGTGGGGGTGGGGCTGGGGAAAATCAGGAATGGGGATAGCATTTGAAATGTAAATAAGTAAAATAGTCAATAAAAAAATCCTGTAAATTGCAACCTGCCAATAAGAAAAACAATCAGAGAGAAAATGTATCTTGCTTTTTTACAAATTGTTAACCTACAACATACTGCTTATATATAATTGTATGTAGGTTATTGACAATCATTTTTACCTGTATTATGTAACATGTTTAACCATGCAAAGGCATTAGGGTACATGATTTTTTTTCTCTTTGTGATTATTGACATAAAGAAAATTAGAACAAATCACCTGTAAATTTTCTATTCCTTGAAAGATTGTGGTGGAATAAGCTGTGGAAGAAGAAGTAAAGTGGTTGTACCTGGAGGAACTTAGGTCAGTCCACTAAATGTGTGTGTGTGTGTGTGTGTGTGTGTGTGTGTGTGTGTGTGTGTGTTTGCATGCATGTCTATTATGTATGTGTGTGTGTTTCTCCTGGTTTTGCGAGCCCCAGAGAATTATATTTACTTGTCCCAGAGAATTTTTACCCCCTCAGAGAAAAGTTCTACTGACTGATTAATCCCAGACTCCATGCCCCTCTTCAGCTTAACTGACCTGTCAATGTTACCTGTACATAATTAGTAGTTCTTACTTTATTTCCCAGGTGTTTTCTTTTAAAAAAAAAATTAATGATATCTTTATTCATCCAGATTGGCATATATTTTGTTATGTTTCTTAACTCACATTTTTTACACATGATCTTATTAAATTACATTTTACATGCACTTAGAGAAATACATCAAATTAACAAATAAAAATTCAGATTGGTTTTTAAAGTCTCTGGCTAAAACATAAATAATATGATGTATTTACTATATAGGAAATATTCTTACAAGTCTCTTCCTCTCCATCCCCTCTAACCTCTCTCTCTCTTTCTCTCTCTCTCTCTCTCTCTCTCTCTCTCTCTCTTTCTCTTTGTGTATGTGTTTTCTGTTTTGTGGAACCACTATCACAGTGACTATGTGAATGTCAGATGGTGTCTTTGTTGAATGAGTTCTCTGCTTTTACTAATATAAGATTCCTGGACTAGACCTCAGGTTTCTATGTATCCACAGAGCATGCCTTCAGTTGCAAAAGCTACCATTTCAACCCTAGACGTCTTTCTTCAAGGTGTGTCTAACATTTAAAATCTGTGAGTTTCTTCAAAACAATTATCTTGACATGGTATTTTTTTAACCATAGGCAATATTTTAAATGGTATTGATAATGGAATTGCAGACTTTTGCAGAATTTACATTAGAATCCACAAGATTTATAGAAGCCAGCTACCCATGTTTCTTAAATAAGTGATCATGACATAAAATATTATACTTGGTTAATGAAAAATAATCAGAACAATGAAACAAAATAAGCCATTAAATATTATGCTAAAATTATTGTTTTTTGATAGAAATTTTATCTGTTTCAAACTTCACAATATAAAATGATCCAACAATCAAATCTTATTTCTTTTCTATAAACATAGTTCTTTCTTCACAGGAGTAATAATATCTCATATACATTTATATATATATATATATATATATATATATATATATATATATATATATATATATTTAAATGACTTTGCACTAATCTTTGAACTTATATATTCATCAATATCTCAAATCAGTATGTTCCCAAAGAAAGATGTTTTCTCCAATTTTACATTGCTTCCTATTCTGTTGCATTGTGGTATATAACTTAATGTATGACTATAATCTGAACTTTTCACCCACTTCCCCATTTTCCTTATAATGAGTATGTATGTAATTAATCAGGATGCTCTCAGAAGCTAGAAGCGGATGTCAATTCTGTAACTGCGGAGTTACACAGCATGGTGAAGTGACTAGTGTGGAAGCTAAGAATCTATAAAAGAATGTAAATATATCCTTCATTCAGCTGGATGTGAAGGCTTAATATACCTCTCCACATAAGAACTCTAAAGCAGAATACATCATTTTGAAGTTTTGTTTTCTACCTAGACCCTCATTAACTTAAGCTGGGATGCATACCACCTATTTTGGTTGTTTCAAATCCTAAATTCTTTATTTGGTTTAGAGTCTTATGGAAGGATTATTAATTATACAAGTTATGGTTAAATTACACAGGAGCTATATTTTGTCATTTGTATTGCAAGAATATGGTTACATGTCAAATAATGGGGGAAAATAAAGAGCCAATACTGAGGAATTAAGGAAGTGGGTGATTTACTGTAAGTTTCCCCACCTCTAAAATCTAACAAGCATTAGGAATTTATATTTGAAATTTATTTTTATACTTACTTCTGTTTTTAATAATTCTAATATATTTCAAGGTAAAATATGTATGTATTATTAATTATTTTATTTATTTACATTACACCCCTTGCCTGCCCCTCCTCTTCCCCCTCCAATAATTTATCATCTCATTCCTCCTCCCCTTGCCTCCAAGAGGTTGATACATGCCCCTGACCCCACAGACTTTTTTACTTACCTGGGACCTAAAGTCTATCCAGGACAAGGGGAATCTTCTCCTACTGAAGTCAATCCAGGAAATTCTCTTCTGTATGAGTGATAGGGAGCACAGACCTACCCGTGTATGCTTCCTGGTTGGTGGCTCAGTCTCTGGGAACTACCTAGCATCCTGGTTAGTTAAGATTTCTAGTCTTCCTGTGGGATTGACCTCTCCTCCAGCTTCTTCAATCCTTCCCCTAATTCAACCATAGGTGTCTCCAACTTCAATCCAATGGTTGGGTGGAAGTATCTGTGTCTGTCTCTTTCAGCTGCTGGTAGGAACTCTCAGTGGACAGTCAGTCATAGAATCCAACATGCAAGGATGTTACCTTGGCACCCCACTAATTCTCATAAGCAAATCACAGCATTACTAATCATGCCAGGCCTTGATTGCCCTGCCATAAGATGGATCCCAAGTTGGGCAGGTCAATGGGCCACCTTTCCTTCAGTCTCTTCTTTATTTTTGTCCCTGCAGTTGTCTTAGAAAGGTACAACTGTGTCACAAATTTTGACTGTGTGTCAGTAACCCTGTCCCTCCACTTGAGGTCCTGTCTATTAGAGGTTGACTCTTCAAGTTCCCTCTCCCCTTCATTAGACATTTTGAATAAATCCATTGAGTCTTGAGAGTCTTGTAACTCTTGAGCCTCTGGTACGTTCTACAGGGTCTTCCTACCCCTATCCCAAGGCAGCATATTTCTATTCTTTTTTGTCCTCCAGGCTTCTCTCCTGTCACCACCCTGGACTGCAAGGATGTGACCTTGGAACCCCACTAATTCTCATTGGAATGATGGATTCAGCTCCTCCTTATATGGAAAATGGGAATGGAGATAGCACACAGTCTACAAGGTCACTATGGGAGATCCCACTCAGCATGTGTGAGGCACACAGTAGATACTCGGGAGATACACAATCTCCTTCAGTTATATTTAGATCACTGGCCAGCAAATATATTAAGCACCAAGTTTGACTCAGCGATCATCACTTTGTGAACTGAGATCAACCAATTTGAGAATATTGTGTTCCTTGTAATTGTATGCAACTGAAACTAAAATCAGTACCATTTGCTGAAGGTAAGATAGGCTAGAGAAAGAGCAGTCATATCCCTAGACTTCACATGTAAAATCCTTCAAATGATAAAAATGTCATAGCATTTATGTCTGGTGGAACAGTTTTTCTTTCTTTCTTTTTTTTTTTTTTTTCAGAACAACATGATAACCTGGTTTTGTAGATAGTAATATAAAGATTTTTTTTCTTAATTGCATTAAACTAGAAAGACAAAATCCATTAAAAATCCATTCTAATCAATGTTCAAGCTAATAGATAAATCAAAGTTTTCATGTTTTATGTGTCCCTTTCCTTATAATCTAGGAATTATTTAATTGTCTTTTATATTGTTATAATGTTTTACTATTCTTTGAACAAAATCTTAAAGAAGCAGATGCAGACATGCTGTGTAAAGTATGCAAAGATTCCTGACCTCCCTTGCAAACCCGAATCCCTGTTACTGCAAACTTTTGGCTGTAAATGCATCAACAAACTCCATCTGCTCCAAGCATCTAGTATTCAAACCTCTTATTTTATGTGACTGTAATGTAATAAAATAGTAGATGATGGTTCTTTCAAGAAACCCAAGAATCTAAAAGAAGATGCATTCTTACACAAAAACATACTCAAATAAGGAAAATATGCACATTATGTAGCACACATATGGGTATGTATAAATTCTTCACCTAACCCCTGTGAGCTCAAACATAGATGTTAAATACACATTCATAGCTCACTAGAGGGGATGCTGTGGAGGAGCCCATATGAGTGCATGTGTGAGAGAAGACTGCCTGTAATATGTTAATGAATAATGTTTCACTTTGTCAGGATGCACAGGAAGGCATGTCAGAACCAGCATAATTGTGCACATCTTTATGCTTTATGGAATGGTAATGTCTAAGTAATCTAAAATAACATGCAGCCATTTTCCTCCGTTACTTTTCCCCTATGCAAAGTGCAGATAATGGTAATCATCCTATTCTTGTGCTGACATGTTAGAGTTATGGTAACAAATAACATTGAAAATGAAAATTAATTATGCTTATTATTAATGTTAACCCCCACACACACATGAATATACTCATACATGCACATGCACACACATGCACACAAATACGCAAACACACACACACACACACACACACACACACACACACACTAACAATCACTTGCCTAATTTGGACATTTACAGTGCAACAAAATTAGGCAAGGCAGCCACTGATAAATAATGAATTCCTGAGGCAAATTTGGGAAAGAAATCAATTTTTTCACATCTATAGCAGCAAATATGCTTTGAAAGCTTTTGATTTTTCAGTCTTCATAACAAGGTCTGTTACAGTCAACAGATATGAGAAATTTCATCTCACAGATCAGAGACACTCGTTATTTTTATCTATTACTACCACATGTACATAGTTTAAGTGTAAGGTTGAACCAATACTGAAAGGATGTTATTAACCTTTGCCAAGTATGAAACTACAAAGAACACATGGTTAAATTTACTTTCAATCCCATGAATTATATTTTTAATTTGTCTAAGTTCCTTAAGTGTTTAGTAATTTAAAAAGCAAATATTTCTAATTATTATATAAGTTGACAAGTAAAGAGAACTGAAACTACCTAGAAATACATGGAAAAATTTTCTTATGTCTTACGGATGGAATTAAAAGTCATGTTAATATTCAGGTTTTTCCAAAATAGTATTAATAGTGATTTACTTGTTTTGGAATGAAAAAAAGTATAAATTTCTTAGCACTAGATGGTAATCAAATTAATTTTTATACATTAATTTGAAAGTGTCTCAGATAGTAGGACATTTGAATAATCACACACTGTGCTTTTGAATCTTACTGAGCCTGTCTAAACTGAAGAAGTTATGTGATACAAAGGAAAATGAATTTTCGTAAGATCTCTAACAATTGCATGGTCTATGTGAGACATTTGATATGAACTGAAATAATTATATACTTGTTAAAGCCATGTGTAGTGACATCTTTAAGAATTATTCAAGTAAGCCATTACAAGTTTTATTTCTCCTTTATATATTGTCTGACATAACACATCTTTGTTACTAATAATGTTTCTTCACTGATTGCATTATTGGTTGCTACTTTTTTGTGAAAGTTATTTGTTTACTTAGTACTACTTGACAATCATTCTGCTTATAACATAAAGAACCTTGTGATAATAAATTATTAATTTCCATTTACCACAATGACAAAAGTCAAATACTAGTTAATATTGACAGTGATATTTAGGGAACAATAGGCCATTAATAACAATCACCATAGCAAAACAAGTAGCTTATGAATGAAAATTTAAACATAGCAGCTATACTGCAGTTAATATGATTTTTTTCTTTATTGCCAGTTTATATCTTTGCATTTTCCAGATATAACAATTTGCTGCATGATAAGGACACATAAATAAAAATCTTTATTTAATTCTCATGATTCATCTCCTGATATAATGCTTCTCCCATATAACCATCATAGATTCATTATGTCCAAGTGAAGAATATTTAACACTCAGAAACACATATTTAGATGGAACATAATCACCACAATCAATGTAAAGATTTAAATTTTCTGAAAACGAAGAAACAATTGAAGTTTATTTTGGAAATAAACATGTCTCAGATCAAAACTAAATATGAATCTCAAGTTTGCTTTGAAAAAAATAATTTCTCTTTTTTAGGTACTGGATGGCTTTGTTCAATTCCATCACCTGTTTGGTTTGTTTTCCTGTAACTCTCTAAGTTTTTCCTCTTTAAATGCTTCTAGTTGTTTATCTGTGTTTTCCTGTATTTCCTTCTTATAGTCCTCCATCATCATCATGACGAGTGACTTTATATCCATGTCCTGCCTTTCTGGTGTGCTGTTGTATCTAGGACTTGATGTGGTGGGGAGTTTGGATCTGGTGATGCCAAGTACCCTTGGATTCTGTTGCTTCTGTTCTTACGCTTGCCTCCTGCCATCTCTGCCTGAGGAGACCTGGCGTTGGTGCAGACCAGAAAGGACCCGCTGTTCTGCCCTGGGCCTTTATCAATCTCCTGGCTGATGTCTCAAGTTTCACGAGATTGGGCCGGAACAGAGTCTGTGTTCCTCCTGCTCACCTCAGGTCCCAAGATAGCTTGGGGAGTCCTGAAAGAGCCTAGGAGAGTGCACAGCACCTGTGGCTAGAGACCAGAGCTGGTGTTGGGAGGGTCTGACCAGTCCAGAAGGGAGGGGCTGTTCTGCCCTGGGCCACTATCAATCTCCTGGCTGGTGTCTCAGGTTCCAGGAGATTGGGCTAGAACAGAGGCTGTGTTCCCCTGCTCACTTGAGGTCCCGAAATAGCTTGGAGGGTCCTGAAAGAGCCTAAGATAGTGCACAGCACCTGAGGCCCGAGCCCTGAGTTCCTGATGTGATCTTAAAGTCCTGGGAGTCACTGGGCTCAGAGGAAAGATGGCGGGGTGGAGGGTGCTCTGGCTGGGAGAGGCCCAGCCTCCGGTGGGGTGGAGTTCCTTGGTTCTCCCACTACTCCCAAAACCACTGCTGCACTCCACTCACGTGTAACCCCAATGTGAGTGATCCTAAAGTCCTGGGGTGTGGGAAGCACAGGACAGGCCCTAGCTGTATCCGCTGGGCTCAGAAGAAAGGTGGCGGGGTGGGTGGTGCTCTGGCTGGGAGAGGCCCAGCCTCCGGTGGGGCAGAGTTCTTGGATCCTGCCCCTGCAGGCAACTGCTGACCCAGCACCATTTGTTGAAAAGGTTGTCTTTTTTCCACTGGATAGTTTTAGCTCCCTTGTCAAAGATCAGGTGACCATAGGTGTGTGGATTCATTTCTGGGTCTTTGATCCTATTCCATTGATCTACCTGTCTGTTGCTGTACCAGTATCATGCAGTTTTTGTTATGATTGCTCTGTAGTAAGCTTGAGGTAAGGCATGGTGATTCCACCAGGGTCTTTTATTGTTGAGAAGAGTTTTCGCTAGTCTCGGTTTTTTGTTATTCCAGATGAACTTGCTAATTGTCTTTTCTAGATCCTTGAAGAATTGAGTTGGAATTTTAATGGGGATTGCATTGAATCTGTAGATAGCTTTTGGCAAGATAGCCATTTTTACTATATTGAAATTGCCAATCCATGAGCATGGGAGATCCTTCCATCTTCTGAGATCTTCCTCAATTTCTTTCTTCAGAGACATGAAGTTCTTATCATCCAAATCTTTCACTTCCTTCGTAGGAGTCACACCAAGATACTTTATATTGTTAGTGACTATTGTGAAGGGTGATGTTTCCCTGATCCTTTTCTCAGCCAGTTCATCCTTTGTATAGAGAAAGGCCATCAATTTGTTTGAGTTAATTCTATATCCAGCTACTGCACTAAAGCTGTTTATCAGGTTTAGGCAAATGGATGGATCTGGAGGTAAATGGATGGATCTGGAGGCCATCATCCTGAGTGAAGTAACCCAATCACAAAATAACTCACATAACATGTACTCACTGATATGTGGATATTAGCCCAGAAACCTAGACTACCCAAGATACAATTTACTAAACACATGATACTCAAGAAGAAGGAAGATCAAAATGTGGACATGTCACCCCTTCCTAGAATTAAGAACAAAGCACACATTGAAAGAGTTACAGAGATCATGTGTGAAGCTGAATCCAAAGGATGTACCCAATGACTGCGGCTGCCAGGGATCCATCTCACAATCAGCCACCAAACATAGACACTATAGCATATGCCAGCAAGATAGTGCTGAAAGGGCCCGGATATAGCTGTCTCGGGGGAAACTATACCAATGCCTGGCAAACATGGAGGTGGAAGCTCACAGTCAGCTATTAGATGGAACACAGGGTTCCCAAGGAAGGAGCTAGAGAAAGTACCTAAGGAGCTGAAGGGGTCTTCAACTCTATAGGTGGAAGAATAACCATGAACTAACTAGTACCCCCTGAGCTCATGTCTCTAGCTGCATATAAAGAAGAGGATGGCCTAGTTGGCCATCATTGGGAAGAGAGGCCCCTTGGTCATGCAGACTTTATATGTCCTAATACAGGGGAACTCCAGGGCCAAGAAGTGGGAGCGGGTGGGTAGGGGAGCAGGGCCGGGAGGGGGGAGGGTATAGGGAACTTTCTGGATAACACTTGAAATGTAAATGAAGAAAATATTGAATAAAAGTTGGAAAAAAATAATTTCTCTTCATTATTACTATTGTAATAATGGGTGTGTGTATAGGTGTTCTTTTTCTCCAATATGCCTGTTTAGTATATGCATACAATACCCATGGACAAAAGAGTAGCGCATTATCTCTTTTGATATTACAGAAGGTTATGTACAGCATGAGTATGCTGGAAATGAAACTTAGGTTCCCTGAAAGAATAGCCAATGCTCATAGTACTTAAGCATGTCTTAAGACCAAAGCAAACTTTGGAAAGGAAACTCTGCAGTGAACTCTCCAATTCCATTAACATGCACAAATGAACACATGTGTAAATATGTCTTATGAGATTAGAATATCTAAGAAATGGGAAATTATATATAATTTAATCAATTTTCATAGTAATATATACATGTTCTAAAAGAGTGCATACCTAGATGTTTTCAAATTTAACTGAAATCTTAAAAAAGACTATGATGCAGTGTATTTTGACATATTTCATAGTGTTCTCATTTCAGAGGAAGAAGGACTGGAGGTAATAGTTAATAATAAAGAGAGAAAAGGAAAATAAAGAGAAGGAAGCGGAAAATGAAAAGCTCTGGTTGGCTCAGTATAGCTAAAATAAGGAGCAGAAGTATCCGATAAATAGGGAATGAAAAATGTTACTGAAAAGCACTAAGAAGAAAACAACATGTGATCATAAATTAATTCTTTCAACATAATAAGAAATATATAATGTTAGTGAAAATGGTAAAACCTAAAAGGAATTTTTTGTTAATTCCATAGACTTATATAAATGTTAGTTTTAATGGTGCAATCATGTGCGTATTGTGATACACTATGACATTATTTTTAGAGGCAAATGAGAAAATTGAAATAATAACTACCTATACACATTTTGTATTTTTTTTATAAATTTAAATGTTATGAGGATGCCATTAGTGAAGCCAATAAAAACAAGAAAAAAAATGAAAGTAGTTCAAACCTAAATTACAGTATAAAGAGGATTGACTATACTCCATAGAAACAGGGTAAACTGGAATATTACCTACATAATGATCCTGGAAGTTGTGGAATGCTATTTGCACTCTATAATAATACATATCTGCTTTTATGTGAATGGCATAATGCATATTACAATCCATTTATGTTTTTCAATTTCTGTGTTTTTATGAATTATCAATTCTTCTCACATGGATCAGTTGCTTCTCTTTAAACATTCTACCAGTTTCTGAGACAGAAGCTTAATGGTAAAATTTTTGTTGGTTGCTGCTGTTCGGGTTTGGGGTGTGTGTGTGTGTGTGTGTGTGTGTGTGTGTATGTGTGTGTGTGTGTGTGTGTTGTGCCTTTGTATGTGAGCATACACTTGTGCATATTTTTCCCAAATGCACAAAAGAACAGAGAATCTTCAGCCCTTCTTCAGAGCTTTGTATTAAAGAGTAATAGACTAAGAGGACAAGTGTCCAAATTGCTTGCAGAGTCTAAAAATAAAAGTGACAGTCAGTCTAAAAATAAAAGTGACAGTCAAATACACTTTCTATTAAGTACTGGTGTCTCAAACAAACAAACAAAAACAAAACAAAATAAAAAGCAACAACGACAACAAAATTAGATTTAATTCAAGCAATGGATTAGTAGAAGCAAGTTAAGCCAGAAGAAATTCCCTATATACATCTATACAAAATGAGGCCACAGGAGGAATAGAACAGAATATGTAATCAGAAATTGCATCTCGTGAAAACAATAACAACATGTGAATAATTAGTGAGCTCACTGCTTCCATATCTCACGGCTTCAGGCTAGGGCCCATTATGAGTTTTATGAATGGTGTTATATTCTGTAAGTACCCATGATTTACATGACCATGTCAGTAAACTAAATCAAAGCTTGTACACACACAATCACAAACACACATACCACACTCACACAGAGTCATGGGAACTTTTAAACATTAGCTAGTCTTTTTTCATAGACTATTCGGTTTGTTAGTCTTGAGAAATTGGGAGAATTTTTAATTTTGTGAAGTATTAAGCTATTGTAAAATTGTATTTAATATTTCAATATAGTTATTACTCTGTGATAGGTGTAGATTTAAAATCTGAGTGATCAGTGATAGTAAGTTAACACTTTCAACAGCATATAACATATTTGTGTGGACCTTGGGAAATAAGAAAATAGGATTACAAAAAATAAAATTGGATTTAAACTTGTTGAGTACAGGTACTGAACAGAATAAAGTATGAATAAGACACGTGAACTATGTATTTTAAGTATCATATGATTGTGATAAAAGAAAAACCTCACTCCAGATTGTTTGCCTATGTATAAGTAGGGTCAAAAGAAGAGTATATGATCACACCTATCAATTCATGTACACACACACACACACACACACACACACACACACACACACACACTCACACACACCAAAATGGAGGGGGAGAAAGACAGACAGACAAATGGACAGTCAACCTGACAAAGAGAGAGAACAGTAATTGGCTATTAAATTAATGAGATTCATTTCAATGATCTTAGAATATGGCCATAAATTTAAGTATTAGAGAAGGATTACACATTTACCAGGAAGTGTCCTTCATTCCAACACAGCAAATTCCTGTTAAACCTTCTTCTGGAATTTGGGGAAACCTCCAGGAGTTATATAGTGATTGGGTGACACTTCATTTAAACTCAGACATATAAAAAATAGTTAATTGGAGGACAGAAAATTACTGTAAAATAAGGAAAAATGAAATGAGACTTAAATGTAACTGTTAGCAATTGCTTGCAGTAGCAACTAATCTGTTTTTGGTTAAAATATCTTGATACCATCATAGAGTTCAAAATATTTAAAATGATTACAAAATTAAAAAAAAAATGCATGTTCCAACAGATTGAAGTCAGCCATTTAGCTTTGTTTAAAATCACAAAACATTTCATGTTAAAAATGCAATGCACAAAAGCTAAGGAATCAAGCTTTAAACAAATGTACCTCAGAATATCATCATTATCTGATATGAAAATATGCAAGGAGAATTTTCTTAAATCTGATTGGGATAAAGTGAATCCACTTAAGCTATAATGTATTTATATTCAGATTTACAGATGGATGTCATTGTTTCTAGTAGCCCCCAGAAAAGCTTCAATTCATATTATTATTCCTTATTTGCCTTCCTCTTATTTATTAATCATCTATTATAAAAGAATGTCAAAATATTACCTTAATGAAATCGTGTCAGTTCAGATAAAAAAAATATTTTTTTCATTCCAAATTGCTGGAAATGGTGTTCTTCTTTAACTTTAGTTATTTATAGTGTAATAAAACTTCATTTCTGATTAGAATTTTATCAATATTTTTAATGAGTTACAAAAATCAACCATGTTTTTTTTTTACCTGAATTTACTATTTTTATTAAATCTGATTGGTTTGGGTCACTTCTGGATTAAAAATTTATCAAAAAATTAGTATGGTGAGCATTGATTCTGATAAATTTTAAAATATTCAGTCACTGTTATCAGGTATTGCATTTTTGTACATTCAGAAAATGTACATTCATCATGTCAATATAGAATGTTCGAATGTTCTTTTCACTATTCTTGTGGTTTTAACTCTTTGTGATCTCTAAATCCACTGACTGTTTCTCAGCACCTGGACTATTTCGTTAACTAAGAATTGTTAATCTATTGACATTTGACACTCCCACTTTCTATGGTGCAGTTTGTTTTCTGTGATCTCTCTGGCACTAGCCAGTTAACTAACCCTTGACCCCCTCTGCCAATTTTGAACTGTTGGTAGAAGTTGCAGAGATGTCTTGATGTAATCTATATCCTTGGCACACAGCTTATTTCTTCGGCTGAGTGTGGGAAGACACTGACTTTGTGGCTAGTAGTTAATTGGATTGTGCAACTCCTAATTCATTTTTATCCTGGTTTTAAAAGATTTCTTTTTCATGAATTTCCCAGTATCACTTCAGCTGATCTGTATTTGCAGGTGTGATTCTTATCCTGTTCAAACATTGAAATTGAAGTTTCTTAAGTAAATCAAGAAATTATCTGTACTGTACTTACCTACTTGCTAATATTTTTTTTTAAAAACAGTCTTCCTACCTAGTTTTATATAAAGATAATTTATTTATACAAAAATGATCATCTTTTCCCATGTATTCAGTAATCAGCCACAGTTTCTTATCTCTGTAATCAGTCATTCCTTCCATCTTGAATATTTCTAAAGGTTTCTCCCTCCTCAAGAATTTGATTATACAAATTAGTTTTGTTTGCCTTTAAATTCAGATGCATCCAAAATATGTCTTCATTTGTTATCTCTATTATCCCTAAAATCATTATACTGAAGTTATTTTGTTAAATATCTTATGTAAATTATATTGATATGTACATACTCGACATTAAATATTCTGCACATCATTGTTAACATTTATTATGAGCATTTGCCCCCACTGCTCCCTTTATACTCCTTGGAACATCTAACATATGCTACCTTTTGGTTTTCAGAATACAAAAGCCTCTTCTCTTTTTGTTATTCATTCCTCATTCTCCCTCTTTCCAGTACTTATTTTGTACTCTAATCTATTTAATTTAAGATTCCCTGTGTTCAGACTGTGGTTTCTTCTTCTCAAAAACTGTAATATTTTTTTCTCTCTGGCTCTATAAATTTTATCTCTTACAATTTGTAGCTCAAAAAGCTTCCTGAAATTCTGGATGCATTATATCATACCAGTTGTTAAACATCACCAATTAGATGTCAGATACATCAAATTCTACAAGCCAAAAATTGAATTACTCAGCAAATGTAACAAATACCTCTCTCACTTCCTTTTCCCTATGTTGATGACTGACACTACACCAAAAATCTACTGATTTTAATAAAAAGAAAAAAACCCACAGTGCAATCTTGAAAGTTTCTCTCTCTCTCTCTCTCTCTCTCTCTCTCTCTCTCTCTCTCTCTCTCTCTCTCTCTGATATATGTGTATCTGCAAAAGTGGCCTTAATTGTTTTAGATTTTTTTTTACATTTTTATGGGATATTTTATATATTTACCCTTTCCCAATTTCCCGTTGAGAAGCCCCTATCTCATCCTCCTTCCCCCTATTTCTATGAGATTGTTTGCCTACCCACCTACCCACTCCAACTCACTGCCCTGGCACTCCCTTACACTGGAGAATTGAGCCTTCACAGACCAAGGGCTTCTCCTCCCATTAATCCAGACAAAACCATCCTCTGTTACATATGAGGCTGAAGCCATGGGTAGTTTATGTGTACTCTTTGGTTGATAGTTTAGTCCCTGGGAATTCTAGGGGTTCTAGTAGGGGTCTAGTGGGTTGATATTGTTCTTCCTATGGGGTTGCAACCCCCTTCAACACCTTCAGTCCTTTCTTTAATTCTTCCATTGGGGATCTTGTGCTCAGTTCAATGGTTGACTACAAGCACACACCTCTGTATTTGCCAGGCTCTAGCAGAGCCCCTCAGGAGACAGTTATATGAAGCTCCGGTCAGTATGCACTTCTTAGCATCCACAATAGTTTCTGGGTTTGTTGTCTGAATTTGGGATGAATCCCTCGGTAGGGCAGCCTCTGGATGGCCCTTTCTTTGGCCTCTGCTCCACAGTTTGTCTCTGTATTGATAAAGGCAGCAAATTCTACATATATGGCTTTTAACAAAGTCATGAAATAAACTACAATAATACTTCTTAAACGTTGTATGTATGTGTCTATACTTGTATGTGGGTGATGTAGAAGTCTCAAGGGTATACAGCATTCCTTTTGATTGAAGTTTCAAGTACTTATGAACTGCTTGGTGTGGGTTCATGTTTTTGTTGTTCAACAACCTTTAAATTCCCAGTGACTGAATCATATTGGTTATTATATTTGTTTTTTCCCCACCCACCTTGGTTATTATATTTGTAAAGAACACCGATACAGTTTTCATAATTTTTATATTGATTTTCAAAATATTATTTGACTAAAATGTTTATCTTAACACATGCAGAAAAACACATGCACACACACATATAGGTAGTCTATTTTATAATTCAAAATGTGCAGTTAGTTATATGATGAATTTAATTGTTAAATTTCAGAAATTGTGAATTAATATTATTTATAAAATTTATAGAATAAAGTAAAGCTTGAGAACTTAGGAGATAGGTTCACATTCCATATTTTATTATATCACAAACAAACCTTTATAATCACATTACAGATAAAGGCATGTTGCATAGAAGTTATTATATATTACAAAGATATGAATGATTGCAGGTCTCTTGTAACCTGCATATGAACAAATTGGTAGGAGGAATCAAGCAGGCATATTTTATTTAGAAAATATCTATTATAAAACAGCTATAAAACAGTTCTAAATCTTGCATTGATTCTACCATGATGTGTATTTTAGTTTAAATTAAGTACATACGCTGTGCTTTCAACAGAAAGGAGAACATAAATTACTCTTCAGAACTGTGTTTCATAGTACCAGGATTTTAGAGTGGTCTTTCAGGCTATATTTCAAGTTGTGATGTTATGTTCTCTCACCAGAACGTCATTATTTAGAAGCACTAAAGTTTTGGAACTTCAGATTCCTCATCAATGATCTTGGTACAGTAGCACAAGTCTGGAGAGTTGCTTACAAATCCACTTACTACATTGACTTATTATTTATTACAAAACATTTAAAAACAATATATTATTCCTTTATTCCTTCAATATAATTTTTATACTTGATTTTTCTTGATTTTATGTTTATGAGTGTTTGCATGAGTGTCTATCTTGCACAATATGCAGGGAATTCCCATGGTAGACAGAAAGAACAGAAGTGGGTGTTTGAAACCCTGGAACTGTAGTTGTGCATGAATTTGGGGCACCATATGTATATTAGTAACCTGGACCTGCAGGGATAATCAGCGGGGACCCAGGGCAGGAGAGGGAGAGAGAGAGAGAGAGAGAGAGAGAGAGAGAGAGAGAGAGAGAGAGAGAGAGGATATATATATATATATATATATATATATATATATATATATATATATATATATATATATATATGAGAGAGAGAGAGAGAGAGAGAGAGAGAGAAGAAGAAGAAGAAGAAGAAGAAGAAGAAGAAGAAGAAGAAGAAGAAGAAGAAGAAGAAGAAGAAGAAGAAGGAGAGCAAGTCCAATTATACTGATCAAGCTCTGAAAACTTTATTTGGGAGTGGCAATATAAGCATAAGCAAGAGAAGGCTCCAAGTGACTAGGGGAAGAGCCCCAGGACTCTCTGAAGGTCAGGTGGTAATCTTCAGCTCCTGGAACCAATGGTCACAGTGTCGTCTTTTTCCATAAACATTCTTACTGTTATGACCACGAATGTTCTCTCAGGATTGTTTATGTAAATGAGAAAATATACACAAGGCCATAGCTAAGGCCATGGCTCCCAGCATACTAGGAATACAAGCCCAGTCCTCTGAACAAGCCACCACTGTTCAACAGCTGAGCCATCTCTCCAGTATTCCCATAATACACACATAAGCCAAAAAACATAATTATGACTGCAGAATGCCAGTAAAATTGAGTTGACTTGTTATTATATGTTTATGAATAAACAATTGATTTGGTTTTATGAATAAAATAATCATGATAGTCATGTTTCTTGCTATTTAAAATGTGGTAAAATTTTTGCTACTGATTATCATTAAAATTTTCATATTCCTCATTATAAAAATGCACCATCCTTTTCCTAATATTCATGTTCAAATGTTTTGTTTTCTCTCTAGAAATAAGAATAGAAGATATATATATAATATATAACATCATATATCATATGTTATATATGTGATAAAATGTTTCAGTTTGTGTATGTGCTTACTCTCTTAGTTTTAATTTTATGAATATGAACAGATAAGTTCTAACCAATGGAATGTCATATAAACGAAAATGGTAACATTAAACTGAAAGGTTCTACACTGAAAAAGAAACAGTCAATTTTACAAACAATATATTAACCAGACATTAGAAAATAAAATAATATATAAAATACACAAGTAACTCAAATTCCTAAATAACAAGGAATAAGATATTCCTACTCTAAATGGACAAAAGCTTTCAAAGGTCAGTTCTTTAAAATGATGACAATGTCCAAAGGTATATGAAGATTAAACAAATAAATATATGAAACTGAACAAAATACTGTCAAACTCTCTAATATGTAATTACCAGCTTTATATTCCTACCAACAGGATATAATAATTCTATTCACCATGCTCTCCCCTCAAGTTAGATTTTCTGTGTTCAAAAGAGTAAAAGGTATTGAATGCTTGAAAACAGGAATAGAAAAGAATCTTCATACACTATAAGAATGTTTTTAATACATATGGGCATTTTGGAAAAATATCAAAATTTCTAAATATTTAAAGTAGGTTTATAACATCACTCTTTGCTTTATTTATTTATTTATTTATTTATCTATCTATTTATTTATTTATTTATTTGCTTTACCCTCCCCCCCCCCCAGCTCCTTTCCCCATTTCCTGAGAATGGGAAGACCCCTGGGAAGCTCCTGACCCTGGCATATCAAGACTCTTCAGAACAACATTCACCTTTCCTATTGATTTCAGTCAAGACATCCCAGTTAAGGGAACTATATCCATAGACAGGAAACAGATTCAGGGGCAGACCCACTCTAGTTGTTGGAGGAACCACCAAGATGCACATCTAACACATATGTGTGCAGGGCCTAGGTCAAGCCAGTGCTAGCTCTTTGGTTAGTAGATCAGTCTTTGGCATCACCAAGGGTCCAGGTTAGTCGACCCTGTGAGGCTTCCTGTGGAATTCCTGTCCCCTATGGGTCCCTCAATCCCCACCCCCCAACTCTTCAACAGGACTTTCTGAGCTTCATCTAACATTTGGCTGTGCATTGCTGCATCTGATTCCATGGGCTGCTAAGTAGAGCCACAGGGAGAACAGGTATGGTACACTTTTGTCTGCAAGCATAACAGAGTATCATATATAGTGTCAAAGATAGATTCTTGCTTATTGAATCGGTCTCAATTTGGGTCAGTCACTGGTTGGTCATTACCTCTATCTCTGCTCCATCTTTGTCCCTGTAAACCTTATAGACAGGGCACATTTTGGATTTTGTTGTTGGGTTATTCTCCTTACCCTTCCGTGGGAGTCTTGCTTAGCTAAAAGACCTGGCCCTCTGTGGCTCCATATCCCCCAGTGCTAGGAGTCTCAGGTAGAGTCACCACCACAAAGTCTCTGAGTGCTCCTCTCATCTGAGTCTATGGAATATCTTAGAGATGCCCCTGGCCCCACCGACCCACTACAAATGTACAATCTCTCTCACCTGCTTCCCTACATCTGATCCCCACCCTTAACTCCATTCTACTAGCCATCCCATCTCCCACACATCCTATTCTCTCTCCCTATCCACCTCCAATATACATTTTATTTCCCCTTCTAAAAAAGATTCAAGCAGCCTTCTTTGGGAACAGAACAAAAATGTCCTTTGCATTTTGAAATACCTAAAACAATTTTAAATATTCTGAACCCAAATAAATATTATTTGAAATATTGGTGTAAATAGTCTCAATAAATATTTGGGATTATGGTGTTAATTGGACCAAGTATGTAATTTTATAATGGTATATGTATCACATTGTAAGTCATACATACTACATATATACAAATATTTGTAAATTAAAAGTAAAATTTTAAAGTACAAAAGGCATAAGCTACCAAATAGCAGGTTTTAAGTTGTTTTCTTATGGAAATGTACTAGTTTACATTTTATGCACCATCTATATGGAAATTTATACATATATAAATTAGCACCTATAATTTAATTCCAATGTGATATTCCTGATGGTATTCCTCACTGTGAAATACATGATTGCTGCACCACTCAAATAATGGGATTTTTTAGACTTTAATAACTATATTTTATTACAGTGAAACAAATACACAGACACAGACACACACACACACACACACCCACACACACACAGACATACACACACACAGACATACACACACACAGGCACACACACACAGACACAGACACACACACAGACACACACACACACACAGAGACACACACACAGAGACACACACACACAGACATACACACACACACACACACACACACACACACACATATATATATATATATATATATATATATATATATATATATATATGCTGATTTTTATGTGAAATACCATTTAATTTGCACAAAAAAATACTTATTAGACCCATTTTGTATGGTAGATAAAACCAAGTCTTTGACTAAAACTTTAAATAATTTATTGAATGTAGATTTAGGTATCTCTAAATCATGTCTACATGTTTTGCTATTTAAAGAATTAAATGGGATTACAACCCAATAATGAAGCAAATAAATAGAATAGGAAAATTTTAAGAGAAATATTTTTTAAATCTAAAAATAATAATGTAGTGTGGAAGTGTGAGACTTATATCATGCGAGGAGTGTGGAGTGAAGCTTATATAACTCAGTATCAGGGACAGAATTTTGAAAATGATGAGATTTCTATGTGCAAGCACACCGGGAGTGGGCTTCACACAGTGCTGCTGAGCCAGATGAAGGAAGGATACCAGCATAAATTTCCTCCTGATGTGCCTGTTTACATTTCTGGAAATCTCTGAGGCATTACATCTGTATGAAAGGGAAAAGAAACTTTAGAAGTTAAAAATAGAAAAAAAATAAGTTATATATATATATATTTGAAATCTCACAATGAAAGGTTTATGAACTAAATGTCCTGATTTAAAATTTCAAAAGTATGATCCTACCCTTTTATTATGTAGCACTTATAAGGATAAATAAGTGAGGGTCGAGGTTCTATTTACCACTTTACAGAGAAGTGTCCTCTAGTGATACACACTTAAATAATAAAGGAAACTTTTTCTTACTTCTCAAAAGTAATAATGTTGTTAAATGTTATTCAGTTTTATAACTTAAAAATTATCAATTTAGTAATCTAGTTATTAGTAATTTATCAATAATCCTTTACATATAATAATGTGAATTCTATGTAAGATATTTTTCAGTGCTTTAATGGTCCATTTCTTTTTTAGCAATGAATATTATTATACTTTGTGACTATAGTACAGTGTATTCATTCATTTTCTTCTGAAAGTTAGCTTTGTTGCTATTTTGACAATTATAAATAAAGTTTCAATACAAAAATCTATTAATAGGGCACATAATTTCAAATTCCATAAGAAAAATACAAGCAAAACATGGTTTGTGAAGCACATAGCCAGGGTATATTTAGATAAAAAAGAAAATGATAAATTGTCCTTGAAAAGGATAGCTGATGACATTCTTTTTTAAATTCAGATGGGATTCTTTGTTAGCTCTGAAATCATGATAAATAGGTTCATAAGACTACCAGGAATGGGTTACGTTCAAAGTTAAACTGGGCAATTCTTGTAGTTAGCCATGAAAAATTACACTAGCACAGAAACCTGAAAAATTAAATGGAGCAAGAGGAGGAGGCATTCCAGGGACACATTCTTATGTACACTATGGATGGAAGAAATTGGACATTGAGAAGGATTAAAATAGATCAACAAATTCTAAGAACAAGTAATATTGATAGAATAAAGAACCTTAACCAAAATTATGAGTTTTAATATATTTAATTTTCATTGGTACTACACACATATGTCAAACTCTGTTTAGTCCTTTCTTATCCATGTCTGAATACATATTTATCAATCATTTGTACTTCATTATTTGAAAAATGCCTATTTAACTCAATATCATAACACTATGAATATTTTCAATACTCTCCCTTTTAGCTTACAATATTCACTGAATTTTTATGAAACAGAATGATGTTGGGATGTTCCAAGTAAGTTTATTGCTTGAATGATATGGTCATAATGCATTCTTTACTTTGTTTAGATGGAATTAAGTGTTTAGTAATTTTTATTGTATCTATATGAATTTTTTAACTAAATGTATGTGTTTGCACTCCTTGTGGGTCTGACCATGGTGGAGATGAGAAGGAGATGCTAGATCATCTACAACAGGAGTTACAGATATATAAGAGCCACCAGAGTTATATATAAGAGATCTGGAAACTGAAACATCCTCTATTTGTAAAGTTCTCATGACTTCTGAGTTATCCTTCCAGCTCCTATAGGATCGATTCTTTTTTTTTTTCAACTTTTATTAGATATTTTCTTCATTTACATTTCAAGTGTTATCCAGAAAGTTCCCTGTATCCTCCCCCCTCCCAGCCCTGCTCCCCTACCCACCCACTCCCATCCCTTGGCCCCAGCGTTCCCCTGTATTGTGGCATATAAAGTCTGCATAACCAAGGGGCCTCTCTTCCCACTGATGGCCAACTAGGCCACCCTCTTCTATATTAGCAGCTAGAGACATGAGCTCAGGGGTACTAGTTAGTTCATGTTATTCTTCCACCTATAGGGTTGAAGACCCCTTCAGCTCCTTGGGTACTTTCTCTAGCTCCTTCTGTCTTGGGAACCCTGTGTTCCATCTAATAGCTGACCGTGAGCTTCCACCTCCATGTTTGCCAGGCATTGGTATATTTTCCCCCGAGACAGCTATATCCGGGCCCTTTCAGCACCATCTTGCTGGCATATGCTATAGTGTCTATGTTTGGTGACTGATTGTGGGATGGATCCCTGGCAGCCGCAGTCTTTGGGTCCATCCTT
>LR750411.1:0-232619 GCA_902729485.2 Mus minutoides | reverse complement strand
TAAAAAAAAAAAAAAAAAAAAAAAAAAAAGAAAAATTAGGATAAATCTTTTTTCCCTGATACATTGCTTGTAATTTAATAAATACATATTTATTCAAAATATATTTCTTTTTATTTGATTTTTGACAGGGTATACATTTAAACATATTATTTAATTTATTATCATTTCTAAATTTTAGGTACAGCATTTCTCATAATATTCTTTCAATCCTTGGTTCTTTGTGTCTGTAGCAATTTCCTCTTTCTTCTGATACCAGTAACTCTCAGACACAGTATGTTTAGCAAAGTGTGCTCAAATTAAGTAGTAAGAAGAGTAATTACAAGTGGGAGCTATGAAACTATGTTATATAGTTATGTAAAACTGTAGCAGAAGCAACTTATATTCAAATATATATTTCTTTTTATTTGATTTTTTGTCAGGATATACATTTAAACATATTACTTAATTTATTAACAATACTAAATTTTAGGTACAGCATTTCTCATAATTTCCTTCTATCCTATGTTCTTTGTATCTGTATCAATTTCCTCTTTCTTTCAATACCAGTAACTTGAGACTTCTCTAATTTTTCCCTTAGTTAAACCTCATAAAAGTGTATCTACCCATTTTCATGGGTATAAAAGACAACTTGCAGATTTATAAAAATAATTGGACTAAGAATATAAGTAGTTTACAATTATTTCATGGGATATTTTTACTTTAAAGCTTATAATGTTCCAGAGTCCTACTTTTCATTACATATTTCATCCAAACCTTCACTAGACTTTATAGAAGTTATATTTTAATGTTACATACGAAGTGGAAGTATGATATGTACTCATTTCTTACCCAGTAAAATCATTCAATGAAAGTTAAAAATCACTATAATGCATAGTCACATTTAATTTTTCCTAAAGAAAATCATCAAATACTGTCATGCTTGAATGAAAGCAAAGAGGTATCTAATTTCATTATTGAATTGTTTCCATTATACACATGTATATTCAAGTAATTAAATATACCGATCCATTAAACACATATTAATCTGATGTTAGTTCAAGCATTATTAAACTATAACCCAATCTTTTGCTTTTAAATAAAGAACCAATTACTGTTAATAATCCAGGGAGACAAACTTTAATCAGATAATTACAAAAGATACTTAAAGATATTGTTCTTCATTTTTTCCTAATATTTCAAGCTCTCAATCATAGTATGTTTAGTAAAGTGTGCTCAAATTAAATACATGCCTGGTAGTAAGAAGAAGAGTAATTACAAGTGGGAGCTATGAAACTGTGTTATATAATTATGTAAAACTTTAAGAGAAGCAACTTATATTCCATATAAAATTAGTTGTTTCAAAGAACTTTCCCCTCTAAAGTTATGCTAGTAGTAAAGTCTGGAAAATTAAGCCATACAAAAAGAGGTGATCCAAATAGAAACATAAATTTTGGATAACATTTAAATATAACAATGAACTCCAAGAATAAGTCTCAGGGGATGAATATTAAAAGGACAAAACTTGGATAAGAAATAAGAATATTGGGCCGGGCATGATGGTGCACGCCTTTAATCCCAGCACTTGGGAGGCAGAGGCAGGCAGATTTCTGAGTTCGAGGCCAGCCTAGTCTACAAAGTGAGTTCCAGGACAGCCAGGGCTACACAGAGAAACCATGTCTTGAAAAAAAAAAATTGGTTTTCCTAAATAATTTTTCTGGGGGTATGGTTTTTATTTTTAAACTAATCAGAAAAAAAGTATTTCTTCTCTAGAATATCAAGCTTTACTCATTAATATACAAATATAGTGAAAAAAGTTATAGGTAAAGTATATATGTTCTGAAGTATAAGGCAGGCTTCTTGGTTTGTTTTTATTTTTTTCTTTTCTAACATTAGAGATATAGTTCTCCTGACTCTTAGAGATGTGGTCTCTGATTGAGAATGATGAGTCTCTTCGTTACCCAAGAACCATGTAGAATCTGAATGACCATAATGTTCTCTGCAAAGAATACAACATTAAAATCCTGTGAAATTTTCAGATCCCACTGTACAGAGGGATGACAATCATCTAATGTTCAGAGGGCCTGGGTTGTAAGTTAATATCTGTGCAACTGTTCTTTCTTAACTTAGATCATTTCAATTAAAAAAAAAAAAAAAAAAAAAAAAAAAAAAAAAAAAAAAAAGACCTGTATTTCATTGCACCCAGTATTTAAACTGTTCTCAAACCAAACTGGTTTAGAGAATCTCAGTAAAATGAGATTGTCTAATTCGGCCCTATCATCAAAAGGGAGGTTGAATCCTTAACACTCTTTTCAGTGAGTAATTCTTTTTACAAGTGAAGAATTGATATTCTGTTGTTATCAACCTAAGTATTTTGTCATACTTAAAGGCTTTACTTCCTCACCCTAAGACCCTTATATCAGATTGCCTAGGAGTTCAGCACTATCAGATAGCTCAAGCTCAAGATATCCAGGATATTTTCACACAATGTGAGGATGCTGATGACTTTTCATCAGGACACAAATGTATACTCAAATACATTGTTATAGATGTGAATTTTTTATATTCTTTATTATCTTTTAGCCTATCTTATATATAAATTATGTGTCTGACATACTTTTAGTTTAACTATTTTTATCTTCCCAAAACTGAAAATAATTTATGATAAATTCCAACCACTATGAAGCTAAAATAATGTACAAATAAAATAAAGGAGCTTGAGTTAGGGTGGTAGAAGTGACACTGTTCGCACTTTCATAATTTGCTTAGTTGAGGATGTAAAGAAATTTCACACTGAAAAATGCTGGAAATAGAATATACATGTTATTATTATATGTGATAAGGATGAATTATGTAATGAAGAGACACAAGTCCCAGTTTAAGACCTTGAAAACTACAATCATAATTCTACTTGTGGTTCCTTTTATTCCTAAAGGCTAGAGTATTGTAATATACTGAGGGTAACTTCTTTAAATTTTAAACTAAACAGCACTATAAGATCAAACTAGATACCATGGCCCTACTCAGTGTTTGATATGTCACCTTATTTTTGTTCACTTTCTTAAAAATAGAAGGTCTCACATTCTACAGGGAGCGTTTGTCCTTCGTAAGACAAGTTGAACAAATTCAACACACTTGGTGATTCAGTCCTGCTAAGTAGTATAGCTCTTGTATCCAGGGAAACCAGTCTGGGTTGCCAAAACCTGAAGCTAAGATGAGAGTATCCTTACTGTCTTGACCGCGAGGAAGCAATCTGCTGTCCTTCCCTTTTATTGGGCATTTCTTTGTGCCTGTAATGCCTCCTGACTAATCTGGGAACACACCAGTGTCCCTAACATGTCTGTTATCTGATGCCTCACCCCCAACCCCATCAATGCCCCTAGAGAACTGATGGATTCAATCAAGTGCAAACTTTTTCAGATCTGTGCGGGTGCCTGCGGCCCCACATGCAAGCAAGGGAAGAACAGCAGGGACAGCAGCTTTCTTTTTTGCAGCACAGTGAGAAATGTCTATGATCTTCATTTAGCAGCTGCTTTCTTAGAGTCACTGAGCCAGAAACCCCTGGCCTGCTTTCAGCATAGTAAAGAATTTGAGTTGTAGAGTCAGACGCCCTGGTTTTAAGTCAGATTTTGCCATTTATACAATGTCAGATCTTAGGGAAAGCTTTAATATGCTTAGTTTCTCTGTTCTTTTCAAGAATGAATGCATATATTTCTTATAGTGTATAAAGATATTAAACTTAATAATTAAAATCTTTCATCTGACAGGTTTGGTGATTTAGGCATTTAATCTTTGCACTAGAGAAGATAAAAGTAGGCAGATTTCCAAGAGGTTAGGTCAGCCCAGTTGACATTTGAAGTTTTAGGCTACCAGGGTATACAATAAGACATTTTATAAAATGTAAGGTTATGTATCTATTTGTGAAGATAAATATAGTGAGGGGTATTTGTAATTCTCTCTACACTACTCTTTATTGGAAATTGGTTCTAATGCTTTGATTCAATCAGAAATCTGCATGCCCAAATGCTAAAGTTATTTTGACCCAATTGTTTTTTGATCTATCAATAAAGATGCCAACGGTCAATGGTTGGGTACAGGGAAGGACACAGAGTTGTACAGATGAGGATACAGAGAGAAATAAGAAAAATTTACCATGACTTGGAAGCCAAGTATGGAACACAAAAGTGACAAGAGATAAAGTCAATTAGCTATGTGAGATTTAAATTGTCACTAGCCAATTACTTAATAGGGCCTGGATTTACAGGGAAAGGTTCAGGCCTTTGAGGTACACAAGGGTTTTAAAAATAAATTAGTATGTATATGTCTTAAATTTGGAATCCAAAAATATTTACTGGGCAGATGTGCTAGTGCAATTTACAGGGAGCAAACTTGGTATAGCCAAAACTCCCACTCTAAATGGCACCCAACGTGAAGCGAATAACCACTATTAAAATAATGCAGAAATTCTGGAACTTTCTAGAAATGAAAATATGACATCAAGTGAGAAAGGTTTCATAAGTTTTCATTGTCTTTAAAAACAACCAAAAGAAAATGTGTCATTTAAAGTATTACTTAGTATAAAATTTAAGAGTCAAAATGTTAATGTATAAATGAACATATATTTTATTTTAAAATTATGTAACACACACACACACACACATATATATATATATATATATATATATATATATATATATATATATAATATATATATATATATATATATATATATATATAAATATATCACACACACACACACACACACACACACACACACACACATATATATATATATATATATATATATATATACATATACGTATATATTGTGTATATATATATATGATATATATGCTATACATCATTATTCATGTATTAATAAAACTTAGGGATTTTCTTCTCATCTAGTGAGGGATTACAAATTTTATTGGAACCTCTACTATTATGCACTGATTGCAAAATGGATTAAAACTGCTCTAGGTACATAGTCTTTGCAGAACCACTTCAGCCTAAAGACAATCAGGAATGTACACTTAGTAATGACAAGATCAATAAAGGACAGAACTTGAAATGTAGTATTTTTCTTCAATAATAATTACTTTAACTGTTTATTCAAAAAATTAAATCAGCCTTCCTAATACCATGTCTAACATAAAAGTATATTTTCTCAGTTATGTTTTCTAGTTCCATGAGAGGAGGGAAAACACTTCTTTTATGTCTAAGAATATAAATATGTTCACTTTATTGAATTCTTTGCTTCTTTCTATAAAATTAAAAACCATCATGTGTTTTCTGTCATGATATATTTCAGAAATTTTGTCAGAAATTCCAGAACATAGTAATTGTGGTAATAAATCTTTCATGCTATTCTTGAAACTCACAAATGATACATTTTAAATGTTTCATCCCCAAATTGGCAAATATGGTAAGCCTATGAAGTAGTTAATATTAATCAGCTTAATGTAGGCCTTTTTGTACGTATTTTAAACCTTTTGAGATATATATATATATATATATATATATATATATATATATATATACAATTTTATTTGTCAATAAAGCAAATACTAAAAATTTAAGCATGACTTTGAATATTCTACTAAAGCAATGACGAAAGCATTTATAGTTTCAACAGCAGTGAGTTCCTTTCAATCTTTTAAGATAAAGACTCTTAGGCTACACTCTGCAGCTGTCTTAGACAGATGCAGACCCACAACCAAACAGTAGCTGCAGCTAGGAGACACCTTGGAAGAATAGGAGGAGGGATTGCAGGCCCTGAAAGGAATAATATCTCCACAAGAAGACCAACAGAGACTAGCCTGGACTCTCGGGGCTTTCAGAGTCTGAATCACCCACCAAAGAACATAGATATTCTGGAAGCCTTCACAGGACCAACAGTCTTCATTCTCACTGATGTCAGATGAGGCTATACTCTCCTATATATATATCTGGAGCCATGAGTCCCTCCATGTATACTTTTTGGTTGGTAGTTTTGTCTCTGTGAGCTCTGGGTGGTCCAGTTAGTTTACATTTTCCTCCTGTGGGGTTGCAATCTTCTTCAGCTCCTTCAGTCATTACCCTAGCTCTTCCATTAGTGTCTCCAGACTCAGTCAGATGGTTGGGTATGTGTATATGCTGTGTATCTGTATTGGACAGACTCTGGTAGATCCTCTCAGGCAACAGCCATACCAGGCTCCTGTAACCAAGCACTTCTTGCATTAGCACTGATATGGTGGTTTGGTGTCTCAGATGGGATGGATCCCTAAGTGGGGTGGTCTCTGGATGGCTTTTCCTTCATTCTCTCTTACATTTTTGTTTCTGACTTTCCTTTGGACAAAAACCTTTCTGGGCTAAATGTTTTGAGATGTGTGAGTAACCCCATCCCTCAATTGATGGCCATACCTATCTAGTGGACATGGTCTCTTCAAGTTGTATCTCCCCTTTGTTGGGTATTTCAGCTAAAGCCTTCTCAGTTGGATCCTGGGAGCCTGTGGCTTCCTTGCAATCTGGTTCTTTCTAGTGGCTCTCCCCAGTTGCCCATGCCCCACTGCTACATGTTTCTCTTCCATTTTCTCACCCTCTGTATTTTTCTCCACATCCTCACCAGCATTGGCTGTCACTTGCATTTTTGATCTTAGTCATTCTCATTGGAGTTTTGATTAGCATTTCCCTGATGACTAAGGATGTTGAACATTTCTTTAAGTGCTTCACAGTCTTTAAAGATTCCTCAGTTGAAAAATCTTTGTTTTGAACTGCACCCCATTTTTTTTATTAAAGTTGTTTGTTTCTCTGCAGTCTCACATCTTGAATTCTTTGTTTATTATGAATATTAGCCCTCTATTGCATGTAGAGTTGGCAAAGAACTTTTTTAATCTGCTTGTTGTCCTATTAACTGTATCCTTTCTCTTAGAGAAGCTTTTCAATTTTATGAGGTCCAATTTTGTCAATTGTGGATCTTAGAATATGAGCCATTGATGTTCTGTTCAGGAAATTTTCCCCTGTGCCAATGTGTTCAAAGTTCTTTCTCATTTTTCTCTTCTATTAGATTTCACATATCTGATTTTAAGTTGAGGTCCTTGATCCATTTAGATTTGTGCTTTATACAAGAAGATAAAGATCATATGCCCCAGTACAGGGGAATTCCAGGGCCAGGAGGCAGGAGTGGGTGGGTTGGGGAGCAGGGCAGGGGGAGGGTATAGGGGGATTTGGGGATCGCATTTGAAATGTAAATAAAGAAAATATTTAATAAAAATGTAAATTAAGAAAATATCTAATAAAAAATGTCTTAATTAAAAAAAAAAAAAAAAGAATGGATCAATTTGCATTCTTCTACATGCTGACGATCAGTTTAACTAGCACCATTTGTTGAAAATGCTGTCTCTTTTTTCACTGAATTGGCTTCTTTGTCAAAGACCAAGTGACCATACACAGGTCTATGGGTATCAGTTTAGTTTGTGGGATTCAATTCTATTCCACAGATCTATATGCCTGTCTCTGTACTAATACAATGCAATTTTTATCACTATTACACTATAGTACAGCTTGAAGTAAGGGATGGTGATTCCCCCAGAAGTTCTTTTGTTGTTGAGAATTGTTTTCACTATTTTGAGTTTTTTTTATTATTCTAGATAAATTTCAGAATTGCCATTTCTATTTCTGAATTAATATATTTGGAATTTTTATGGGGATTACATTGAATTTGTAAATTGCTTTTGGTAGAGTGGTCATTTTTACTATGTTAATCCTGCTACTTTCTTTGCTTATACATGATGTCAAAACCCTAGCATGGGTTGATTTTTCAGAGTATATCAATAATATTCTATCTTATCAAATCTTAGTAACTTAAATACTTGTACTTGCACAAACACAAACACACACACAAACACACACACAAACACACACACAAACACACACACAAACACACACACACAAACACACACACAAACACACACACACAAACACACACACACAAACACACACACACAAACACACAAACACAAACACACACACACAAACACACACAGAGAGAGAGAGAGAGGGAGGGAGGGGGGAAACTACAGTGTTGCTAGGAAACAGGTATAAAGACTTTAACAATAAAAATCCACATGTATGTTCACCTAGGTACAATAAAAATGTAGGTAAAGAATCCCACAAATTAATAAGAAAGCTCTGATTCCACAATGAAAATCGAACTAAAAACGAACATATTCTATTGTGATATATCCCATAGATAACTGCAAACTCATGAGGTAAAGCTGTGCTAAGCAGAGAACTCTTAAGCATTTGAATTAGCCATGCTGAACAAATGTAAAAAGATCAGTAATTGGTAATCTTAGGTCAGTTCATGTAGGACTGGAGATATGGAGGCATTATAAGAAAATTAATACAGGGATTAAACCTACCTCTACTGAATACTAAATCTCTCATACCACAAAATCATTTAATAGATTGAATCATCAACATTTTAAAAAAACACCTCAAGAAATGAGGACCAGAATACGTTATAATCTTTCACATCACCCAAAAGATATATATATATATATATATATATATATATATATATATATATATATATATATATAATCAGATCAGAGACCAATTAGGAGTAGATGTTAGACAAATACATAGCTAGATAGATAAATGAAAGATATGAAAGATGATACATAGAAACATGGATGATAGATGACAGATAGTTGTTAGCAATTATAATAGTGATTATTCTGTTAAGGTAATTAATCATTATGAAAACTAATGTTTTAGATAATTTTATATATAATAAGAGTAATTAGAAATTTAGAGAGAACATAAAAAATTATTAGAAAGATGACAAATTAGGAAGCTTCATTCCTTCCACAGACATATTGATTCAATAATAACATACTGACCTTTCCAAAATAATATAAACAAGGCTCATAGTGTCTTATGCTCTAGGCAATTGTGAAATATTTTCCATCAAAACTGATAAATACTATCTGTACAACACTCATGCCATCCTCTCACTAACTAGCCCTTTCATCACATTATCACCACCAGGCTATTTCAAAATTCCAGGTTCTTCCTGGTAGCTGAAGCAGAAAAGTAGAACACAAGAACAAGAGTGCATCTGAGAGTCCATGTACCTAAGATTGAAGAGGAAGACACTAGGCAAGGACCAATACAGATGTTTGTCCTTTAACCTTCACACTCAGTCTATATAAGTAGTATGATTTAATTTTTGCAAAACTAAACACACACACACAGTGAGTAGTGTGGAAAAACACACACATAGAAACAGGGAGAAAGAAACACACAGAGAAAAAGAACAATAGATTTATTTCATGGCAAAATAAAATAGAACACAGTCTACTTATTGTATGATGCATTGAGAACCCATAGAATTCTGATATTTGTCAAAAGCATGATTTATAAGCCTTATTTAACTTTTGAGTTATGATTTTAAAAAAGCTTCTTAAATCAAGCATATTTTTAGTAAATGAGAAACTTGCTATTTCCGAAAGTATTTGGGGAGGTGGAAAGTCTCAGTGGAAATTAATTAATATATATTCTACTTAAAGTGTACTGTGAGTAATCGACTTAAAAGAATTTGGGAATATTTCACAAACAATAGTAATAAGCTCTCTAAAATTGCAAAACTAAATAGCATAAAACACAGAGGATATGTGGAAGAAAGATTATAAAAATAACTGGGAAAATAGGAAATATACTTTGGACTCACAACTAAATGTTTTCAAACATTATAATGAGGAAAAACTGAAAAGTGTTCATCAAAAACTACTCTTTAATCATTAAATTCCTTTTATTTCTATGCAATTATAATTTATAAAAGAATAAATTTTATTCTTTAACTACAGTGGGAACTGTCTATTCTCCACAAAGGTATTACTTTGTTTTTATTTAATGATCAGTTGCATGGAAAACACCATGCTGGATTAGAAAGACATTATTTAACTGACATCATCAATTGTTTAATTCATGAAATGAGAAAAAGTAGACAATATTTTTGGATATTTTATTGTTAGTAATACATCATTCTGATGCACTAGAAAATCTAGATGAAATGGATAATTATCTATACAGATAACCTGGTACCAATGTCAAATCAGGATCAGGTAAACCATCTAAACAGTTATATAACCCCTAAAGAAATAGAATTATCCCAACCAGATAATTTTAGTGCTGAATTCTATCAGACCTTCACAGAATACTTATATTCTTCAACCTATTTAACAAAGTGGAAACAGAAGGAACACTATCCAAGTGGTTCTATGAAGCCACAGTTAAGCTGATACCTAAACCACACAAAGAAAGAGCACTTCAGATCAATTTCCCTTATCAATATAAAGGCAAAAATACTCAATAAAATTCTCACAAACTGAATCTAAGAACAAACCAAAATGATCATTCACTATAATCTCTGACTATTGTGTCAATATCTTTCAAAGTACTTTCTACACCTAATATTCTCTCTTGTAGCTCTTGTATTCTACTGTTGATGCTTCTCTCTGTAGCTCCTAACCTCTTTCCTAAATTTTCAGTTCCATGGTTGCCTCCATTTGTGATATCTTTATTGTTTCTACTTCCATTTTTAGGACTTGGACTGCTTTATCCAATTCCTTTGCCCATTTGATTGTGTTTTCCTATATTTTTTAAGGGATATATTTGTCTTTTCTTTAAGGGATTCTATCTGTTTATCTGTATTTTCCTGAATTTCTTTCAGTGAGTTATTTATATCCTCCTTTAAAGGACTCTGTTTTTCTTCATGAGATAGAATTTTAGGTAAGCATCTTGGTTTTCAGGTATGTTGGGGTATCCAGGGAGAACCCATTCTAATGATGCCTAAATGTATTAGCCTCTATTGCTTATGTTGGTGTGCTTGCCTCTCACCATCTGGATATCTCTGCTGTTAAGTGGCTTGGGTTTCTTTGTCTGTAATCTTTCTTCTTTATCCCTGGGTTACTTCAGGTCTCCTGGGACACCTTTGGCTTTGGCTGCAGCAGATCTCCTGGGAGGCCTTCAGATTGTGGTGTCTTTATCGGGTCATACATGCTGATGACTTATTGCTTTGGCCGCAGCAGATCTCCTGAGAGGCTTTCAGACTACGGAATCTTTTGCCCTGGGCAAAACACATCTCCTGGGGTACCTGCAGACTGTGGGGTCTTCTGAGTGGCTGGCATGCTGATGATCTTCCCCAACAGAAGGCACAACCGAGAAGCTAGAAGCAATTTTCAAAAGCAATGTTCAACCTCTGGAACACATGTGTAAGTGAGCAATCACCATCTCTACAAAGCAATTCTCCAACCTCCATACATATGCTGTATCATGTAAGCTCCCACAAGTATCATAGTCATATCCACAATTAATATGCTTGTAGAAAATACATTCATAATGCCATACTATTATAGCCCCAATAAACGAAATTATATTTATACACTACATGTTAAAACTTATGATATATTACAAAATATTTTGCGCTGTATATGAAATTCTATCTGAGATATACATGACTTATATCTAGGAAAATTCAGTAGTCCACATCTAATAATATTCACAACAGGTTAAATATTGATATTTCTATCACATTTCTGCAATACCTTTTTACTTATGCTAAAGTCAAATGAAGTAAATTCTTTTAAACATTACCTTCTGCGTGACCAACTTCAAACAGGCTTCCTTATGAAACCCTCTTCCTTATAGCACCCTCTCTTATTTCTCACATGATTTCTAAGAACATAGATGAACTAGATAGATAGATAGATAGATAGATAGATAGATAGATAGATGGAGTGATGGAGTGATAGAGTGATAGATAGATGATAGATAGATGATAGATAGATAGATAGATAGATAGATAGATAGATAGATAGATAGATAGATAGGCTTAGACAGTAGATAGATAGACAGTGATAGATCGATCACTTTGAAATAAAATCAGAAGAGAAGGTTGCATTTCAACATGCCAATTTCTGCTGTAAGATAGGAGTCTGACTTTAAGAAATATTCAAGAAATCATTAGTCTACCTCTTATCTAAAATTATAAATGTCTGAATTCCATTAAATTGTGCCAATTACATGCTAATAATTTGTTCTGCCTACTCTTTGTCATTACTATTGTATTTATTTATATATTTATTCATTATTTACTTTCATTATTAGTTGTTATCTTTATTTACATTTCAAATTTTATCTCCTTTCTTCACTTCCCCTCATAAACACCCCTATCCCATCCCCTTTCCAGTTCTCACTAACACATCCTCTCCTGCTTTCCTGTCCCTGGCATTTCCCTACACCGGGGCATTGAACATTCACAAGACAAAGGGACTCTCCTCTCATTGAAGTCCCACAAGGTCATGTTCTGCTATTTATGTGGCTGAAGGCTTGAGATCCTCCATGTGTACTCTTTGGTTGGTGGTTTAGTCCCTGGGAGCTCTGGGGGTACTGGTTAGTTCATATTGTTGTTCTTCCTATGGGGCTGCAAACCCCTTCAGCTCTTTTGGTTCTTTCTCTGGCTCCACCATTGGGGACCCTGTGCTCAGTACAATGGTGGGATGCAAGTATCCACCTCTGTATTTGTCAGGCACTGGCAGATCCTCTCAAGAGACAGCTATATCAGGCTCCTGTCAGCAAGAACTTGTTGGCATCCACAATAGTGTCCAGGTTTGGTAACTATATGTGATGAATTCAGAAATCAGTTTGGCAGTTCCTCAGAAAAATTGGACTTGGTACTACCTGAGGACCTAGCTATACCACTTCTGTGCATATACCCAGAAGAGGCTCCAGCATATTATAAAGGCACATGCTCCACTATATTCACAGCATAATAGCCAGAAGCTTGAAAGAACCCAGATATCCTTCAACAGAGGAATGGATACAGAAAATGTGGTACATTTGCACAATGGAGTACTACTCGGCTATTAAAAAACAATGAATTCATGAAGTTCTTAGGCAAATGGATGGAACTAGAAAATATCATCCTGAGTGAGGTAACCATTCACAAAAGAACACACATGGTATACATTCACTGATAAGTAGATATTAGCCCAGAAGCTTGGAATACCAAAGATACAATTCACAGACCACATGAAGCTAAAGAAGAAGGAACACCTCAGTGTGGGTACTTCAGTACTTTTTAGGAGGGGTACCAAAATACCCATGGGTGGAGGTACAGAGATAGATTTTGGTGCAGAAACTGAAGGAAAGTTCTCCAGTGACTGTCCCTCCTGTGGATCCATCCTATTACTATATTTTTAATGTTTGTGGTATATTCTTTCTATATTGTACATGCTAAGGGATCATTGACTATAGTCCTATTTATGTCCCATCAGTCTATCTCTTGCATAAGTACAATTGATTGAATATAATTACTATTGACCTACTTAGCAATTTCTGTGATGAATTTTATTAAGATATAATGAAGTAACGATTGCTTATACATCATGATATCAATGTGACTGTCAGCGTTAATCATTAAACTAATGCCCTGTCTGAAGGTTTACCTATACCTTTACCTTCAATTGTAAGAGTACTTACAATTAGAATATTATTTAAATATTTATGTTGTTGTTTGCTGTTTTTTTCCAATGAATTCTGGGATGGACCATATTAGTTTGGTTTAAGGAAAGTACCTTTGCATCAGAGCCATGATGTCTGATTTTCTCAGAAACTGTGACTCTCTTCCCTTGTGCCTGCAACTGAATGACTAGTGTCCAAATACAAAATCTTTCCTGAGTACTTCTTCTGCTACTATGAATTATGCTCAAATCTGCACATATATATTCCATTTATTTAAGGATATTCTATCTAGAAACTGTTAAATCAAGGCTTATTAGTAATTACTTTACCCAACTTCAGTCATCCTCTTTCAAGATTGATTACTCTAAAATATCAGAAACTAAGACCTTTTCAAAATACCAGAATCTAGCAGACAAATTATGGGTTTATGGGAGCTGTGACTATAATTACATGACTTTATCTACCAGACGACACTACTTGATCATACTCATACCTTCATGACTTTCCCTTACATATCTTATTAGAACCAAAAAGACCAAAACAGTCTCAAAAAATTCAAAATTCATAACTTGTAAACAATCTATTTTCTAGTATGGACTTATTTTGAGGCACAGTTCCCATAGAAAATCAAATTTATTCACTTCATGTAAATATTCAAATACTGAAAATGTGTATGTCACCAATTTGACAGTCACACACACACACACACACAGAGAGAGAGAGAGAGAGAGAGAGAGAGAGAGAGAGAGAGAGACTTCAAAAATTATTTATAAGAAATATATTAAAGCATTTTATTCATGTTATTGTAACAATGTAAGTGATAAAAGAGGACTTTTGACAAAATTTACTAAATAGGACCTCTCAGAATACATGGTCTTGTTTTATTTTTAAACATTTTATCATTTACTAATTGTATATAATAGAGTTAATTTTTTCATATATATACAGAATATATATCAGTACTTGAAACCTTCATCACACTCTGTTGTCCCCATTCAGCCTCCATTGATCCATTTCACCTTCTCAACTAGTATCATTATGTTTTTTATTTGCTATAGTTTATGGTTGTGTATTTACAGAATTTATTTTTCAAAAATTTGTATATATGAGCATATAAACATATATATGTATGTGTATCTCTATCTTTTTGTTCATTTAAAATACATTCTCCTCACTATCCTGTTTTATCCCGTCCTCTTCCCACCAAAATTTGTCTCTGTCTCAATAACATCCTCTACTATTTCATTCACTTGTTGGTTTTCTTCTATTGCTTATAACTCTTCTTGAAAAGTTATTCTATGCTTATCTTTTAGTTAAGAATTTAAGAAATGGGAATGTTTTCTCACGTTAGACCCTGTTATTAACACCCATCTGTGAAGAAGAAGAAGAAAGCGTGATCCTACAAAAAAAAAAAAAAAAAACCACTCACCAACAGCACGACCTCAATATAAGTGAGCCTGAAACAAATAAACTGTGGGCTAATATCCACAGGTCAGTGAGTGCACACCCTGTGTTCTTTTGTGACTGGGTTACCACACTCAGAATGATACTTTCTTTCTCCACATCCTCCCCAGCATCTGCTGACACATGAATTTTTTATCTTAGCCATTGTGACTGGTGTGAGAAGGAATCTCAGGGTTGTTTTTATTTGTGTTCCCCAGATGATTAAGAATATTGAACATTTTTTTTTCAGGTGCTTCTCAGCCCTTCTGTATTCCTCAGTTGAGAATTCATTCTTATCTCTGTAACCCATTTTTTAATGGGGTTATTTGAATTTCTGTAGTCCAGATTCTTGAGATCTTTGTATATATTGGATATTACTCCCCTATCAGACTAAGGATTGGTAAAAATCCTTTCCCACTCTGTTGGTGGCCTTTTTGTCTTTTTGACAGTATCTTTTGCCTTACAGAAGCTTTGCAATTTTATGAGGTCCCATTTGTTGATTCTTGATCTTACAGCACAAGCCCTTGCTGTTCTGCTCAGAGGAACAATTCTCCATTGCTGGTGGGATTGTAAGCTTGTACAACCATCAGATAATTGGACATACTACTACTGGAAGATCCAGCAATACCTCTCCTGAGCATATACCTAGAATATGTTGCAACTGGGAATAAGGACACTTGCTCTACTATGTTCATAGCAGCCTTATTTATAATAGGCAGAAACTAGAAAAACAAACAAACAAACAAAAAACAAAAACAGATCTCCCTCAACAGAGGAATGGATAGAGAAAATGTGGTACATTTATACAATGAAGTACTACTCAGCTATTAAAAACAAAGCATTTATGAAATTCTTAGGCAAATTGATAGATGTGGAAGATATCATCCTGAGTGAGGTAACCCAATCACAAAAGAACTCACTTGATATGCACTCACTGATAAGTGGATATTAACCCAGAAATGTAGAATCCCAAGATACAATTTGCAAAACACAAGAAAATCAAGAAGGGAGACCAATGAGTAGATTCTTCATTCCTCCTTAGAATAGGGAACAAAATACCCATGGAAGGAGTTACAGAGACAAAGTTTGGAGCTGAGACGAAAGGATGGATCATCCAGAGACTGCCCCACCGGTTATCCATCCTATAATCAGCCACCAAACCCAGACACTATGGCATATGCAAGCATGATTTTGTTGAAAGGACCCCGATATAGCTGTCTCTTGTGAGGTTAGGCCAGTACCTGGGAAATACAGAAGTGGATGATCACAGTCATCTATTGGATGGAACACAGGGCCCCGAATGGAGAAGCTAGAGAAAGTACCCAAGGAGCTGAAGGGGTCTGCAACTCGATATGTAGAACAACCATATGAACTAACCAGAACCCCAGAGCTCATGTCTCTAGCTGCATATGTAGCAGAAGATGGCCTAGTCGGCCATCATTGGAAAGAGAGGCCCCTTGGTCTTGAAAACTTTATATGCCCCAGTACAGGGGAACGCCAGGGCCAGGAAGTGGAAGTGAGTGGGTAGGGGAGAAGTGCTGGTGGAGGGTATAGGGGACTTTCGGGATGGCATTTGAAATGTAAATAAAGAAAATATCTAATAAAAATATTTTTAAAAAATAAAATAAATTATCAATGTTTCATTAGATATTTTCTTCATTTACATTTCAAATGCTATTCTGAAAGTCCCCTATACCCTATCCCTGTCCTGCTCCCCAACCAACCCACTCCTGCTTCCTGGCTCTGGCGTTCCCCTGCACTGGGGCATATGATATTCCCAAGACCAAGGGCCTCTCCTCCCATTGATGGCTGACTAGGCCATCCTCTGTTATATATGCAACTAGAGACACAGCTCTGGGGGTTATTGGTCAGTTTATATTGTTGTTCCTCCTATTGGGTTCCAGACCCCTTTAGCTCATTTTATAATTTATTTATTAACATTTCAAATGTTATCCCCTTTCCTAGTTTCACCCCCCACCCCCGGAAACTCCCTATCCCAGACGCCCTCCCCCTGCTTCTATAAGGGTGCTCCCTGAACCACCCACTCCTATTTCCCTGTCTTGGCATTCCCCTATATTTGGGCCTCTAGCCTTCCCAAGATCAAGGGCTGTGCTGTATACTTTGTCTCTATATTTCTTCCTGTGAGTATTTTGTTAACCCTACTAAGAAGGACTGAAGTATCTACACTTTGGTTTTCACTCTCCTTGAGCTTCATGTGGTCTGTGAATTGTATATTGGGTATTTTGAGCTTTTGGTCTAATATTCACTTCTCAGTGATTGCAAACCATATGTACTCTTTTATGTCTGGGTTACCTCACTCAGAGTGATATTCTCTAATTCCATCCAATTTGACTACCTATGAATTTCATGAATTCATTGTTTTTAATAGTTGAGTATTTTTCCATTATGCAAATGTACTACATTTTCTGTAGACATTCCTCTGTTGAAGGACATTTGTGTTCTTTCCAGATTCTGGCTAGCACATCAGTTTCACAATCTAAAGGAAGATACTTTCTAGTTCCACCCATTTGCCTAAAAATTTCATGAAGTCATTGTTTTTATAGCTGAGTAATATTTCACTGAGTAAATGTATCACATTTTCTGTAAGCTTGGGATACCCAAGATACAATTCACAGACCACATGACACTTAAGAAGAAGAAAGACCATAGTGTGGATGTGTCAGTGCTCCTTACAAGGGGTAACAAAATACTCTTGGGAGGAAATACTAAGACCAAGTGTGGAGCAGAAATTGAAGGAATGGCCATCCAGAGACTGCCTCATATGGAGACATAAAACCCAGACACTATTGTGGATGACAGGAAGTGCTTGCTAACAGGAGCCTGATATAGCTGTCTCCTGAGAGGCTCTGCTAGATCCTAACAAATACAGATGTGGATTCTTGCAGTCAAACATTGATCTGAGCATGGGTCCCAATGGAGGAGTTAAAGAAATGACTGAAGGAGCTGCAGGGGTTTGCAACCCATAGGAAGAACAAGAGTATCAACAAACCAGACACCCAAAGCTCCCAGGGACTAAACCAACAACTAAAGAATACACATGGAGAAACCCATGGCTTCAGCTGCATATATAGCAGAGGATAGCCTTGTTAGTCATCTATGGGAGGAGAGGCCCTTGGTTCTGTGAAGGCTCAATTGCCCAGTGATGAAGAATGCTAGGGCAAGAAGCAAATGTGGGTGGTTGGGTATGGGAGCACCCTCATAGAATCAGGGGGAGGAGAGATAGGATATGGGATTTCTGGATGGAAAACCAGGAAAAGTAATAACATTTGAAAAGTAAATAAATAAAATATTGAATAAAAATAAACTTTGTACCTATGTTGAGTTGCTCTATTTATCACTGGGTGGATATATATAGAGAGCCATCCACATCAGAATTATACAAATTATAGATTCCTCATCATAATAAATATTGTTTAGTACAAGAAGAAATCAGTCCTTTTACTTTACAGGCATAGATAAGCACAATGAAAATTTAAATTAACATTTATGTTGAACTATTAAGAGTATGTGTAAAATAATATCTGACTTAAAACATATACTCTAATTTTGTCTTGTTCACTTAAGTTTTTTAACTAATACATTTCAATATTTCTAAAACTACTTATTTCATGTTTTTTTTTTATTTAACAAAGCTCTATATTTTAATACAACCACATGACTGAACAGTTTATGCATCTTCACCAGCAGGTGGGACATTTACAGCCTGTATTTCTAGACTTAATTACTTGGACTCTGTGCTTTGAAAACAGCTTGATATGTCCTTTACTTAGTAGCTCCTAAAGGGTGTCCTGGCTAAGCAAGGATGAATATTTCTTTGCTCAGAGTCCATAGCTACCAGAAAGAAAGGCATTATGTGAAATCATTATAGAGCTTATTATATTTATCTTTGTCAAACAAATTTTTTGAGTTTGTGTCTAACTTTATATTTGTACCAATTCTTCTTTTGGTTTTTCTTCCATAATTGCTTACTTTGTGTTTCCTTCTGACAATTGTCTTGTTGTTCTTCTTGGATAGCATGGAGAAGCTCAGAGAGAAGTACCAAACAGTTCAGCAACTTTAAGATGTTGGCCAAAAAAGCTTTTTGTTTATTCCGGCTATGTCAAAGAAAATTAGATATTTTCAAAGACATATGAAAAAGTCCAAGAAATAGAAAGAGAGAGACAGACACAGAGGGAGACAGCTACAGACAGTCAGACATACAAAAAAAAAGAACTCAGTCTTTTTGAGATATGTTGGATATTTTTGTAAGATCGTGTTTTGTCCTATGCATTAAATAATAATCACTCCTACTGATAACTAGTATGTTAATACTAGTTATATTTTAACAGTATTCTAAGAACAGTGTATTCATTGGTGAATATTGATTGATAGATTGATTAGCTTTGCAGATATTTACACAGTCATTTCTTACAACCTACAGACCATAAAGCAAACTAATACTTTAGAACATGTAGTTTAAAACACAAGAAAAACTTCTGTGATTATTAAAAGTAACCAAAAACTATTAAAGAATAATAGTAAGGGTTGTACTTGGAGCCTTGTTCATTTAAGTAATTGTTTCATTACAATTGACAAGAAAAGAAGTTGGTGTCTTCCTATCAACCATAGGAAGATAAAAAGTGTGTCCATTGTGATCCCAACTGAAGATGAAGCGAGATGTATTGTCTACATCCTGCCTTACAACATGATTCAAAGTGAATTAGAATTCAGGAAATATAAAATAGTATACATATGATTATTCTCAAATTTTAAAACAGTGGTGGGCTTTTGTGAATTCTCCACTGTCCCATTTCCTCCCAAAAAAGAAAGAATGTAAATGGAGAGTGATACTATTCGCTGGATAAAGGCTAACTTTTTTTATAATATACTTAGAAATGATACTTGGCATAGGAAAGAGGCAGAAGCAGATTCTCATCTTTGAGGTTTTGGCCTGTTTTAAAGTAACAGTCATTATTTTGTCCTTATTCTCAGGACTTAAATCAAATTAGAGTTGTTTTGGTTACTTCCAATATAATAGTGGAACAATTTTACCTTTAGAGTGATCTTAAAATGTGGGTTATTGTTATATATATATATATATATATATATATATATATATATATATATATATATATATATATATATATGAGATATGTAGGGCTATTAATGACTTTCCACTTTTGGAAATTATATGAAAGCTCATCATTGTCATGTAGGCATTCATGTCAGTTTCTGCTCGAATCCTCTAGGTATCTTTTTCCAAATTTGTCATGCAACCCCTTCTGTTGACACTCAGTGTAACATATTTAACCTATATAAAGATGCAGAATTAGTCATCATTTGATGGAACTATACTTAAATGTATACCAATATATTTACTTATTTAGAAATAAAATCTTTATGTAGTTGAGCCTCCCATGTTAAATGATTAGAGATGAATGACACCACCTCCACTTGTTTGGATATTTGTTCTTATTTCTAAGTTAGTGAAATATGTTTCAACCTCATGATGCTGGTTAGTGCTATCACAACATGACTCCAAACACCTATGAGGAAATAGCCAGTAATATGTTATGCTACACTGTATATCATAAAATGCTTAAGACAGTAATCACTTTCCTCTTGCCTGAGTTTGTCATACACAGGTTGATCCAACTCCATGCTAATAAGTAGTTCATAGAATCTTAGGCAGCCTACATTGGAAAAATGAGATTATATGTAATTCATGTATTTACTTATATTATTTAATACTTACAGTAGCTTTATCATGGCAGAATCCAAATGCAAAGTGAAAGGTTTATGTATATTGAAAATATAAAGATATATTATGAAATAAATATTATGAAATACTTTATTTTAAAAACATAGATGTTAAAATATTGAAAGTTTAAAATGTTATATCATTTAAACAATTCATTTCCCCTTCCCTAATAAGCACAATCTACTTATTTTTGTATATTGTATAAGTTATCATGTAATAACCTCTACTTTTTAGAAACTTGTTAATATTTCTCCCATATATTTAATCAGAAAACAATTATCCTATATACTTACTCCTAAAGGCACTGTAAAATGTAAACCAAATCATTAAATTCAAGAAACAAATGAGTATTTGTTTAGTAGTAACATGTGCATTTGTCTTTGTTCATTTTCTATGAGAAAACATTTCCTACACAAAACCATTTACCTACCAAAACTCAGAAAGGTGAATAGAACTATGATATCATTGAGATGAAAAATTATCTTGTTCAGTCAAAGCATTGTACATTTAGAATTGAACTGGATATATAAACAAGTGAGCTACCTTTTAAATCCTTTAAACTTGGCTAGGCTCTAAAACATTTGACTATCTTATTTATCAGTTATCTCTAATTGAATATTATAAGAATTAATGTAAAATATGCCAGTATTAAAAGTTGCACTCAAAGTTAGATTAAATGTTTAAATGGGGTTCAAGTTATAGCTCAATAGGTGTGAACTTGCAATCCATAAGGCCATAGTTTAATTCCAAGTGTTTAAAACACCCATAACAAATCACTAGCATAAACCTAAATTGTCTATTTTATATGCTTCTGGAATCCTGATGTAAAAATTATGCCATAAATGATACCTTTACAAACAAGACAAAGCATTTATTGTGTATCTTTCTAAAAATGGCTTGCAAATTTGTCTATTTCCACATTTAAAATTTTATGTAAATTTGATAGAAATTAATGAAATCTCATTGTCACTTGATAATACTTTACCAAAACCCCTGAGCATATACCCATTCCTTTAAATTTCATATACTTAACTTGAATTACTAGTTCCAATCACTTTGAAGAAAAGTCCAGACTTTTTCAGTGGGAGTGGCCAATACTCATACTTCTGATACCACAGTATATTTACCTCCACCCAAAATAAACTGTAAATTATTGATGCCCCAAATAGTTCCTGGGAGCTTCAGTTTTCTGAATAAATTAGTTTTTAAGAGGTAGTTGTATACTCTTTTTAAAACCCAGAGATAATTTATAAATACATCCTGTGTACAATCTTTTATCTGGTGTTGGGTCAAACATCTCTCTTATACAAGCCAGACAAAAACTCTTTCCCTAAGCCCTACCCCCACACTATGATATACATTTTAACTAAAATGTCAACTCATTTCAATACTGCTTTAGGTATCTTAAGAACAAGAGGAGAGAGGAGAGAAGGCATATACACTTTGCCCAAAGAAAAAGCAAAATATGCAAAATAAATAAATAAATAAATAAAAACTAGAATGCTGAAAGTTAGGCATTTGAAAAATGCCATTTTTTTGAAGGCCTTGACTTAGTTCTGCTTTTAGAGTACATATGATAGCCATCACTGAGTGAAAAAAAATGCATGTATGTCTTTGTTTTGTTTCCTTTCAGGCTGTGTGCCCTTGAACAATGTGTGATAAAGCAAAATGTCATGGTAACACTGCAGTAATCGTATAAACTGACAGAGGAGTACTGGGAAAGGGGACGGCACTTGTACTTGGCAGTATGCTGTGTACATTTTCCGTGAAAGTAACAATATCATAAAGCCTTTTATTTGGTGAGAGTACAGAACAAGAAACTGATTTGACTCTGGACAAAACGTTCAGTGTTTTGAAATCGTTGTCTAGATCTCAATTATATTCAGTGGGGGAAATGAATTTGGCTATTATTTTAACTGACATACAGGAGAGATCTGAAAAGCTGCATCTTCCCCCTAGCTCCTAAGGATAGTGAAATGGGAAAATGAATGGCTACATTTTACAACCTCTTACTTGTAACAGTCTCTGACTGCTACAAGGACAGGGCAGTAATCAGCTTGTCAGATGTGTGCAGCAGAGAATACCAACAACTAATCCCTTCCACTGAAGGGAAAGACATTTTAGAAAACCAGGAAGCTTTATTCACATTTAAAAGGCTGGGTTGTATAAATTTAAAGTGAGTTGAAAACCCCACATAAGAAGGCACTTCGAGTGATTAATGCTTCATTTCCGTGAATGACTACCATGTCCAAGAAGATAGCTGAAAATATTGTGTCAAAGTGGAAGGTCAGAGTTGATAAGGAGGAGGAATTCCTGAAGATAAATTCTCTTAATGTTGATCACAAAATATGCTGAATGCTTTTGTGCCTGGGTCACAGTCTGAAAAATAACAAAATACAATCTTCACAGCCTTTGCATGTACTGTGGCTTTCCCAGTTTCAGAGATAATATTGGAATGATTTCATTTTATGAAGCATCTGTATGAAACTATAATGAAATCTTCAGTTGGTTTGTGTACACCACAAGCTTCAAGTCAGTCACTCATTATTACGTTTTACCCACCAAGTGCAGATTGCTTGACTTTGAAATGTAAAGCACAAATTCCTTCTGCATCCTATCCAGTAATATTGCTAACTACTTTAGATTTAATGAATGAAAGTCTTTATGTCATTAGTTATGACATTTTGTAAATGGAATAATGGTCTATATTATAAAATTATTAAAGAAAACATAGTTTGGTTAACTAATTTTAACTTATAACTTGATATATTCATTTTAATATGTATTCAAATAATTGCTTATTGTTTTACACATCATATGAGCATTACATTTTAAAAATAGAAAATCAAAATTGGCTTCTTTTACGCTGTGATTTGGTAACTCACCTGGTAAGTTGCTGTGTGAAATAGCAACAGTCACAGCAAAACACGGTCTAAAGCAGGATCGAGCATGTCTCCCACTGATTTAAAACTTGTTTCTCCAAATTTTCAGTACCCAGCAGTTCAGTATTATCATAATGTTTTGGATGAAATTGTTTTTAGTGTATATGCTTTTCATAGGTTGTAGGATACTTATTTAGAAATTACTTTTCGTGGTAGTCCAGGCATACCACATTTTCTAAGTAAAACACATTGAATTTAGTCATTGTGCCTGAATCTATGGTAAAATTCTCTCTCTCTTTTTTTTTTCAATGCAGTTCAATAAATTTTTGATAGTGTCAGATAACTAAATCATACAGACTATAACCTTTGGTTTCTTCAAAAGGCATTGCTGTTTCAAGCATTTTAACAGAGTTAAAGTCATTTTCCAGAATTTATAGTAATTCCAGGATTAAGAATTGATTATGGATTGCTCATTTAAAATATATTGATTTATTCTGCAACAATATCAGAGTTTCATATACACATCACATTCATCCCATGTTTTTTGTTATTCCATACTCCACTAGCACCAATACCAACCCTGTATCCCATCCATGTCCCCATCCCACTTTCATGGATGATTTTTAGTTCTTGTTCTTGCTTTGTGACCTGCTGAGTTTGACCATGGTTCTATTCCTGGTGTATAGTTATCCTCTTGAACAGAAGCACATCACTAGTGACAAGAGCACTGAGACAGCTTCTTCTCTCTTTTTTCTCATCTCTCTCAATTTTCAGTTTTCAATGATGCCATACAAAAATCTTCCTTGCATCTTGAACCTTTGATGGCACTAAACACTGAGCAGAAGCTTAATCTGAAGAAGTCACTTATTATCCTCAAACTTGTAACAACTGTAAGAGTTTACAAATGATTATATATGCTTATACAGAATATTATAGATCTACTTAGACTAATTTAGAGCTACTTGACATAGAATTCCTTAGCGAATGCATAGAATTTTAAAGTGAATGCATCGATTATGGAGCATCTGAACAAAACAAATCATGGTGTCATGATTCCTAGTTTTGTACCCAATGACTATTTATCCTTGCTCCAACACAAAGGCCTAAAGCCTGAGCATGAAGACCAAATTTGGTTATGAGAGACTTTCAATTCCTACTTTCTCAATTTATATGCCAGGAAAGTGTTAATGACTTAATTAAAACACATGTTTTCATTCTTTCTTTTTCTTCCAGGAGAAATATGTATCTTAGATATTAGAGTATTTAAATTATGACAGTCAGATGGCAACAACTTCATTCTGAGATCCCTCAGATAGATTCAAAATAGGGTACAAATAAGAGTGCCTTACCTTGGGCCAGTTACTGGTTGGCCACTCCTGCAGTCTCTGCAAAACCTTTTGTCTCTGCATTTCTTTTAGACATGAAAAGTTTGGGGTCGAAAGTTCTGTGGCTGGGTAGATTTTCTTATTCCTCCAGTGGGGGTCCTGCAGGAGATGTCTTCTTTAGGTTTCATGTTTCCATTGTTAGACATCTGTACAAAGGTCATATACAATGTCTCCTGGGACTCTTCGCCATTTCAGACCTCTGGGACTTCTCAGAGATTTCCCACCAGCCTCCAACTCCTGTAGCTACAGATTTCCATTCATTTTTTTTCTGGCCACCAATCTGGGCCTCTCTCTTGTCTTTTCCCACACCTGATCCTGCCCTGTTATTTCTCTCTTCCACCCTGGTTCTCCCTCTGCCTGCCAATGACTATTTTGTTCCCCCTTCTAAGTGGATTGAAGCATCCCTACATGGTCCTTCCTTCTCATTTATCATCGTAACATCTATGTGTTGTCTCCTGGATATTCTGTACTTTATGGCTAATATCCACTTATCAATGAGATCATACCATTCATGTCTTTTGGCTCTAGGTTAACTAACTCAGGCTGATATTTTCTAACTCCATCTATTTGCGTTCAAAATTCATGATATCCTTGTTTTTAATAGCTGAATAGTATTTTATTGTGTAATTGAACCACATTTTCTGTATCCATTCTTCAGTTGAGGTACATCTTAATTATTTCCAGGTTCTGTCTATTACAAATAAAGCTGCCATGAACATAGTCGAGCAAGTGTTCTTGTGGTATTTTCATCTAAGATGCAAGCATCAATACCTGACATTATTAATCATACTCTGTTATGCTTACAGAAAGGAGCCTAGCAAAACTGTCCTCTAAGAAGCTATACCCAGTAGCTGACTGAGACTGATGCAAATACCCATAGCCAAACATTAAATGTTGGATGAGGACTGTTATTGAAGAGATGGAGGAAAGATTGGAAGCCATGAAGAGGATAGAAACCCCACAGAAAGACCAACAGTATCAACTAACCTGGACCCCTGGGAGCTCTCAGAGACTTAGCCTCCAACCAAAGTAGATACACCTGCTGGGCTGAGGCCCCAGAAACATATGTAGCAGAGAGTTGCCTTGTCCTTCATCATTCTGAGTGGATATGTCCGATCCTGTAGAGACTTGATGGGTCATCATGTTAAAATACTCAGCGGGTCCCATCCTTTCACAGGCAAAGGGAAGAGAGAATAGGGGCAGGGACTCAGTGAAGGGGGAGGATGCCAATATTGGGGATGTAAATAAATAGATATAATGATAGATAGATAGATAGATAGATAGATAGATAGATAGATAGATAGATAGATATAGAGATAGAGATAGAGATATAAATATATAGATATATAGATATATATGACTGAGAGAGAGGATAAAGAGATTAATAAAAAATTTTGGTGTGTTTCTTTTTAAATTTAAATCATAACCTAGATTATTTCTACATCTTCTTGAAGATTCTATGTATAATCAACTTTCATAAAATTTCAATACTGTAGAAAGAGAAACTATGAAGCTATGAAGAATTGAAGGTAAAGTGGGAAGCAATGCTCATCAAAAACTGAAGTCCAGCCGGGTGGTAGTGGCACAAGCTTTTAATCCCAGCACTTGGGAGGCTGAGGCAGGCGAATTTCTGATTTGGAAGCCAGCCTGGTCTACAGAGTGAGTTCCAGGACAGCTAGAGCTACACAGAGAAACCCTGTCTTGAAAAAAAAAGAAAGAAAGAAAGAAAGAAAGAAAGAAAGAAAGAAAGAAAGAAAGAANTTCTTCTTCTTCTTCTTCTTCTTCTTCTTCTTCTTCTTCTTCTTCTTCTTCTTCTTCTTCTTCTTCTTCTTCTTCTTCTTCTTCTTTTTTGTAAGTATTTACTTATCTATTTTAAACTCCAGATTTTTTTTCTCTTCCCGGTTCACCCTCTGACTGTTCTACATCCCATACCTCCTCTCTGGCCCCCTGTCTCCAGGAGGTTGTCTATACATTTCCAGCCCCCATCCTCACCCCCACCCTCACCCCCAGAAGATCTCTAAGCACCCTGGGACCTCCAGTCTCTTGCGGATTATTTGCATCTTCTCTGACAAAACACAGAACTGGCAGTCCTCTATATGTGTTGGGGGTCTCATATTGGGTGGTTTATGCTGGCTGGTAGGTGTTCAAGTATCTGAGCGATATCAGGTCCAGGTTAATTGAGAGTGCTGGTTCTCCTACAGGGTCGCCCTCTTCCTCAGCTTCTTCCAACTTTCTCCTAGTTCAACCACAGGGGTCAACAGCTTCCACTCATTGGTTGGGTGCAAATATCTGTATCTGACTCTTTCAGCTGCTTCTTGAGTCTTTCCGGGGCGGTCATGATTGGTTCTTTTTGTGAATGCTCTGTAGCCTCTGCAATACTGTCAGGCCTTGGGGCCTCCCCTTGAGCTGGATCCCACTTTGGACTTGCCACTGGATCTTCTTTTCCTCGGGGTCTTTTCCATTTCCATCCCTGTAGTTCTTTCAGACAGGAACAATTATGTGTAAGAGTTTTGACTCTGAGATAGCCACCCCATCCCTCATTTGATGCCCTGTCTTTCTACTGGAGATAGGCTCTACAAGTTCCCTCTCCTCAATGTAAGGCATTTCATCTAAGGTCCCTCTCTTTGAGTCCTGAGAGTCTCTTACTTCCCAGGTCTCTGGTACATTCTGGAGGGTCCTACCAATCTCCTATCCCCCCACCAAGGTTGCATGTTTCCATTATTTCTGCTGGCCCTCAGGGATTTCTCTCCTTTACCCCATCCAATAGGATGATACAATGTGTGCATGAAAAATACAAAAATATGTGCCAGATTATTTATTTATTTATTTATTTATTTATTTATTTATTTATTTATTTGGGGAGGGGTGTGGAGACAGGGTTTCTCTGTGTAGCCCTGGCTGTCCTGGAGCTCACTCTTTAGACCAGGCTGGCCTCAAATTCAGAAATCTGCCTGCCTCTGCCTCCCAAGTGATGGGATTAAAGGCATATGCAAACACTGCCTCACCGTACTTTTATTTTGAAGTCATTCTATAATAAAAAGCAAGTGTAGTGTACTTCTATTTTTTTTTTTTTTTTTGCTTAATTTAATTTTTGAAGCTGGCAAGTATTTGTGGAATGGGTTTATCTGTTGGGAATAAAGTACTTATGTTAGGTATATGGGTGTAATTATCTACTCTCATTTTAAAAGCAAATTATAGATTCTTCCCTCATAGTTATATTTAATGAAAGAACAGATTTTTATGTTTTATCCAGATTAAGAATATCCCTCAAAAATGTTTGACTAATATCAATAATCAGTACAAAAACAAAGGGATGTAAAAAATGTACTTATTATGTGTTAGAAATAAAACAAGAGATCCAAGGGAAACACTGATGTATGACATTATACTATGGTAAGAAAGCTCATGTTCCATGGTAATATCTATTACATATATAAGGGTTCTTTGATAACATATATAGAGACTAGAACACATAGTTATAAAGAGGCTAGAATATAACAATAAACAGTATAGAAATGTGTTCCTCACAACACAGAAGAATATAAATTGATTAAAAGTTACAAAGTTTTGATAAATCATTTGAAATAGTCATACACACTTAGAATTTGATGCACAAAAGTAGAATTTTAAATTGATTATAGTTCTTTCCTCAGATGAAAGAGAAGAATAACTAGACTTATAAAACAACTATCTGGATTGGTGTTTGTATTGGGAAAAAAATCCCTCACTATGAAAGAATAGGCCCAAAATTATAAGACACTGGCTTTAAGTCTGTTTCATTATATATAGGTAAAGTCTCAGGTTACAAAAAATATAAATCAGATCTATTATTATAAATAATTAAATTCAATCAGATTTAATGTTATTACTATTTTATGTGATCATGAACAACAGGAAGGTCATTAGCAGCTTTGTAATCATTAGCATGAAGTAACTCAGATGTTTTCCTTATGGTGAACCTCAGAAAATCAGTCTCAATAAGTGTTTTTGAACACAGCTAGTTCTGGCCCTTCCAGAATCTACTTCACACTCTAAAAATATAAGTAGACTCAATTACTAAATCTTGCACATTTGAAGTAAACATTATTCTTTTAAACTAAATATACATTTCACTAATCTTTCCAATACTAATGATATCCACCTATAGAAATGAAAACAAAAATATGACATAGATGGAAAAAAAAAGAAATGAAAACAATATTTATATCAGAGTGATATGACTTTGAGTATTTAAATCTCCCATTGCCTGTATATATAATAAGCCATATTCCAGGGAAAATTGACCTGCTTGTCTACATTGAGGCTTTACATATGAATTATACATGTGAAACTATAAGCCTAAGTCTCCTTTAGGGACCAAGGCAAACTGATTAAATCATAGAGTAGAAGAAAAAGTCATCTGGGCAAAGATTCCTCCACAGACATGTGTTTACCTAAGGTCTTATATATTCTGAATACCATTAAAACACATAATCATAACAAAGTATCTGAGGGAAACAAGGCAAATATCTCAGTTATAGAAACCTCAAATTTATCTTTCATATATTTAAACATGAGGAATTATGTTCAACCATTCTCAAGTAGCACGCTGCATTGAAAGCAGTACTGATTAGAAATGCTGATTATTTTAAGTGAATTACAGTGTATTTAAAAGCTACCACTTAGAATCTTCATGGTACATGCTCGGCCAACAATTCAAACATATGTAACTTGGTCTCACCACTTGAAGCCTTGTCTGGCTACAAGAAATAAGTGGTAAGTTCAGACTCCATATTCCTTATTACTTGGAGTCCTCACTAGATTCTAGGAAGTTTTTCACTGCACACCATTTCCAGCTGTCTCATGCTACACTATCCTAGTCATCCCTCTCCCCTTCATTTGATCTCCATCCTACTCCCATCCCTTTTTGAGCCCAGATCTGGTGATGCTCGGATAGAGGGATAGTTCTCCAAAACCAGGAAGCAGGGTGCCCACTGTTGAAGACAGTGTCAATACAACTAATTGAACATAAACAGGTTGACTGTGTACCTACATGAACACATCACCCCTACATTGTAGTCTCCTTGATTAGATATTCTGTATGCTACCCCTGAAAACAACTGCAACAACAAACAAGCTGCAAAATCCTCCACGTAAACACTCTGTCTTGCCCGAGACAACGGTTGTATAAAAATTGTGGGAGAGGCCAACCAATATTTAGTTTAACTTGAGGTTCATGACACAAAAGGAATCCTGGGTCCTATACTGCATAAGACTAGATAACCTACAGAACTTGGGTAGAACCCTCCCCCCAAATCAATGAAATAATACCTAATGGTATTTTGTTATACTCATAGACTGAAGCCTTGTCTAGTACTCAGAGAGAATTCAGCCAATAGCAGGTTGGAGAAGGTACAAAAATCCAAAGCCAGACATTATATATACACAGGGAAAGGGGGAGAGGGAGGCGGGAGGGGGAAGAGGGAGAGGAAGAGGGTCTAAATTGGAGCTCTCCATTGGCTGTCTTCCCCCTTGCAGATCTGGGTATGTCAAAAAAGAAGAGAAAAAAAATTTACAAGCCAGAGGAGGGTTAAGACACCAGGAGAACATGACTCATAAAATTAACTAAGCAAGGCACATATAGACTCACATATAGACTCACATATAGGCTCACAGATACTGAAGCTACAAGACCAGGGCTTTCAAGGGTCTGGGATCTGGTCCTCTGCATATATGTTATGAGTGTTAGATTGATGTGTTTCGTGGTACTTCTAAGAGTGGAAGAAGGTGTGTCTCTGACTCTTTTCCTGGCTCTTGCGACTCTTCCTCCTACTGAATTCCCTTGTCCAGCTACATTATGCGGGCTTTTGCATTGTCTTACTTTATCTTGTTTCATCATATTTCGTCTGATTTGTTCTCTTAGAGGTCTGATTTTTCTGAAGAGGAATGGAGGCTTAGGGTATCAGAGTCACAGGGAATATATGAATTAACTGTATGTGTGGATTGAGGTACAAATTGTGCTCAGAAAGTAATGTATGAAAGAAGAATCAGTACTCTTTTTTTTTAAAGCTATAATAGTTCAGTACATTTATGAGTCATATTTGACATAATTTGTTAACCTACACATAACTTTGACTAAAACAGCAAATAAAATATTATCTAATATCTAATACAGCATTATTTTTCAATAAAATAGTTTTCATTTCATTGCATCAGTCCTTAGAATACATATTAATATTTATGTAAATAGTGTAATATTTCTACATATACACCAATACAATCATGGTCAGTTTGCAAGATCATTTCAACTAATACAAGGAATTCAACAGTAAACTTTGTCTGTTAGTAAATACAGGGAGAAGAATTGAGGGTACTTTGTCAAGAACAATAAAAGTTTCGAGATTCTATCAGATTTACAATCTAATACCTAGCTTGTCATGTCTTTTAGATTTGAGTTGGAGTTTTAAGAATCCTGGGTCAGAGATGAAAGGAGTTTATTAGTCACATTACTAACCCTACTAAGACATTAATCCTTTATTATCTATCAGGCCTTTACCATATAGAGACAGTCCCCACAGTTAAATAGGAAATGATATAATGATTGCTGCCTATGGCCATCTATGCAATGTAGAAGAAAATCAAGCCTAGAAACTCTAAACTTTTTAATACTAAAAAACTTATGTATACTTCACAAAGAGTACTCATGGTATTTCTCTACCTGGAAGCAAATGAACCTATTTGTTCTTTGTTCAAGGAATATACACTGTCTAACTTAGTTTAAATATAATTTTAAATGAAAGTATTTTGGGTCTCTCCTCATAAATCTGTAACCCACAGAGAACTACTAACATCAACAAAGTTATTGACTCTTTTAAAATTTCTAAATTTTTCTCATGACAATTAATTTGATCTGGAATATATAAGTGATGTGTAATTTTTATATTGTACTTAATAAATTATTATTACCAGAAGAGCTGAGTTGAAGTATTCAGCCAGAGTTCCAGAAGAAATAGAAAGATGAGCTTATTCAGGAGTAAATCTCTGAGATGACAATTATATCAAGCATATAAAAAATACATTCATGAGGCTGGTTGGCAATTGACTTCTAAGGTGAACCTGTTTCTGATACCCAATGTTGAAGTTGCAGATACATAAATCATGTCTGCCTTCTTAAGTAGTTTCTAGGGAATTATATTTTTTCCTTCTTTCACATCATTTTCTCTTACTCTCTAAGAGATTTTCTCAGACACAGTTAGGATATGTCTGTTGGGATAATAGACATAAGTGAGAAACTAATATTGTTTCTTTAAACTTAAAGATTTGTGATTTCATGAATGAAAATAAAATAACAATTCAATAGATAGATAGATAGATAGATAGATAGATAGATAGATAGATAGATAGATAAATTCACTAAGACCAGGTTTTCCTAATTTAAAGGTTTTGTTTGTTTGGTTGGTTTTGGTTTTTTGTTTGTTTGTTTTTGGTTTTTTGTTTTTAATTCTTTTGAATGTTTTGCTTGTTATTTGTTTCTTTGGGACAGTTTCTCAAGAAACTGTCAAATCTATTCAAGACTGGCCTTTAACTTAATATGAAGTCCACTTTGGCCTCAAGCTCCAGAGGTTCCTGATTCAGGTGTCAAAGAGTACATATTAGAAGTATAATCATGCATGCTTGCCTTAAGGTATGTTTAAGTTGAGTAATTATGATCATGGTAGAGTAATGGCATTAGCATGACTTATATATATATATTTTTTTTTCTCTAGAGTATTTTATCTCTGTTTTCAACTAAGGAATCTCAAACATCCACTGAGATACTGATGTATAATTATTAAGAACCTCAAGAATAAATGTTTGATTTTCTATGGATTAATGATTTGAGAATGTGATAACTCTAGAGCCTTGTTCTCCACTTGGCAGTACACTGCAAAGATTTTAGTAAAACTTTTACAAGGTTTAAAACAACCATTAATCTGTACATCAAACATACACACACACACACACACACACACACACACACACAGAGTATCATTGCAAATTTCAGTTAGTTTAGAAAATCATTATTATAAATAATTTTCATATTTATTAAAGTTTTTCAATAGGTAAAGTACTGGACACAATCCTAAAAACCCGAGTTCTATGCCCAGAACCCATATCAAGGCAGGAAATAAAGACGTCCTACAAGTTGTCCTTTGACTTCCACATCCATGCCATGACACACATGCATATCATCCCCAAAAGAAATAAATAAATTTAAAATACTTTCTAATTCCTGTTTCAAGAGGTTTTTTTTTTTTTTCAATTTTTGCTTTTATATAATGATATGTCTTTTAAAAGCATGAAACTCAGTTCCTGTGTTTTTAAGCTTTACATGTGGTAAATTGCTCCAAACACACTTCATAGAATTTATATAAGCTCAATTTGACAAATTTAGACTTAAGTGTTTTTCTCTAATTACATATGTTCTCCATGTGGAAAATCAATAAATAGACATAAACCTGGCATAAATATCACCACTAATGAAGTTTCACTCTAAAATAAGCATCAAGAGTGAAGATGTAGTTTTTTTTTTTCTGAACAATAGTAGTTTACATAATTTAGGAATTAGTAAAACTTAAATGTTTACTTACATTTAAAGCATAAAGAAAAACAATGTCATATATTTTAGAACTTTGACAGTTTGATAGTCTTCATAATTATGTTTCATAATTATGGAAGTCTTAACACATTAAAATGAAAAAAATAAATTTTATTTCAATGTGTTGATAATGCATTAATATATTTTAAAAAGTCTTCAAAGACAAAGTATCAAATTAGACAACGCAATCAATAAATGAGGTAAAGGAACAGTTTTCAAGAGCAATGCAAATGGTCAGAAAATTTCAATACAACTTGACATACAGGAAATGAAAAATTAAAGCTACATTAAAATTCCATCATCTCTAGAATAGAAATCATTAAAGAGTAAATAGATCTCAGAACATATAATCTATGCTTTGTGTAAAACCTAAAATATCGTGGTTATTTGGATTAGCCTCCAATAATTTATAGGATGTCTTAAAATCCTTGATATGCTAGGATTCCAACTCACATGTATGCCTGGTCCTTTCTTTCACTTTTTCTTATTACTGTTGATAATGTGTTATACTATTTAGTTTTTGCATATATAGCTACCATTAACTAATTTTATTGAGTATATTTGGTAACACATTTTCCTTTAATTACTCCTACTTTGTAAATGAAAATATTCTAATAAAGTAATACATGAAGTAAAAAGACAGTTTTACAATAGAATCATACACCAAAGTGAAACAATTTGTGAAATAAGGATCATTATTTTTTAATTATTGATTTATTGTTTTAGTTATTTTATTTTAAGTTCCAGATTTTATTCCCTTTACAGTCCACCCTTTTATTGTTCCACATCCCATACCTCTCCCCCAATCCCTGTGTCCAAGGGGATGTCCCCACCAACCATTCCTCCTCACCAGGTCTCTAAACTCCCTGGGTGCTATAGTCTCTTGAGGGTTAGGTGCATCTTCTCTGACTGAACCCAGACCCGGCAGTTCTCTGCTGAATATGTGTTGGGAGCCTCATATCAGATGCTGTATGCTGCCTCATTGGTTTCCCGGTATCTGAGGAATCTTGGGGGTCCAGGTTAATTGAGATGGCTGGTCCTCCTACAGGGTTGTCCTCTTCCTCAGCTTCTTCCAGCTTTCCCCTAATTCAACCAAAAGAACCATCAGCTTCTGTCCATTGGTTGGGTGGAAATATTTGCCTCTGATTCTTTCACCTGCTTTTTGGGTCTTTCAGAGAGCAGACATGATAGACTTCCATAGCCTCAGTAATAGTGTCAGGCCTTGGAGCCTCCCCTTGAGCTGGATCCCATTTTGGGCCTGTCACTGGACCTTCTTTTTCCTCAGGCTCCTCTCCATTTCCACTCCTGCAGTTCTTTCAAACAAGAACAATTATGGGTCAGAGTTTTGACTGTGGGATAGTAACACCATCCCTCACTAGATGCCCTGTCTTTCTTCTGGAGGTGGGCTCTACAAGTTCCCACTCCTCAATGTAGGACATTTCATTTAAGGTCCCTTCCTTTGAGCCCTGACAGTCTCTCATGCCACAGGTCTCAGGTACATTCTGGAGGGTCTCCACAACCTCCTACCTCCCCAGGTTGCCTGATTTCATTCTTTCTGCTGGCCTACAGGGCTCAGGCCTTTTCCCCCATCCTATATCATATCATGTTCACCTCTGCCCCCCCCCTTTCCTTTCAAGGTCCCTCCCTTTCTCCCTTCCCCCTTATGGTTACTTTCTTCTCAATCCCAAGTGGGACCGAGGCATCCTCATTTGGGCCCTTCAGTTTATTGACCTTTTTAATTCTGTGGAATGTATCTTGAGTATTATGTACTTTTCCTTTTTTGGCTAATATCCACTTATTAGTGATTACATATCATGCATGTTCTTTTGGGTCTGAGTTACCTCACTCAGGATGATATTTTCTAGTTCCATCTATGTGCCTGCAAAACTCAGGATATCCTCATTCTTAATAGCTGAGTAATATTCCATTGTATAAGTGAACCACACTTTCTGTATCCATTCTTCTGTTGTGGGGCATCTGGGTTGTTTCCAGCTTCTGGCTATCACAAACATGGCTGCTATGGACAAAGCATATTCAAGAAATGGTTCTGGCTTAACTGGCTTTCAGCATGTAGAAAAATGAAAATAGACCCATACTTCTCACCTTGCACAAAGCTCAAATCCAAGAAGATCATGGACCTCAACATAAAACACTGAATCTAATAGAAGAGAAAATGGGAAAGAGCCTTGAACTCATGGGCACAGGGGCGTGGGGGATTTTTAAACATAACTCCAATGGCACATGCTCAGATCAAGAACTGATTAATTGGGACCTCAGGAACTGGAAATCTTCTGCAAGGTAAAACATATAGCCAACCTACAGATTGGGGAAAAATCTTTAAAAAGCACACATCCAATAGAGGGCTAATATTCAAACTATATAAAGAAGATCATTATATTTTAAACTTCTTATTGATTTTTTGAGAAGTTCACATCACACACCACAATACCATTCATCTCCCCATCCCTCTATATCTTTCCTCTGCCCTTGCAACATTTCTTATAACTCTCACCTCTCTTATAAATGAAAGCATAATCCAAATCCAAATAGAGAAAAACTCAGCTTATGGAGTAAAGGGTTTACTATGGCTGACAGTTGTATTTCAACATGAAGGGAAAGTGAGATTGCAAGCATAAGGCACAAAACTGTAAGCAGGAACTCTAGCAGAGACCAAAGGAAAAATGTTGCCTGCTAGCTTTTTCTCCATGGTGTCCTCATCCTGCTTTTTAAACCATTTAGGAATAATTATCCAGGACTTGTATACAACCCATAGAGGACTCATCCCCCAATATTAATTATTAATCAGACAAAAATGTCCCACAACCTAAGGACAATCCAGTGGTTGAGATATTTATCATTGTGAATCACTGTTTGTGGGTAATTCTCCCTTTTATTAAGTTGACAAAAATATAACCAGGATATTCAATGTTAAAAAAAAATTAATGCACCTACATACTGAGGATAGCATCTGCACAACTTATTGAACATTGAGATGCTGAACTCCTGCCTACATAGAGTTTTTATAACTAAGTTCTAGTTTCTTTGACACAAGTGATCTAAATAAATAAATAAATAAATAAATAAATAAATAAATAAATATTCTTAATGATATTCTGTTATACTCATAGGTACTTGTCCAGTGGTCATAAGAGAGGCTTTATTTAGTAGTATGTAGGAGGTGGTACAGAGATCTACATCTAGAAATTATGTAGAGAGTGTCTAAATTGAAGGTCCCCATTGGGTCCCTCCCCTTGGAGATCTGGGAACCCAATGGAAGATGGGGAGGAAAGATTATCAGAGTAAATTGAATAGAGGACACCTGAATACCTTGGCCCACCGAATCAAATAAGATCTCACATGGGATGGCCCATGAACACTGGAATAGCAATCATGGGGCCGGCATAGATTGCTTCAAGTTCTCTGTGTATATATTATTGGTAGTTAGCGTGGGCATTTGTGGGACTCTGCTAACACTGGGATAGATATGCTTATCCCTGGCTCTTTAGCCTGCTCTTGAGAGTCATTTCTCCCTACTTGGTTGTCTTGCCCAGCCTCAACATGAGGGTTTTTGCCTTGTCTTATTGTTTCTTATTTTGTCCCACTTAGCTTTGTTTATTGGAAGCCTGTTCTTTTCTGAAGAGGAAATGAATGGAGAGTAATGTAGGGGATATGGAGGTAGGGTGAACTGGGAAGAGTTGGAAGAAGGGGGTACTAATTGGGGTGTATTGTATGAAAGTAGAATGTCTATTACAATAAAATTTAAAACAAGAGAAATGAATGTTGACTTTTTTCTCATTTGTGAAATCTAAATTAAATACAGATATGTAAAACAATTTTTGTGACTGAAATCAATGTAGAAGAAATTAGAAAACAAAGTCTAAAAACAAATGAAAGGGTTAATAAATAAAGTTAGCAGGATACTAAGGAAGTATTCTCAAAGAACATTATATGCTTGTGTATAAATAATTCTGATTAAGTTCAACAACACCAAAATTAAAATACCAAGGTAATTGTGCTCATAAGAATGTAGAAGAATTTAAATCCAGCAATATGGCTGCTCTGGCAAGGGATCATATCTGAAGACCTTCCAGATATATTTGATCCAGATATACCCTGAAATACAGTATGATACCTGGAATATGGGCGCACCCTCAGTATACACCTTTAATCGCAAACAATAAAGGTAAGCTTATTTCTAGAAGGAAGCACCCATGTTTGATTGTGACCTATTATTGAGGGGCAGTGTACTGGCTGGTTTTATGTGTCTACTTGACACAGGCTGGAGTTATCTCTGAGAATGGAGCTTTAGCTGTGGAAATTCCTCCATGAGATCTAGCTGTGGGGCATTTTCTCAATTAGTGATCAAGGAGGGAGGCCCCCTTGTGGGTGGGACCATCTCTGGGCTGGTAGTCATGGTTCTATAAGAGAGCAGGCTGAGCAAGCCAGGGGAAATAAGCCAGTAAAGAACATCCCTCCATGGCCTCTGCATCAGCTCCTGCTTCCTGACCTGCTTGAGTTCCAGTCCTGACTTCCTTTGGTGATGAACAGTAATGTGTAAGAGTAAGCTGAATAAACCCTTCCTTTCCCTTCCCAAGTGCTTCTTGGTCATGATGTTTGTGCAGGAATAGAAACCCTGACTAAGACAAGCAGACATAGTGATAAATCACAGAATGATTTATCAGAATAAGTCAGAGGCATTATATGCTTAACTTACAGGAGAACAGGAGAGTTTTCTTTACTGGGAATTTCTTACTGGACCAGTTTTACAAAGATAGGTTGCAGAGAGAATAAACTAGATGCATGTAAAGGCAGAATGACTGAAGAATGAAAAGGAGCAAGATGATTAAAACATATTGCCAGAGTTAGTTTGAGGTCAGGCAGAACAATAAAGTTAGAAGCCAAAAAGCAAGTTTGAATTAGCTATCTTAGGATTTTAGGCAGAACAGCTGAGCTGAACCAGTGAGATGTCAGAAAGATCGAGAAGGCTTGGGAATGTCTCTTACCTGATCCTCTCTCCTGAGGAAATAAAGACACCATGTATATCTCACACGGGCTCAGATAGCCCATCCTGAAAATGCCACTCCAAAATGCTTGCCACTTCCTTCTGAAAATGCATGTATAAAGAAGCAGGAAATTTTAGCAAACTATTAAGACAATAATGAAAATAAAATAAACAGAAGGATTAACAATAATTGGGAATAAACGTGAACAGCCATTTTCAAGCTATAGCTGGTATTGCAGTTCAGTGACGACATTTATCTTCTTTATGCACTGTGATCAGGCTCTGCCTTTCTTACCATATACTTGGAGATGTGCCAAACTTCCTTAAAATTCTAATAGATTGGTGCTCACCTGATGCCAGTTTTGCAACTCTGCAACCTTTAGCAATGTTTGGAGACATTTCATCTTCTCCTTTCACAGGACTTCTAGGCTTTTTTCCAGAGAGTAAAGTAATTAATTCTTTGGTTAATTGTAAGTTTAGAGGACATTCACTCTTATATAAACCCTTCTTTTACTTGTAATATCTGAATTTAGTTATTATGATCATCATACAAAAAAAAAGTTTTTTTCCACAAAACATACATTTAGTTTACATCTTTCAGAGTAGTTTAGTTTTGTCTTCTGTTGTAACCTCAGCATAGTGGCACCCTGGGTTAAATACTGGATTTGAGGCTAGCCTAGACTTCAGAGAGAGGACCTTTCTCAGAAACAAACAGAAAGACATAAATTGAGTCATTTAATCCTAAGGACTGACTGCCTATAAGATAAAGCTCAAATAAAGTTTGAGTTTTGCTAAGAATTCTCTTTGGCACCCTAACATTTCTATTTTAGATATTTCTTCTTTCCAATGGAGTTGGTGCATTTTGATTCCCAAAGCTCATCTCAAGTGTGATGTTGAGAGTTGAAAATAATTTAAGTTCTTTCCAACGGGAAATAAGTGCAAGCCAGAGTAGTACAGTCATATTCACATGCAAGAGAACACAGGCCCATAAAGGTCTCATGTTACTAAGATCTAACCACATGATTTCTTCCCAATGTCCTAAAGTGAATTAAAAGAATAAAACAAAAATAGACATTCTCCCTTCTTCTTTGAGACAGAAAATATAGCTAAGATATGAATTATGCACTCACCTATATTTTATCATATTACTATTGATTCCTAAACATACTTTATTTATGTAAATCTTCTATGACCCTAACCTTATGTAGACCTCTGTTTTTACTTCCTGGGAAGTATTTGCATTTGTGACATGTCAGGGAATTTTACATTATATTTTGCAATTTTTTTCCAATCACTTTCCTGGTAGTCACCTTGGTATTTAATATATCATTATTGCTTTGAACAATTCTGCTGAATTCCCATAATTTTCATTATCCTGATTTATGCACCCAAATTTCTCTATAACTCCTATGAATATTTTGCAGAGTATTTGTAGACAGCTTATTTCTGTCACCAGGATCCACTTTTATTGGCTATTTCAGATCTACCTTTGTCTGTTTTCAAGCATCTTATTAGTTTCATTTTAGTTTGGTGATGGAAACTCCCATAGTTGATGTCTTAGTAACTTTTTTACTGCTGTGATAAAGGTCATGACCAAAAGTAACTTGTAAAGAAAAGAATTTATTTCATTTCACCTTTAGTCTATCACCCGAAAAAAGTCAGGGCAGAAACTCAAGACAAGAACTAATGCAGACACCATGAAGGAACGCGAGGCTACTGTCTTAGCATCTCAATACTATGGAGAAACACCATGGCCAAGGCAATTGTTACAAAGGGAAACCTTTAATTGTGGCTGGCTTACAGTTTCAGAGCTTCACTCCAATATCATCATGAAAAGAAGCATAGCAGTGTGCCAGCAGACATGGTGCTAGAGGAGCCAGGAGGTCTATATCTTGATTAAAAGACAGCAAGAAAAAGTCTGTCTTTGGCAGGCAGCCAAGAGAAGGTTCTCTTCTCTACTGCCAGAGTTTGAGTATGAGGAGCCCTCAAAGCCTGCCTATACAGAGACACATTTCCTCCCACAAGGTCATACCTATTCCAACAAGGCCACACTTCTTAATAGTGCCAAGTTCCATGGGCCAAACATCTTAAAACCACCACAACTACTGACTTCCTTGCTCCTCATGGCTTGTTCAGCTTATATTTGTATAAAAGTTAAAATTATTTGCCTGGTACCATACATAATAATTTGAACAGTACCATATCCAAAATTAGTCAATATAATGGTCCAAAGATTTGACCATAGGTCAATGTGGAATGGTAATTTTTTCCTTTGAGGTTCTCTCTTCTCAGAAAACTAGCAGGTATCACATTGAGAAAAGCAACAATAACAACAGCAAAAATAATAAAACAGTTTGGTAAGTGTAGTGCTTTGAATTATAAATAAGAAATGTTCCTCATAATATCAGATATTTGAATGCTTGGTCCGTAGTACATAGCATTGTCTGCAGGAGGTATAAATAGTTTACTGTTTCTGGAGGAAGTATGGCACTGAACCAGGACTTCATCTCTCCAGCATCCAACCATTGTTTACCATTGTTTAATTCATCTCTCTCTCTCTCTCTCTCTCTCTCTCTCTCTCTCTCTCTCTCTCTCTCTCTTTTCCTCATATGTGTATGTTTTCATGTTTGTGTGTGAGTATATGTACCTGTATGGGTGTACAGTACAGGCACAAAGATGTCCCTTTTACTAGCCTTACAGGAAAAATAAGTAAGTACATCTTTCACAAGGACTTGGAGGAACTCAACCTAGATTGGATTTGAAAAACTCTCCCATGATGACTAACTCTAAATATGATGATGAATTAAATAAGCTGATAAGGAAGAAAAATAATCTATAGTACTAGCCAGAAATAATGCCTACACACCAAACAACAATAACTAGAAAGTCAGGGTGTTCTTGAAGGTACAGTAGTGAACGTATGTCCAGGGGATAGCCAAAAATGATTTATTTGGCCTTGTCTCTGTATAGCTAGATAGAATACAAGATTTTCTTTCATTTTTCATAATTTTGGGGCTTGTTTGGTTTCCTAATATGAAGTCAGTCTAGGACAAATCTTAGAGAAAGTTCCATGTGCTATTGAGGATAAGGTATTTTCTTTAATATGTCTGTGATGTGTTCTGTAAATGTCTCCAGTTCCATTTATTTATGATATAATTTAACTCCAAAATTCTTCTACTTGTCTGGCAGTCCTCCCTGTATATTGGTAATAACATGGTGATAACTCATACAACATTATATCTAATGTATCTATTGTATCTAATAGTATTTCTTTAATAAAGTTAGGTGTTTGGTTAGTTACTGTTTAGGATTATAGCATATTCTTAGTATTTTTTATCCTGTAATGAGTATAAAATATACTTTTCTTCTATTCTGACTAAACTTTGGGTTTGAGGTATATTTCTCCAATGTTGCAATAATTATTTATACTTATTGATCTTCAGGAAGAGGTCAGGTTAGGGGTCCTTAACATAGGGTGATGACACAGGAAGCCACAAAGCCATGAGATGTCCAGAGAAATCCTACTGTTTCCTAATTGGTTTCAAACATCAGAGGACACATTGCAGTCTTCCAGCTCAGCTGTGGGGACAGTGGCTTGGTACATGGTAGACTGGATTTGGAGTTTGGTTCCAGGTAGTAGTATTCCATGAAGTCATACAACAGTAAAACGGGTAGAAAAGATTATTTATTTCTTGAAGCAGAAGGTATCTTATGGTAAATATTCAAGAATCAAAAGATTGCATGTATTTTTTTCCCTGAAAACACCTTGTAATAGAATTGACTGTAATAAAACATTAAAGACATCAGATGAAATTATATAGTTCAAGGTAAGTGAGACAGGTAATGGAGATCCTTTCCCTAATACGGTCTTTCAACACATTGCAACCTCGCTATTTTATGAGAAAAGTACTTGAAATCTTAATAGCTATACATCATGAAAATATAGTGCTCAACATGGTCAGGGTCCCAACTAGTGGTGAAAGAATTGTGCATAAAAGTCCTATACTATAGAATTACTCAGAGACCCAATAGCTTACAATAGCCTCACCATTCTTAAGAGAATGCCATGAACTTTTTGTTGTTGTTGTTGTTTTGGAAGCCAAAGAGAGATACCATACTTGGGATTAATACAAATGACCTGGAATTGAGAGAGACCTGTCCTACAATTTCCATTTTATGAAAGCTATTCTGAATCCCATAAAAATTCAAGTTGCAAATGTATATGTACACAGAAAGAAAATGAGAGATTGCTTAACATGATGCTGCCTTTTGTAGTGAATTGATATCTCTTTCCTGACAGAGTACTCCAATGCCTATTAAACTATTCATGCTAAGTTAAGTGCATTTAAACACCTTTCCTGATTAAAGTGATTATTTCCTGTGCCATTGTTTTCCTGCCTTGCCATAAGAATGGTCTAAGTGAATCAGTGGGATAAGCAGAAGTAGAGAGAAACCAAAGTGCAGCTGTGTTAGACTGGAATCAAGCTACCACAGGAGGAAAAATCTGCTTAAGACAAAATAAATTCCTGTGAATATATATTGTCATAATTAAAAGACATTTCAAGGATAAAATGGTTAGAAAAGATGGCTCTAAATAATTTATATTTGAATGAATATTTCCAAGTGTCTCATCTTAGGCTAATATGTTCCCTATGATAAAAATCTGTGCTTTAAAGCACTATACCTAAAAATTCCCTCTTGACCACTTATCTACACCTTAAATGAGATTTCAGGATGATAAGCATAGAAACTAGAAATAATTTCATTATTCGGCCTGATTTGCAGGACAGTACTTGAGATCACTATTAATAAATATAAATTAATCCCAGAGTACAACTTCCATGTAGGGATTTTAAGTTTGCTAACAATGTCTAAACAGCAAATTTAGAGTTCATTTAAAAGCCATAATCAGTGTGTTATGTGGGCTTCCTCACGAGTTAAAGGTGTGAATGTGTTTTCCTGGTTGAAAGGTCCTCTGACAGAGCTCCTGCTGCAAATGTTCACTTTATCACTCTTGCCAGTGGCTGTGCATGCAAGAAACTAATTTCTCTAATTTATTTCTAAATCCACATTAGAGACATTATCTCACTAAGCTTCCCCAAATCCCTATTATATTTATATTACTGATGAGGTAAGTAACACAGAAAGCGCTAAAGGACTTTCCAAGGTTAGAGCTATAAAAATGGTGCAGATGCCAGGCCTCACGACGGCAGGTGCCTGCTTTAGCAATACCATCTCTTTGCTTTAGTTATTTTGCCCAAAGGAAAAGGTGTCCTTTATAACAGACACCTAAACTTTTCCCAGGAGGGAAAACAGTTTAATAGCCTCATTTTTAAAAAAATACTGGCACTTTCAGATTCAAACTTCTCATATCCTACAGGAGAATGTGCAATCTCATGTCTCATCTTTTCATCCTACCATCAATCAGTGGTCTGACCCTCAGCATTTGATCCCATTTTCAACAAAGCAATGGTCTAGTAAATAAATATCATCTAAAACTTCTCTTTGATGTGCTAACACTTTATGCATCATGCTAGTTCCCGATGCACCTTCATATTTGAATTTAAGAAATGGTTTAAGCATATAGCATGCTTATTGCTTCCTTACATTTGTCATAGTTTTGCATTAACATAGTCTCTATGGTTTACATTGGAGTATTTCTAGAAGAACTTACTATGGAACTCTTATTCAGGCTTATTATATTATTATTTTTAATCATTTAACTTCTACCACTCTCTTTCTTTGATATTTTACCTGAGTGATGCCCAGTCCAAGTGATCTGGTGAGGCTTGTGTTGATTATTTTATAAAAAGAATATTGTAATATAATATGTGGCATTTATAGGTACAAGCAGCCAATTACATGGTAATGTATGCATTTACCTAATACCATCTTACTATATTTAGATGTATTAGTCAAATTTCCACTAATGTAACAAATAATTGAGATAATAAACTCACAAAAAGGAGAGACTTGTTGTGACTCTTACTCTCAGCGATTTTGGTCCATTGTTACTTATCCTGTGACATTAGAGGCTGTGACAAGGCAAAACAGCGACATTGATAGAACCAGCTGGAACAAACTGCTCACTGAGATAAAAATGTAGTCCTTGTAACTCCATAAGGACTGCATTTGTTTCTACTAGATTCTAAGTCTAGATTCTAAGAGTCCATCACCTCAAAATATCATGAACCAGAAAACAAAGTTTTTGGATATAGCTTTAGGAAACCCTTTAGATTTAAACAGCAACAGAAGTAATGAAGCTGTCCAACAACTACAAAAACCTTGTAAATGATGTGTGTGATGTCCTAATTGTATTCTACTTTCCACAACTAAAAAAGTGCCCACTACCTACCAATGTCACTAAACATATCTGGGTTAACTCACTCAGAATGAGATTTTTCTAGTTCCTTCCAAAATTTTGGGGGTTGTGGCAGCCATAAAGTAGCTCTCTCAAGTTTTGTGAGTTTAGATTTCAGAAGTTTTAAAAGCCTCTAATAATAAAGAATGGTGAAATAGTATATCCACCCTACTTTGATCATGTCTTTGAAATAGACAGCCATTTTAAATTATTATTTTGGGGGTATCCTAAGACCTGTTTTGATCATTTCCACTTTCTTTTTTTCCCCAACTTTTATTAGATAATTTATTCATTTACATTTCAAGTGTTATCCAGAAAGTTACCTATACCTTCCCCCCTCCCGGTCCTGCTCCCCTACCCACCCGTTCCCACATCTTGGCCCTGGCATTCCCCTGTACTGGAGCATATAAAGTCTGCATGACCAAGGGGCCTCTCTTCCCAGTGCTGGCCAACTAGGCCATCCTCTTCTATATATGCAGCTAGAGACATGAGCTCAGGGGGTACTAGCTAGTTCATGGTTATTCTTACACCTAGAGGGTTGAAGACCCCTTCAGCTCCTTGGGTACTTTCTCTAGATCCTTCCTTGGGAACCCTGTGTTCCATCTAATAGCTGACCGTGAGCTTCCACCTCCATGTTTGCCAGGCATTGGTATAGTCTCCCATGAGACAGCTATATCTGGGCCCTTTCAGCACTATCTTGCTGGCATATGCTATAGTGTCTATGTTTGGTGGCTGATTGTGGGATGGATCCCTGGCAGCTGCAGTCATTGGGTCCGTCCTTTGGATTCAGCTTCACACATGATCTCTGTAACTCTTTCAATGTGTGCTTTGTTCTTAATTCTAGGAAGGGGTGATATATCCACATTTTGATCTTCCTTCTTCTTGAGTTTCATGTGTTTAGTAAATTGTATCTTGGGTAGTCTAGGTTTCTGGGCTAATATCTACATATCAGTGAGTGCATGTTATGTGAGTTCTTTTGTGATTGGGTTATCTCACTCAGGATGATGGCCTCCAGATCCATCCAATTGCCTAGGAATTTCATATATTTATTGTTTTTTAATAGCTGAGTAGTACTCCATTGTGTAAATATACCAAATTTTTTGTATCCATTTCTCTGTTGAGGGACATCTATCACCAACTTTTTCCAGATGATTTTCCAACCCTTCTCCACTGACTCAACTTTGTATAATTTTTTATCACAGCATGATCAAATTGTAATGCCCAAATATCATTTATTGCGTAGTTTTCCAACATGGTCAACTTACCTTGTTTAAAATCTCTTAGCAAAAAAAAAAAAAAAAAAAAAAAAAAAAAATTAAAATTCTTCCTGATCTCCAGAGCTAAATATTGCCTCTCAACCCAAGGCAGTGTGTAGAACTTTGGGCCAAACTCCAGTAAGAGTCAGAGGATCAGAGAGTATACTGTGAGATTGTGTCTCCTTGTAATGCCAGAACCTACATGATAAAATCTCCCTAACAAGACAGTCTAATGGTTGGCTTGGTTTGATGTCCCAAAGTAAAGGAATGTTGGAGTGGTTGGGCGGGAAAGTATGGGTGGGTGGGGAGCACCCCCATTCAGGCAAAGGAGAGAGGGGAGGGCAGAGTACAGATGTGGGACGGGGAGATTGTGGAGGGATTAACCAGGATATAGGATATCATGGGATGGGGTGTTGGTGGAGGGGGTAACCTAGAAGTGGAATATCATTTGAAATGTGAACAAATGGAATGATTAATAATAATAATAATAATAATAATAATAATAATAATAATAATAAGACAGCCTAAATGATGTAATCTGAACAAGGAATAGAAGAACAAACATTCCAAAGTGGATGAAGGAAAGTATCTGCACAAATGTATGAAATACAAATTAATGAAAGCAGTCATCTTGAACTTGAAGCTGAGTGAAAAAGTATATATGAGAGGATTTGGAAGGAGGAAAGGGAAGGGGAAATGCAAGTATATTATCGTCTTGAGAATAAAAATAAAATATGAAAATAATTAATATACTACTAATAAGTGATTAGTATACATTTAAAGTTTTGTTATTAATTATGAACAACTTTATATTTAAATATACATTAAATTGCACACATAAAAATATTTCATGTCTTATTTAAGAATTTTATACAACATATGTGGATGATAGTCTTTCACACACCCCGATTCCTACATCTCTCCACTACCTCCCTTCCTACTCAACTTCCTGTAGTGTATTTCTTTCAAGACAATGAAACATTTTTAAAAAGACCAAAAAATAAAAACCTAACTAAATCATATCAAAATAAAACAAAAACATACACAAACAATGCGTCCCATTTTGTGTTAGCCACCTACTTTCAGGCATGAACCTGTCCTGAGGTGTGATTATATACCCAATGACTCCCCAGTGGAGACAACTGCTTATCACTTTACCATAAACTATCAATTGCAAATAGTTTTTTTGGATAGGAAATGGACATTATGTCCACTTTCCTTTCTGCAGGAAGGGGCTATGTCTGTTTTAAACCTGTGCACGCTTTGTGCATACTGTCAGATTATCAGTTAGTACCTATCTATACCAGCACAATTGATTCTAGAACATGCTGTTTCTTTGAATTCATCTACTACCTATGACTCTTGTAATCTTTCTGCCTCATCATCCACATAGATTTCTGAGCCTTGAAAGAAAAGGTTTGATAAAGAATTCCAATTTATAAATAACTGGTCCAAAGTCTTTTACTCTTTGCACCTCAGTTGAACTCTGTGTTAATTACTATCAACTGTAAGAATATGCTTCTATGATGAGGGCTGAGCAAGGCACTGACTATGGGTAAAGTAGTAAGTCATTAGAAGCCATTTTATTGCTATGGTCAGTTAGCAAAATAATAATAGTAGGTTTTCTTCTAGGGCACATGACCTATCTATTGGTAGATTCTTGGCCATTTTAGCGGCTTGGTCATGTTATCATTCTTAGCTGTTAGGGAAATGCAACTTGAAACTACTTTAAGATTTCATCCTACCACAGTCAGAATGGCCAATATCAATAAAACAAATGACAACATGCTGTCATAGAAAGGAGAACACTTATTAATTGCTGGTAGTAGTGCACACTGGTGTAGAAGTTGCTCAAAATAATGAAATCATTGTACCATGAGAACAAGCTATACCACTCATGGGCATATAGTCAAAGGATGCATGTATCCTTCTATATTGATATTTACTCACTTATATTCATTATGACATCAAGATATAAAGTAGTCGAGATGTCCATCAACTGACAAGTAGATAACGGAAATATAGTACATCTGAACAATACAGTGTACAAGTGAAATTAATACTTACCCCCAAAACACATATTTCATATTTTCTGATAAATGGATATGAACTCTTAAACTTGTGTGCATGTTTGTCTGTGCACACGGGTGTGTATGTGGTGTGATATGGGCAATGTGGGTGTGCGTGCTGTGTGTTTTGATCAGAAAATACACAGAAGATAAGGATTTCATAAGAGATTAATAGAAGAGAATAATCTTCCAGGAATGGAAAATATAGTACCAGTTTTGTCTTAATAGCTGAAGAGCATTCCACATTTTAATTATCAAGTCATATTTTCGTGGATATATTGGCAACTTCCATGTCCTTGCTATTGTGAATAGAGCAGTAGCTACCATGGAGAAACAGGTATGTTCAAACTAGTAATTAGAGACTTTTGGCTACATATTTAAAAGAGATATTGATATGGCAGATATTTTTAACTTTTTGAGAATTTCCAACTTGTTTTTCTCAGTGGATGAATGATCAACAGTTCCTACATGTTTTTCTCTTCCCACATTCAGTAAAAATTTGGTGTCATTGTTTAGCTAATCTTAATTATTCTTGTTAAAGAATGTTAATTTTTTAAAATATATTTTTATGTTTTTTTGTTTATTAGGTATTTTATATTTTTACATTTCAAATGTTATCCCCCTTCCTGGTTTCACAGCCCTAGCATTCCCCTGCATACATTGGGCCTTCATAGGACCAAGGTCCTCCCCTCCTATTGATGACAGATAAGGCCATCCTATGCTACATGCATATTCTTTGGACCTTTCTCTAGCTCCTCCATTCGGGACCTTGTGCTCAGTCCTCCAGCTGCATATGTATGTGTAAAAATCATCCAGGTGGAATTGGTTTTGAAGATATAAAGGGGTCATGAAGATCAGCTGAGGATTGGCATTGTGAGAGACTTTGGAAGGACCTTGGTAAAAGTGCAGCCTCAGTTGCAGTTGTCAGCCTAGGACTGAAGGGGTAATGCAAAGAAGTTGAAGCTGGCCAACATGAAGAAGGCCTATAAGAGGCTATTGGTGAAGCCTTGTTGCAGCAGGAGACCCTCTCATATTGGAGATGCCAGTACCATGGATGACCACAAAAAACAGCAGCAAAAGTGGAGTGGATCAACCTTAGCTTAAAGTGCTAGAGATGGCGGAGCTGGAGATGTGACCCAAGTCATTTGAAGGAGCATAGAGTATCATGTGTAGATCCTAGACTTTGGAACAAGAGGCTGTAATGTTGAAGTTGCCTTGGAGACCCCATGATGTTAGAGATGTCAAAGGAATGGGAAATCTTAATGAAGAAATCTGCTAACAGGGAGTAGAACCAGCCCAGGGGAAATAACATTGTTAAAGTCAATAAAGATGAGAAAGGAGTGGAGATCTGAAGATCCAGTTGACATCAGGCATGATGATGCAGAGTTTGGAGTTTGCCCATCTGGGGTTCTGTATTGCTTTGGGGGTTATAGATATGAGACTGGATGAGCTTCAGAAGAAAATTTAAACTTTGGACTTTTAACATTGAGGAGACTGCTTTAGAAACTGAGACTTTGGAAACTGGGCTAATTGTACTATTTTTTATTACTCAATTGCTAGGTATGGCCCAAATAGACTCATAAGTGTGAACAAGCCTATGGTGGTCAGAGAGTGGAATGTGAAGGTTTGTATAAGCTTGGCCTAGGACATGGCATCATTAGGAGTTGTGGCCCTGTTGGATTAGGTGTGTCATTGTGGATATGGGCTTCAATACCCTCATCCTGGCTACTCGTAAGCCATTCTTCTAGCAGCCTTCAGATGAAGTTGTAGAACTCTCAGCTTCTCCTGCACCATATCTGCCTGGAGGCTGCCATGTTCCTGCCTTAATGATAATAGGCTAAACCTCTGAACCTGTAAGCCAGGAACAATTAAATGTTGCCCTTAGAGGAGTTGCCTTGGTCATGGCATCTGTTCACATCAGTAAAACCCTAAGACAATAATTACATCATTTTACTATTCCATTTTCTCCCTCTCAGCCATTGTATTCATCTCTTATTGCTCCCTTTCAAATTCATAAACTCCTTTCTTCTGTTGTTATATTGTATTATAATAATATGCATTCCACAATAATCTGTATGTTACATGTATGTATATATATTTTAAGAGCTGACCATTTGTAATTGGATAACTTCCTTGGGTGTGTTATTCCCCGGGAAAGTTTTTATTTTTTCCATGCTCAAGATTTCTTTCTTGCATGTACTACTTTGTGTAGTGAAAGGCCTTTCAATGTCCACCTTAGCAAATATATTGTTATTTTCCTTGTTCATCACTTGTGTAGGCAGTCATGTCAGTGAAAATTGGTGACTGTAGCATCTGATATTACGAGGAGACACAATATCAGAGCAAACACTCTTATCCTCAGTATCACACAAGATTTTTGTCCCATTTCCACAACGTTGCCTGCCTTAGGTTCAACAGTATTTTATAGATGTTTCCACTGGGATTGTTCTCTATAAGTCTGCATTTTAATTTTCTGTAGTTTTCTGCATTGAAATCTGTTTGATGCAAAGAGAAGTTATCTTGATGAGGATTGAGGACTACACCTATCTGTGTGCATAAGGACAAATATACCCAATTTAATTAATATTTAGGATGGTTTAGTCAAGTAGTCACTATATGCTTTCCTCTAAGATGCATGGCTTTAGTAGCTGTGATGCTGGAGGAATTTACAGATGGTTGAGAGCCCACCAAATGTGTGCTGAGAATTGAACTGTGATGCTTTCAAATATCAAAAGCAAATCTTCTAAACCACCTAGAGCTTAACCAATCTAGTCCCCTCAATCGATATGCTTATCTAACTTACTTATATACAGATCCACAATATGATGAATAAGTCTTTATATGTACACTTATACATATGTAAATGTTAAATGGTTTAATGTCAAATATAAATTCATAGATGATACCCAGGCTCAGAACATGAAGTAAATAAAAATAAATTAGAACTTAAAGTAATTTTAGAATCTCTAAATTTGAAATATAAGATATCATTAGAAACTTATGACACTTTCAAAAGGCAAAAGAAAAATTCTGCTCATGTAAGAACCATAATGCAATGAGTGTTTATAAGAAGCAAAAATCTGAGCAATGGTAAACATATTCTGCAGAAATATCTATCTAAAATTGCAAAAGATACCTAAAAATTGACAAAAATATGGATATATAAATTAGGGCCATGAAAGCATGTGTCATAAAATAGCAAATACCCTCCAAAATCAATTTTGAAAGAAATTTATTAAAGATTTATTTGAGAATTAAAAAGGTAGAATAATGAAGATCCATTAGATTGCATATATTAAGATATATTTTCACCATGGGTAGTTAACTAGGTCATTAATATTGTAATCTTAAAATAAGTAAAGGGAAATAATTAATTTTATCTGATATTTCCTTAAATAGCTTCATTTTAGAATAACAAAATAGTTCTGGTTAATAACTTTCTGCATAACTGTAGTTAATAACTGAAGTGCATCAAAAATTAAGTGTGAAAGCTCTAAAATAACAGCAATTCAAGCAAACCTATCCAAATAATGAAATTTACTCATTAAAACACTTAAAGAAAATTGCAATGATTTTGCTTATTTCACTAGTAAGACCTAGAATTACTTTATGTAATACAATACAAAACTATATATATATATATATATATATATATATATATATTCCTACAGTATTCTAAGCAGTAAGCAGTAAACTTGAATAAAATCATGAAAGTCCTTAAGAAACAACATTTAATTCTTTCTCAGATTCTTTAAGTGATATTAAAGGAATAAAAATATTTACAGCTATCTCCTGGGCATTCTGAGCTTTTGCCTAATATTCTTTCTCAGATTCTTTAAGTAATATTAAAGGAATAAAAATATTTACAGATATCTCCTGGGCATTCTGAGCTTTTGCCTAATATCCACTTATTAGTGAGTACATACCATGTATGTTCTTTTGTGACTGGGTTACCTCACTCAGGATAATATTTTCTAGTTCTATCAGTTTCTCTGTGAATTTTATGAAGTCATTGTTTGTAATGGCTGAGTAGTACTCCATTGTGTAAATGTACCACATTTTCTGGACCCATTCCTCTGTTGAGGGACATCTGAGCTGTTGTTGATGCCAAGCACTTGCTGACAGGAGCCTGATATAGCTGTCCCCTGAGAACTCTGCCAGAAACTGACCAATATAGATGAGGATGTTTGCAGCCAACCATCAAACTGGGCACAGAGACCCCAGTGGAGGAAATAAGGAAAGGAGTGAAGGAGCTGAAGTGGTGTGCAACACCATAGAAAGAACCATAATAACAACCAACCAGACCCACCAGAGCTCCGAGGATCTAAACCACCAACCAAAGAAGACACATGGAGGGACCCATGACTCCAGCTCCATTTATAGCAGAGGATGGCATTATCTAGCATTAATGGGAGAAGAGACCACTGAGCCTGTGAAAGCTTGAAGCCCCAGTGTAAGGGGATGCCAGAGTGGGGAGGCAGGAGAGAGTGTGTGAGTGGGGATACACCCTCATAAAAGCAGGGGGAGGAGGGATGGAATAGGGGGTTCCCAGGAGTTTCTGGGAGGGAAACCAAGAAAGGGGATAACATTTGAAGTGTAAATAAATAAAATAAACAATAAAAATATTTAAAGCATGATAGAAGTAAATCAATGATTTGGAAATTTGACATAAAATAGATGTCAACTCATATCAAGAAATTACTTGCAATTTTGTTACGGGCAAAAAAAATAGGGTTTTTTTTTGTTGTTGTTATGTAATAAAATTCTCATTGTAGTTTAGATACACATGCCAATCACTGGATGAAGGGGACTTAATATTAAAAAGGTCATTAGCAAAAATATAACCAAGCAACCACTGAAAATATAAAGCTAAAATTCTATGCAATGTATAATTTATAAGTCTGTGTATAATGCCTTTGGTTCTGTAAATTTCATAACTTACAAACAAATATTAAACATAGAAAGACAGCCAAAGGCATAGAAGCAGATTTGTGGGGAGAATAGAAGATCACAGTTCAAATTAAACTCTGAAGACATCAAAGAACAATATTAATAGTAACAAAGCTTAAGCTTAGAGTAAACTACATTAAGAAACAGGCAACAGTAAAATATGGTTTAACAAAAATAAAAGACCAATTATAAATTTAGCAGAGTTAGGTCCTCCTGGGCATTGAGACCAGGGTCAGTAGCAGTAGCGTTTTTAATACATTTGAGAAGCAAATAGCTGAAATATAAATTATAAACTATCACTTTTGCTTGTGCTATTACTAAAATCTTGATATTATCTGATGAATGCTTATTTATGACATTATAATAGGAAGATAGAAACACCAATGTAAATTCAAACTTCAGCTGGGTTTCTGGAGTTCATTGCTATGTATAAGTCACAGAAGCTGTAGTTGAGGTAAGGATAGTATATATACTTCAGTAAGACTTATAACTGTGATATTAGTAAAATTCTCATTTTAGATAGAATTGCCATTCTGTGACCTCTGCATGCAAATACAAGATAGCTTCTACTACCACCTGCATTGGTCAGTTGAGAAGGATTCCTCCTCTTTGTGTTATGAAGGTCTTATGTTCCCATTTACTTAGGATGTAAGCTCTTTGCATAGCATTTACACAGATGACCATTAGAGTGAGGACAAGCATACTAACAGTTAACATTTTTATAGGTGTGTCTTAGTCAGGGTTTCTATTCCTGCACAAACATCATGGCCAAGAAGCAAGTTGGGGAGGAAAGGGTTTATTTGGCTTACACTTCCATACTGCTGTTCATCACCAAGGAAGTCAGGACTGGAACTCAAGCATGTCAGGAAGCAGGAGCTGGTGCAGAAGCCTTGGAGAGATGTTCCTTACTGGCTTGCTTCCCCTGGCTTGCTCAGTCTGCTCTCTTATAGAACCCAAGACTGCCAACCCAGAGATGGTCCCACCCACAAGGGGCCCTTGATTACTAATTGAGAAAATGCATCACAGCTAGATCTCATGGAGGCATTTCCCCACCTGAAGCTCCTTTCTCTGTGATAACTCCAGCTGTGTCAAGTTGACACAAAAACTAGCCAGTACAAGGTGGGATTGTCTTCTTTAGGAAAACTCAGAGAACAGACATGTTGTGGGACTCTCAAGTAATGACATTGGATTTACAGCACAAATTAGAGGAATGATGGATCTCCAAATCCTGGAAATCTTAAGCAATGGAGGGAGTAGTAATGTTTTATTTTAGTCAAATAGTTACATCAGGTCAAAGTGATATAACAGCAACTCTATTAAGGGACATACATATCAAGTAATCAGAAAATGCAGATAAAATTCTTAAAGACATAGGTAGTAGAAACCATCATGATTCTTAATACATAACTGTCATTTCAATTATGATTTCCATTAGTATCTTAAAAGAGAAAAAGAATCACTCATTGAGTTAGACATGGGAAGAGAAGAAAAGAAGAGAAGAGAAGAGAAGAGATGAGACGAGACGAGAAGAGAAGAGAGAGAAAGAGAAAGAGAAAGAGAAAGAGAAAGAGGAAGAGGAAGAGGAAGAAGAGGAAGAAGAGGAAGAAGAGGAAGAAGAGGAAGAAGAGGAAGAAGAGGAAGAAGAGGAAGAAGAAGAAAGAGAGAGAGAGAAAGAGAAAGAGAGAGAGAGAGAGAGAGATTTTAAGTCCAATGGAATTGTGTCCTGTGGGAAACAAATATAATTAAATGTTGCAATTGGAAAGTATCCAATAGACAAAAAAATAAAGAAATATTATACTATCTTATAGAAATATTCAAAATCTTGATACTTTGAAATATTTTTATATGGTAGAAAAGTATTGTTACTTAAATGAATAGCAGTATGATCATAGATGTCAAAGAATCTATTACTTGGCAATGGTGGCGCATGCCTTTAATCCCAGCATCTGGGAGGCAGAGGCAGGCAGATTTCCGAGTTCGAGGCCAGCCTGGTCTACAGAGTGAGTTCCATGACAGCCAGTGCTACACTGAAAAACCCTGTCTCAAAAAACAAAACAAACAAAAAAATCTATTACTTTAACAGGAATCAGTTATCAGATTAAGTAAACTTTACAATAGGAGTTGATGAGGAAAAATTAGATATTCAATGAGTGTTAAAATAAAACATTATTAAAACTTAGTAAAATAAAATCAAAATTTCAATTACCAATTAAAGTGATGTTGCTGGAGCAAGATAATATTATAATATTTATTAATGACGATAAAAGAATTATGTCATCAGTGGTATTCCAAAAGTACATAAACATTAACATTCTCAGAATTGTGTATGGCACCTAAGAGAGGGAAACATTGGTTGCATTGTATAAATAAAAGCTTCCTGGTACTGTAGAAGTGGACCATCTAAAATGAATCATTTTAAATAAAATAATATCCCTCACCTGGTATTTGACTTAGTGACAATGCAGTCACCAAACTTACGTTTGTTTTGCTGGCTACTCCCCTTTCCATTGGAGATTTATAGAGTTGTGTTTGTAGCTTGGGTTTTCCTTTCGAATAGTATTTATGTCACTGGTGCAGGATCCAGACTCAAAGCCAAATCATCTCCTTGAATGGCCTACTTCTTCAAACTATCCACATAATGTTTAAATTTTCAGTTACTTTAGATTAAGTACATTGCTTCAATAAAATTTACTCCGTTGTCATTAAAACAGTGCTCCCAGGGACTAAAGGATCCATGGATCCAGCTACATTTGTAGAAGATTGCCTCATCTGGTATCAGTGCTGGGGAAGCCCTTGGTCCAGTAGAGACAGGATGTCTCATGGTAGGGGTATGCTAGAGGGGTGAAGCAGAAGTAGATGGGTGGGTAGGGAACACTCTCCTAGAGGCAAAGTGGTGGAGGCATAGGACAGGGGGCTTGTTGCGGAGAGACCTAGGAAGGGGGACAACATTTGAGATGTACATGAATAAAATTACAAATAAAAATATTAAATTAAAATGAAAAAAAGATTCATTTTCTAAACTTGAGAACTCAATAGTATCATAGCATGTGGGATCTTCAGAAACCATTGATGAGATCTTCAGAAACCATTGGCTATCTTGCGGGTTGTTAATCTTCCAAGCACCAAACCTCTAACATTTCAATATAATTTAAGTCTAAGTTGTCTTACTATGTACACAAAGCAGGAGTAAAATACATGAGATCAGCACTTTTTCTTATCTCTTTAACTGAAAATTGTTGTCTTTTTTATTAGAAGGGAAGTTACATAGTTTAAAATTATATATATATATATATATATATATATATATATATATATATATATATATACATACAGTAACTGAAAGTATGGAAGCCATAACTGTCAGATTATTTTCATTCCTCTTGAAAATTCTGAGGGCTGGGGAAATATCTCAAATGTTAAGAGTGTGTACTGATCTTTCATTAGACCTCAGAGTTCATTTCCAGTACCTATATAAGATTATTCATAACTTTCTATAACTACAAGGGCTTCAACACTACCTTCTGGTTTGCACAAGTACCTGCACTCACATGCACATACCATATGGAAAAACTCTTATAACATAATATAAAATAAATATTTATACGAAAAATCCCTGCTATTATTCCATGATTTACAAACATGCAGTTGCCCTACACCACTGTTGAAATGTCTAGTATTATTTTGTTTTACAGTAAAAATGATGGTAGTAGAATTGGCTTTTATCCAAGTTTTGACTATTTTATAGGTGCTATATTGAAAGACATCTCTACATGTTATATTGGCTTTAAAATCAGTACTTTGCTAATGGCAAGTATTTTATAGGACAGTTTCATGGAATCATTGCCCAAAGCTAAGTCTGTTATTTTTAACATTTTATCCATGCAATATTTTGTCCTGAAGTGTCCTTTAAGACAATATGTCAAAATTGCTTTGGTTTAATTTTCTGCTTTCATGAATAAAATCAAAAATAATTTGAGATATATAGGAATGGCTAATTGTCAATGACAGAAGGCATCAAAATCTAGTTTGTTATCTCAGGGAAAGTATTTGATGTACTGTAGTGTCAAATGCTATTCTAAATGACTACAGTACTAGGAGATAATTTATAATAGAGTGCTTACCTCAGAATGTAATTCTCTATTATCTGCTGGTTTTGTTCAGAGCAATTTGCTATGAGATTATTGTGTAGCATAATCATTATTGCACTTGTTTTGAAAATGCTGGTTTAGTGAATGATTCAAGCTACATGGATTTTTCAGGAGCCTCTGTGTAAGACTATCAAACAACAGGAAGTCCAAAGTCAAATGGCAGATTTCTAATGGTGTCTACCTTCTTACACATGACTGTCATATTCAGATTATCCAAACTGACAGCCACTAATTTAAAGGGCCTAGGAATTAAGGAAAAACCTTATCCTTGGTCACAGACAAGCTCAATCCAGCACATTGTCTAGACAAGACCTCTTACTGTGCTGATTGGTGCATTGAGCTAAATCAAAGAAAATATGTCTAAAGCCAAGTTAGTGACTAGAGTTACTGCCAAAGAAACCACAAGACTGGCCTTGAAACCAGTGTAGTGGTTCAATTCCTAACGCAAATGCTGGGCTCCAAACGTGCACCAGATGGAAGTTGTTTGTGAAAGCTGTGCCTTTGTCTTCAACTTCTGAAGCCTGAAGAGGAGACCCAATAGGAAGACAAAGTGGGCAGTGCCAGAGGCTGTAGAATATTATATCAAACAAAGTCAACCCAAGGAGCAAAACTGGTTTTTCCATAAATAGCTTTCTTTACATGGCAAGACTTTTGACAATTCTTGTCAAAGCAAAATTTAAAATTCCCAGTGACAAAGAAATGCTGTAATTGTACTCATAAAAAACCAACCAGCCAGGCATGGTGGCGCACGCCTTTAATCCCAGCACTTGGGAGGCAGAGGCAGATGGATTTCTGAGTTCGAGGCCAGCCTGGTCTACAAAGTGAGTTCCAGGACAGCCAGGGCACACAGAGAAACTCTGTCTCGAAANCTGGCTTGTGAAATTTCAGAGGGAAAATTAAAGACTCTTTTCAGGGCCATTGTTACTTTGTGAAGATTCTGTGGTTCTGGTTAGCTGGGGCTGAAGAATCAGCTGTGATTAACAAGATACCAGAACTACTAAAGCAAAAACTTGGCATTACTGGGACTATTGATGCTGGTTAGCTGGAGCTAAGAAATTAGCGGTGATTTAGAAGAGACCAGCATCATTGAGGTGACATCTTCTGGGAAGTGTTTGCTGAAAACACAGGAGGCTGTGTTCCAGAGCTAGTCATGGTTGTACCTTGTGCTGTGACTGGACTTGTTAATGTGTAAGAGTTACCTAGGTGGTACTGGTTTTAGAGGCATGAAGGAGTCATGCAGAGCAGCTGAGGCCACAGAAGCACTGTGAGAGGCCATGGAAGGCCATTGGTGAATTGATGGCCCAGGACTGAAGGGGTCATGCAAAGGAGTTGAGGCTCGGCACCATGAAGAAAGCCTATGAGAGGCTAGTGTTGAAGCCTAGTTACAGAAGCATTTTGGAGATGCCAGTACCATGAGATGACCGCCAAGAACAGCAGTAGCAATGGAGTACAGGCATCTGGTGCCTAGAGGATAACGTGTGTGCTACAAAGGGCATGGCTGGAGAAGTGACCCAAGCCCTTGGAGGAGCCCAGAAGATCATGAGTTGGATCCCAGACATTGGACGGTTGGAGATTGATTTTTGCTTTTGACTGTGACTGTGCCCTGATATTTTTCCCTCTTGAAAGAAGTTTCTAAATGAAGCCCACAGTTAAGAGACTTTGAATTTTAAAGTACTTTGAATTTAAAAAGATACTAGATATTTTTAAAGATTGAACTTTTAGTATGTAAAGACTGTGGGACTTTTAAGTTACTTAAATAACTGGGGATCAGTAAGAACTAAGGGTTGAGGCTTACTAGTGATGTATTTGTGTGTCAAGTTGACAAGGGGTCAATTGTACTGGCTAGTTTTTGTGTCAACTTGACCCAGCTGGGTTATCACAGAGAAAGAAGCCTCAGTTGGGGAAATGCCTCCATGAGATCCAGCTGTGAGGCATTTTCTCAATTAGTGATCAAAGCCTCCTTGTGGGTGGGAACATCTCTGGGCTGGTAGACTTGGGTTCTATAAGAGAGCAGGCTGAGCAAGCCAGGGGATGCAAACCTGTAAGAACATCCCTCCATGGCTTCTGCATCAGCTCCTGCTTCCTGACCTGCTTGAGTTCCAGTCCTGACTTCCTTAGTGATGAACAGCAGTATGGAAGTGTAAGCCGAATAAACCCTTTCCTCCCCAACTTGCTTCTTGGTCATGATATTTGTTCAGGAATAGAAACCTTCACTAAGACAACATCTTTATGTGTAAACGGAAATACTTACCTTCAAAATATTGCCTTTTTATTCAGAGGAAAATCTTAGTTATCTGCCCTTTTTCTGACATTCTTTCGAGAAAAGCTCTCATTGTTCTTTCTGTGCTAAGGGAAAAGCTATCTAGACAACAAATTCTAATGAGTCTCATTTCTCTGCTCACTGTCCTGCCTAGGGAAGTTGAGATCATACACATTTTTCGGTGTGGCTACATGTTATATATTTGCTGGGGATTTGGACTCAGATTTCCTTCTATTAGCTTTCAATTGAGATATATCCCTGCCTAACATTTAGAAACATTTGGAAAGAAATGTGATTAAAATAAGATCAGAATAACTTTATTTACAGGGTTAATCTTAGATATCAGTTAAGCTTCATTACTTTTCTGCAATGTACAAAGGTTTCCTATTTCACAATACTAGCTATGTTGAAGATACTCTCTCCCACTGAAGCTGAAGTTATCAATGCTATTATCTGTAAACAAAATATGCTTACTTGGAAATATTGTGAACATTTAAGAGAGGAATATACAATTACATTTTCTTTGATCTTTCATCAAAACTGTAACAATATTTCATTTAATTACTCAAACCTTCCTTAAAATACTTTTTATATGACATCCCATTTCCTAATTTTATAACGTAGTGGCAATGAATATAAATTAATAGTGAAGGAGAGGTACAAAAGGATCAAATGTAGGAGAAAATATTGCAAAGCCCTACAGCATTAAGTTTTTAAAGGTCTGCTCTAAGCTCCAAGTGGATATGCACAAGGCTCTGCACCTGCCCAAGGACTCTGGAATGAAAGACACACACACACACACACACACACACACACACACACACACACAGACACACACACTGCTTTTATATTTTAGGATCTGTCTTAGCTAGCTCAACACTGCTTTTATATTTTAGGGTATGTCTTAGCTAGCTCAATGACTGGGCCACTCCTGAACCTCTATGTGACTAACACATTCCCATCTGATTTTCCTTAGTTAATCCTTGCTAAATCTACATTTCATCTCTGCTACCACAGATCCAATCAGAGTAGTGATTCCTGGGGCTGCTTGCCCTAATTCTTACATGTCAGTAGGCTTTTCATTCTACACCTTCCTATTGGCAGAATCCCTCTTCTTGTCTCTGTGTTTCTTTTCCACAAATCCTAAAAGCCCAGCCTCTATCCCATTCATTGGGTACTGGCTCTTTATTAATCAGTCAAGAAACCAACTGTTGGCAGGGTGCTGCAATGAAGGTGAAGATTCCCATGTAAGCACAAATCAAAGCCCCAATAGAGCCCCTCTTCTCTCTGTGTGTATAGGCAAGTAGGTGCTCATGTTCAGGTGGCTGCAGATATCATTTAAAAGTAGCTGCATGTTTATGGGCAAAGATAGAGGCGAGAAGACAAACTCTGAGATCATCTGTGGGAATGTTGCTCATTTCCTTAGAGACAGGGTTTCTTTCTCATTGTCTTGAGGCTCATCAGTGAGTCTAACCAGATTGCCAGTGAGTCTGAGAGACCCACAGGTCCACCTCTGCTTTCACACTATTACTTGCTATAGTGCATGAATGGCCTCTTGACATGATTCTGGGGTTCAGATTCCAGTCCTCATGGTTTCAGGATAAACACTTCAACAACTGAGCTAATACCTAGTCCCTGTAGAGTTTCTTTTGTCCCTTGTCACAGGAATTTAAAAGAATTGTGAAGAGAAAAGAAATGCACTGAGGGATAATTTCTGAAGAATTCTGGAAATGTACCCATTACAATGACAACATAATTTTGAAATAAGAGTGTCTTCCATGTCATGATTCATTTTTACAGATGTAATCTGTAGGGTATAAGTTAAAGATTCTTTGTATTTTGAAGTGTAGATTTTTTTATGGCTCAATTATATTTATGGCAATAAACTACACATCTTTGAAGTCTGACATATCTTACAAAAACAAATACATTTTCCTGTTTAAAACAAATGTCTTATCTCTACTAAACTTGGAAATGAGAAGTCATTTTAATACCCCTAAGGGTGTCATGAATTTAAGGCATGTACAATGAATCTCATTGTAGTTCTAATGATTCAGTATGAAAATGCAGTCTATTATTCATTGTTACTTAGCAAATTCTTATATAATACTACCAGAAAATATAAATCTTATGTAAAAGTGACTTTTACTCTTAACATAAGCAGCATGACATATACTAGTCTATATATATGGAAAAGCAGCTTCAAGTAAATTGTGGTAAAAGACACAGGGCTAATAAATTTACATAGCTTAAAAGATTCTATGCTGGTAAATTTGTGAAGCCATTTTTAAAATTTCAAACTAAAGACAGTTTTATCAGCTTCTTGTTTCTTTACTTTTTCACAAGCTTAGTATATTTATTGTTTTGCTTCTCTACAACTCAGCCTTTATTTCTGCAGATAGCCTAATGGATGCTTTAAACGCGACAATAACTATGGAAAGCTAAAATGAAGGAGGTATTTCTTCAGACCAGCCTAGTGTGCACAGCAATTATAGTAAATCTACCATTTCTGTAACGGTCTAGTAACTCAAAATATTCTCACTGGGAAATTTCTTTTAATGTACTCTGGTATGCACAGAAATATGTACAGCTGAAGATGTAAATTAACCTGCATTATTTGCCTAAATATTATATGCTATTAAATATGACTTTTCTTACAAATTGGTCTGTTATTGTGTACATGGACTCCTATAACACAATAAAAAAATCAAGAGGTTAGTGTGATGAGCTGATGGTTGTGAGAACAATGTTTGCATAGTTTTTAATCCAATGGCAGGACAAGACAAAAAATATTTAAAAGGCCAAATAACTCCAAGAGCAAGTAGAAGAAAACTTGGGTCGCGGTAAACTGCTGGCAAGTACAAACAAAACTTCCACAAAAGAAGGTATGCATATGATCTAGGGAACATAGACAAAGTGATCCAATTCACTAAAGGTCAGAGAACAAAACCAAACCACAATGTGTAAGAATCCACACAAACTGGATGTTGGCAAACATGACGATTAAGCCAATTATAAGTTTTAATTCCTACTCCTGATTACCAGACTAAGAGTGTGTTTGAGCCTCAGAAAAGTTTCTTGGTGCCCACATTTAGGAGTACAGAATTTGTAAAGAAAGAATGAGAAAGATACATCAATGGTACATGATAGTCACAGCAACCTGAAAACATTTATTCCTGCCAGAGCATAGAAGTTATTGAACACAGAGCATGTCAAGTATTTTGGTAGATATAACTATTTGGTTAATGATCTCGACCATACTCAAGACCATGGAGATAACAAATGTGTTGCCAAAAGAGATTTGGCAGGGTAGGGAGCCGAGAGGTGTGCCAGCATGCAGAAGGGACACAGAACAGAAGGATGTTGCTTCAGTCATTCATTCTCCTTTTGCAGACCTTTGATCTTAGCTAAGGGGTAAATAATGTATCTTGAAGATCATTAGCTTAACTGATTTAATTCTTTGTCTAATGACCTTTAAAAGGTCATTTCATACAGAAAGCCCTAGAGCAGGTCCTATAAAAGGGAGGAATAAAGGGCCAGCAAGGGCAGAGAAAATGACTGTGAGGCCCTGTTCTAGTCAAACATTTTATGGAACCAGAAATTATTTGATTCATGCTCCTGTTGTCTTTTATCTAAATTAATTGCACCTTTCTAAAACATGAAAATTAAGCCTTACTCTCACTGGATTTGGAGTAATATTTCTGCCAGAGACTCGATCTAAACTGCCCTCAACCATAAACTGCATCAAGGAAGAACTGAGGGTAGCTTATAACTGTACCTATCTGTTGACTTATCTTTACTAAAAACTATTTCTCCTCTTATTAGAGCCTTAGCAGACCAAATAGCAGTCCCTGCCACCCCTCTTTCTACCATCATTAGAAAGAGAAAGCCCTTCCTCCTTTACCACCAGAGAGCAGCTCAAGGCTGAATAAAAGGAAGATTGTTCTGGTCTTGAAGAAGCATACACTTGGAGAAGTTCATGTACAACCATACATAAAATTGGATTACTATAAAGATACTCTTAGGTCATACAGTGGGTGACAGTGTTGGATCAAGCAGGCCAAGTTCCTATGGAAGCAAAATAAGCTTCTTAGTGAAAAGTAAACATGAGGTTAGCATTTCAACAGTCACAAGAGGATGAGAATTGCAGTGAAAATTTCTGAGATATTTCTAGTTGTAATTAATAAAGTAATAGGCTTTTCAGGGCACAGAAAGGCAGACAGGTTGGAGAACATGGCTAATAAAAGCTGTGATCATCACCTGACTTCGTAATGAGTCTGGACTGTCAAGGAGATCCAGTAGTCTTGTACCTGGGGTATAATTTAAGAGATGGTTCATTCCTTGATCAATAATACAAAGATCTTCCTTGATATACATCTCTGTAAAATTATAGTTAACTTAACATAGTCCCAGAGCTTGGTAAATACAGAGTTTAAGGCAAGAGTTTGGCCTACAGTTTTCTTAGTGGAAGCAGAAGGTAGGGAGTTGAGGGAGAGGGAGAATAAACCAGAGGATTATCCAACTGACCTACTTATCAGGTTATTAATGAGAAGATGTGTGGAATGAAGTCTGGTTTGGATGATAAGCATTAAAAAATGCACCCTGATTATAGCCAGTTTAATATAATCTCATTCTCTGGGTTGATTCAATAATTCAAGTGAAATGTAGGGAACTTTTGATTTCTAAGTATAAAAAGTTACAGGTTGCAGGGTTGGGGCAGTCACTGCAGTTCCCATACATATTGACAGAAAGATGGTGTCATTTGGACTCCACAAGTAAATGAAAATGTCATCAGATATCCATTTAGGACACAAGTATTCCTCCTCTTTGTTACATATGACCTTTTATCTGGGGCCATGTTTAATCATCCTCCTACTTGCCAGGACACATATAAAGTCTGTTCCCACAATCATCTGGATACAGGATTCATTTTCTCCAAGCTTGTCAAAAGGAATTTGTCAACCAGTTTTATAAGATCAGTTTTAATCACGGCTTATTTTCTCTTTGATTCGTTAGTCTCTGCAAGGATATTTCTATTCTGGAAGGAGCTGAGAGTAAAGGAATGAATAGTCATACTAAGATGGAAGATATGAACAAATGAACCCTATTTTCAAAAGACTCTCAGCTTGAATAGATCTGGTGCAAGTGGAAAAGTTTATTTGAGGTCCTAGTCTGTATGTAATAGGTTTGGCAAGCAGATGATGAATGCAGACCATTGCACAAAGGCATCATCATAAATAACAAAATACATACTCATTTGTTGCACATTAAATAAGAGAGTCATATAGTGTTTTCCTATCTACTGTCAATTCATTTGCTCAGAAAATCCTTATCTTACATATCCTTTTTTTACCTGTCTTTCAATCTCTATCACTCTGTTTGATGTATCAAACCATAAGATTCCTAAAATAATCATTCCTTTCATTGGTATAAAAAATGTTAAACATAAATATAAAGATTCAAATTATAAACCACATAAATTTGTTGACATCATGATAATTATTTACAAACACAAAAGATCTACTTCTTATAATTTCCATGATATTCAACTGGAAAATCATGTGAGAATCATTTCATACTTGATGTAATTTAGAGTGTTTTGATAAATAATTATGAATAATAGGAATATCTGCTACAATATTATACAGATATAGTTATGATATGTGCTATATTCACAAAATTTAAAGAAAGATTAGTATCCCATTTTTTTTTTCATTTTTTAATTTAATTATTTTAAACTCCAGATTTTATTCCTCTCTTGATCTATTCTCTGACTGTTCTATATCCTATACCTCCTCCCTGCCCCCCTGTCTCCATGAGGATGTCCCCACCCTAACCCCGACCCCACCAGACCTATAAACTCCCTGGGGTCTCCAGTCTCTTGAGGTTTAGGTGCATCTTCTCTGAGTAAACATAGATCTGGCAATCCTTTGCTGTATATGTGTTGGGAGCCTCATATCAGCTGGTGTATTTCCTGGTTGGTGTTCTAGTAGTGTCTGAGAGATCTCCAAGATCCAGATTTTCTAAGACTGCTCGTCCTTCTACAGGGTTGCCCTCCTCTTCAGCTTCTTCTAGCTTTCCCCTAATTCAACCACAGGGGTCAGCAGCTTCTATACATTGGTTGGGTGCAAATATTTGCATCAGACTCTTTCAGCTGCTTGTTGGGTCTTACAGGGGCAGTCATGATAGGTCCTGTTTTTCTGAACACTTCGTAGCCTCTGCAATAGGCCTTGGGGACTCCCCTTGAACCTGAACCGAGTCCTATTTTGGACCTGTTGCTGTGAAAGACCCACAACGTGAGAACTCCCTCATGTTCTGACTCAGGAGAGGCAATGCCCCAAATCACTCATGAGAATCGGTCTTGATGCAAACTGCAAGAAGACTTTTATTCCAAGAGCGCTCTAGGGCCCACAGTGTACACAATGCAGGGATGGAGGACTGTGAGACCTGAGTAGCTGGGTACAGAGTTATTTAAAGGAAGAAACCACAATTCGAGGGGGTGGGGAAGGCGTTGTTGCAAAATACCATAAATACCAGTTAAGAGTTAGGAGGAAGTGGAAAGTCAAGACAGTTTTCTATGAGCCTGTAACAAGAGCACATTTGCATAGTGGGTTCCAGCAGCAGTCAGGGTGGGTCAGAGTGACTTTCTTTGAAAGAACACTCCCTGAACCCAGGAAGCAGGTGGGGGAAGGAATGTTGCTATCTGTTTTATGATTAGCATGGCTTGGAGCATTGAGTCACAAAGGTCACATGCACTTTTTCAGGTGGATCTTCTTTTTCTCAGGCTCCTCTCCATTTCTATCCCTGCAGTTTTTTCAGACAGGAACAATTATGGGTCAAAGTTTGGACTGTGAGATGGCAACCCCATCCCTCAATTTATGCCATGCTTTTCTGCTGAAGGTGAGCTCTAAAAGTTCCCTTTCCCTGATGTAGGGCATTTTATCTAAGGTCCCGCCCTTTGAGTCTTGAGAGTCTCTCACCTCCCAGGTCTCTGGTGAATTCTGGAGGATCCCCGCAACCTCCTACCTCCAGAGTTTGAATGTTTCCATTCTTTATGCTGGCTCTCAGGGATTTCAGTCCTTTTCCCCCACCCAAAAATACCAGATCATGTTCTAAGGGGATGAATAGCCTTTTATGAGTTGACACCACCCAATACAATGGTCCTATCACAAAGGGACATATCCAAGTCAGTGTCCATGCTACTTGTATGCTATGAATTGACATGGGCAAGGGCCAGATGCCCTCTTGTAACCTGAGGCAAGCCTAGAGGTGACCTTGGTGTCATGAGAGGAGGAGAGTTTGCTAAACCTGTCACCAACAGCATCACTAGGGAGAGCTGGACCTGTACCTTGCATGGACAATACAGTATAGATATCCCTACTGGCTCTCAGCCCCAGATCTAGGGCTCTCAGTTGGCCCATCCCAACATGTAACGCATCTATGAAGTGTTGGGTGTGTGAAGGGGCTGGTCCTATAAATGCAGAGCTTTATGGTCTTCATGACACAGGGCACAGGAGGATATCAAAGAGGATTTCCTGGTGAATTGTCAAGTATGGATAATGTAGCCAGAGTTAGTGGCCTTACACTATACCAATGACTCTTTGCAATGAACATTTGCAAGCAAAGTATGGACAAGAGGGAATAGTGGGATACACTTGGGATACACTCTCATACATTGCCATTTCCACAACCAGTTATCCCCCCCCCCCTTTGTGAGTTTGGAAGGACTGAGCAGGAACATAGTGACAAGGAGATGAGTGGGATTTGGGTTCATATTGTGAAATTCAGAAAGGATCAATAAAAATTGAATTTAAAAAATCTATAAAAGTTTTGAAAAACTTCCAAAATGTTCATTCAGTAGAAGAGGAAGAAGAAGAAGAAGAAGAAGAAGAAGAAGAAGAAGAAGAAGAAGAAGAAGAAGAAGAAGAAGAAGAAGAAGAAGAAGAGGAAGAAGACAAAAAAAGAATAACTACTACTTTCAACAAGAGAAAACAGGTGGGGGCTTTTTTCAGTCTATTAAAATAACAAACTAAATATAATATCTCATTACTATACAACTTAATGATTAACCTAGTGAATTAATAGCCAAAATAATACACACAAATACATACATAGACACACACACACACACACACACACACACACACACACATATCACAAACATAGTTAAAAAATTCATGATTGGATATACATTAAGAGCCATATCTTTTGCAAGTTCCTACACTTAATGTTTGAAATATGAACTAAATTTAAATGTTTATGTATGAAACAATACAAAAGAAAAGTTCGTGTGATTTTTCAATTAGTGTATGCCCTGGATAATAGTTTCATCAGAGGTATAAATTCTTTGTGATATATTTTTAAACACAGCAGCAGATTTATTTTAAATAACACCACTTGAATAAATCATCAAAGACATGCTGTAGGATATATTTTCTTTTATTCACAATATTTAGAATTTACTTTTGTTTTATGAAATCCAATGCTATACTTAAAACTAATTGACCATCTGTTGCCCAAAATCTTAGATTCTCTTTACCTGAGTGGTTTTTTTTTTTTTTTTTTTTTTTTTTTTTTTTTTTTTTTTTTTTTTTTTTTTTTTTTTTTTTTAAAGGAACAGCCAGTGGATGAGATGACAGGATGCCTCTGGGCAGTACATCTCAAATACTACCAAGGCAGTGTCCTTAACATTAAAGAAAAATTAGCTTTTACTTTTGGTGCCCGAAGGTGCCTTTAACAAGCAAGAACTTTTTCTCATAAATAAGCATTTAATGCAATTTTTTTTACATTTTTCTATTTCATTATGTAATAGGTACCCTTGGCCTGAAATATGTCCATGCTATAAAATAAATTTTAATAAGAATTTAGGTCAGGAACATTTAAAATTTTTAAACAATGTAAGGCTGAAAAACATCAAAGAAAAGAGAAAAAAAAATGTTTGAACAGTCAAATATTACTAAATATCTAAATATTTATATACACACAAAACACACACATACACACAGTGAAATGAACAGATATAATATTCAACAAGCATTTTGAGACTGTCTCCACTACTGGTACAGAGCTGCCAGTACCTTTTGTTACAAGGTAGAGTTATGGTGCCTACTTTAGAGATAAAAACTAGAAACAAAAGCTGACTTTCCAAACTTTAACAATCACACAAAGACTATTCGAGACCTGACTCAACACTGATTTAAATTCCTTATTCAGACACTGGGATCCTAATCACTAATGAATAGTGGAGTTTCCTCCAACTTCTGTGCTAAAATTTACTATGCAACAACAACAACAACAAAAAAAAATGAGTTCACTGGCAGTCTATGTAGATCTAGATCCCACACAAATGGCCCAGGAAAAGCAACTTTTTTTCTTAACTGTTAGGAAAGATTTCTTCATTATCAGCCTTATAACCAGCTCTCCCTTACTGTATCTTTTGCAGTATATTTTAACAGACTCTGTGTAGGTTTCTTTACTTTACCTGGGTAAATTATTTTTACCCACACAAGGCAATGCCCTTCCAGGTGCCAATTTTTGTAACATATAGTATCCTGTCTTGTTTTGTTTTATTGTTTTTTGATTTGTTTTTTTGAGACAGGGTTTTTCTGTATAGCCCTGGCTGTCTTGGAACTCACTTTGTAGACCAGGTTGGCCTTGAACTCAGAAATCAGCCTGCCTCTGCCTCCCGAGTGCTGGGATTAAAGGCGTGCGCCATCACATCCGACATAGTGTCCTGTCTTACCTCGGCCTCTCTTTCTTTGTGGAGCATGTGATGGTTTGCTGAGTAACCTTTTACCTCAGAAGAGATTCTGGACTTCTAACACCTACATAGGTTCAAGGTAAGTAGTTCGTTTAGACCCCTTGTGGAAAACCAGTCATTCTCCTATTCACAACTGAGTGTTTGGAGTCAGGATAATTCTTGGATGGTACTGAAGAGCATACAAGGAGGGTAATCTGCTGTAGTCCTTGGAAGATGGGCTCATTTTCTCTTTTCTGAGGGTTTTCTCACTCTAAATGTAGCACATTCGACTATAAGAAAGTAAGAATCTCAGACTGTGAGGATACACTCTTCTGTCTCCTCTTACTTCTGAGAATGACTAAACAGGAGATAATACAAGAGATACAGGAGATAATTCAAGGACCTCTAACCTCTTTCAATATAGATGGCTTGATTCACCCACAAACATACTAACTTTAACATTGGTACCTGTACTGGCTAGGTTTGAGTCAACTTGACACAGCTGGGTTATCACAAAGAAAGGAGCTTCAGTTTCAGAAGTGCCTCCATGAGATCTAGCTGTGAGGCATTTCCTCAATTAGTGATCAAGGGGGAGGGCCTCTTGTGGGTGGTACCATCACTGGGCTGGTAGACTTGGTTCTATAAGAGAGCAGGCTGAGCAAGCCAGGGGAAGCAAGCCAGTAAAGAACATCCCTCCATGGCCTCTGCATTAGCTCCTGCTTTCTGACTTGCTTGAGTTCCAGTCCTGACTTCAGTGGTGATAAACAGCAGTATGGAAGTGTAAGCCGAATAAACCCTTTCCTCCCCAACTTGCTTCTTAGTCATGATGTTTGTGCAGGAATAGAAACCCTGACTAAGACAAATTGGTACCAGGAGAGTGGGGTATTCCTGTGACAACCTGACCATGCTTTGGGGAGGTCTGTGGAAGGTCTTTGGAACTTTGAGTCAGAAGATCCATTCTGTGTTAAGAGCTGTGTGGGATGTTGTGTAGGAGCTTGGAAGATAATGTTGAGAACAGTGCAGAAGATGGAGGCCTGTCTTGTGAAATTTCAGAGGGAAAATTAAAGACACTTTTCAGTGCCATTGTTACTTTGTGAAGATTCTGTGGTTCTGGTTAGCTGGGGCTGAAGAATCAGCTGTGATTAACAAGATACCAGAACTACTAAAGCAAAAACTTGGCATTACTGGGACCATTGATGCTGGTTAGCTGGAGCTAAGAAATTAGAGGTGATTAAGAAGAGACCAGCATCATTGAGGTGACATCTTCTGGGAAATGTTTTCTGAAAGCACAAGGAGGCTGTGTTCCAGAGATAGCCATGGTTGTACCTTGTGCTGTGACTGGACTTGTTAATGTGTAAGAGTTACCTAGGTGGTACTGGTTTTAGAGGCATGAAGGAGTCATGCAGAGCAGCTGAGGCCACAGAAGCACTGTGAGAGGCCATGGAAGGCCATTGGTGAAGGTGCAGCCTCAGTTGCAATTCATGGCCCAAGACTGATGGGGTCATGTAAAGGAGTTGAAGCTCGGCACCATGAAGAAAGCCTATGAGGGGCTAGTGTTGAAGCCTAGTTACAGAAGCAATTTCGAGATGCCAGTTCCATGAGATGACCACCAAGAATAGCAGCAGCAATGGAGTACAGGCATCTGGAGCCTAAAGGACACAGTGTGTGCTACAAAGGGCATGGCTGGAGAAGTGACCCAAGCCCTTGGAGGAGCCCAGAAGATCATGAGTTGGATCCCAGACATTGGACGGTTGGAGATTGATTTTTGCTTTTGATTGTGACTGTGCCCTGATATTTTTCCCTCTTGAAGGATGTTTTTAAATGAAGCCCACAGTTAAGAGATCTTGAATTTTAAAGTACTTTAAATTTTAAAAGATATTTTAAAAGGATTTAACTTTTCAATATGTAAAGACTGTGGGACTTTTAAAGTTATTTAAGATCTTGGGGTTGAATAAGAACTAAGGATTGAGGCTTAGTAGTGATGTATTTGTTTGTCAAGTTGACAAGGGGTCAATTGTACTGGCTAGGTTTGTGTCAACTTGACACAGCTGGGTTATCGCAAAGAAAGGAGCTTCAGTTTCAGAAGTGCCTCCAAGAGATCTAGCTCTGGGGCATTTTCTCAATTAGTGTTCAAGGGGGAGGGCCTCTTGTGGGTGGTACCATCTCTGGGCTGGTAGACTTGGGTTTTATAAGAGAGAAGGCTGAGCAAGCCAGGGGAAGCAAGCCAGTAAAGAACATTCTTCCATGGCTTCTGCATTAGCTCCTGCTTTCTGACCTGCTTGAGTTCCAGTCCTGACTTCCGTGGTGATGAACAGCAGTATGGAAGTATAAGTCAAATAAACCCTTTCCTCACCAACTTGCTTCTTGGTCATGATGTTCCAGTCCTGACTTCCCCAGTCCTGACTTCCGTGGTGATGAACAGCAGTATGGAAGTATAAGTCAAATAAACCCTTTCCTCACCAACTTGCTTCTTGGTCATGATGTTTGTGCAGAAACCCTGACTAAGACAGTACCCAAAAGTGCAAACTGAGTGTAAAAGACAAATAGAAGCTTAGTGTATGCTATAGCAACAGCAGATCTCCTACCTATATCAACAGATCATTGAGTGCTCAGTTCTGAAACAATATACAAACATGCAATAGCAGAATTAATATTCTTTACTTACACATTTCTGCACATGTAAGCAACACACACACACACACACACACACACACACACACACACACACAGATGTGGGGTGTGTGTGGGGGAAGCCAGGTCCTACTGGGGAAGGAATTAGCTAAGATATTTAAGTTTTACTGTTAACAGTTTCCCATTCTTTCTCCAGAGAATCCTAAGAACGTTTACAAGGTGTTGTGTATCAGTTTCCTCCTGACTGAAATATTCTATCCCTGCAGGGAAGCTCTTTAAAAGTGAAGGTTAAGAAGTCAAAACAGATTCAGGAAGTCCCTGAAAAGACTCAGTGACCACATCAGCCCCCTAGAAGAAGCAGAAGCCAGCAGAGCTGCCTAGAAGAGGTTTAAAACAATGGAGGCATCGGCTTTCTCCAACTTATCCAATTGCCTGCAGGCTGCGCAGTATGCTCCAGGTTGCCAGATTGGTGAGCTGTAACCCATGCTTCAGTGAACTTCAGGGATGGGACATCTTTGAGTCATTTGTGCTACCATAAGTAATTCCTTACCCACATTCCTGTAAATAACTTCAATAAAATTCCATGGTTTACCAGGTTGGACTTTGGTAGAATCAGTGCTTTGGTTTATGGTGGACTCCCTTTTGGAGATAAGTAGGTGTATGTTGTGTCTTCCAGGAAAGTTTGTTACACAACACAATTGGTTATGTGTTGCAGATAGCCCTGGGGCTAATTATATTTGATATTAATTCCTCCTTTCTCCAGTGAGTGGCTTTGAGAAAAAACAAGGAATGAGCACTCAGGTGATTTCCTGTAAACCTGCTTCCCACCTTAATTTGTAAAATAAAGCAGAGCTAATGATTGGGCAGATAAAAGGAAAGGTGGAGCAGAAGGTGAGAGGGAGAGAGAGAAGAAGGAGAAAATGGAAGAGGGAGAGGAAGAGGAGAGGAAGAGGAAGAGGAGGAAGAAGAAGAAAAGCAGAGCAGAAGCACATGGCCTGGAAACTGCAAGTGCTAAGGGGCCTCATAGGTGTGGAAGATGGTAGAGTAGGGGAAGATCTGCCCAATCCAGGTGCACAGCATGGATTCATATTAGTTGTGTTGTGTTTTCATTGCTGGGGAATATTTGGGAGGAAATTTATTGCAACAGTGATGTATTGGTGTCTCAGACCAATACATCAGAGAAACAAAGAGGTGGAGAGACATGAATGCATGGTTCTGGCTACTGAAAAAAGCATGTGTGACCTTTGGGACTCAATGCTCCAAGGCATGCTAATCATAAAACAGATAGCAACTTTTCTCCACCCACCTGCTTCCTGGGTTCAGGGAGTGTTCATTCAAAGAATGTCACCCTGACCTACCCTGACTGCTGTTTGAACACACTATGCAAATGTGCTATTGTTAGGGGCTCATATACACTGTCTTGAGAAATAACCTGCACAATTACCCACAATTACCAGGTATTCCTTGTGACTCTTGTGACTTTGCACTTCCTTGTGACTCTTAACTGGTATTTTTGGTATTTTCCAACAATGCCCTCTCCACTTACTTGAGTTGTGGTTTCTTCCTTTAAATAGCCCCTTACCCAGCTACTCAGGGCGCCACAGTCCTCTATATGACTGTGGGCCCCGAGAGCGCTCTTGAAATAAAAATCCTCTTGCTGTTTGCATCAAGACCATTTCTCATGAGTGATATGCGGTGTCGCCTCTCCTGAGTCAGAATATGGGGAAGTCCTCATGTTGGGGTCTTTCACTTCCAGGAGCAATGGGTGTACCTGAGGGTCAGAAACGTGAAGATGAGTGTCCAGAAAGGTATTGGCTCAGGACCCACAATTCCAAGTTCTCAGCACATAGGAGCAGAACAGGGACAAAGAGCAAGGAATAAGATATGACAAAGACAGGAGATAGAAGACAAGGAAAAAAAGGGGAGTAGTTTTTGTCCTAGAGGACAAAGGACTGCCTGTGGATAAAAAAGAGACATGGCATAAAGGAAAATGGCAGGTTTTAGAGGTACTGGGGGAGATCCTGTGTTATAATGAGGTATTTAACTTTAATTGGACACATTAATTAGCACAGCCAAAAGGGAGCTTTTGATAGCTAGATTTCAATACTTTGATAGCTGGACCTGAATAGTCAGCTTCAGGAGGAGGAAGTGGCTAAATAAGGGAATAGACCTTGTTGGTCGGCATTAGGAATGTAATCTAATGGGTTTTGTTTGTTTGTTTGTTTGTTTGTTTTTGTTTTTTTTTTCAAGTCAAAGGTAATGATGGAGGAAGGCAAGGCTGACCAGAGCCATGCATGCTCACTATGTTCAAGATGTCCAGAGTTCCTTCTACGAGCACCCATAGTGGGCTTTGTGTGTTGGTCTCCGTTGCATGGTTATTGCTATGTACAGGTAGCAAAACATCAAACTAAAACTGCATCAACAGGATTCAGGATTGGGAGTTTCAAGTTGGGGGTGGACAGCTGGGTGGTCTGCCTGCTTGGAGAGTGGAAGTCGGTCATGTAAATGTAGAGATGCCCTAAGAACAGTCAATCATTTAGAGTCTTGATGATTAGTGAGCAGTTGTTCAGACTGTCAGCAAGCAGCAACATAATTTACCTAGCCACTGTTGTATTTTGCTAGAAATTTGTCAGAAGATACCTTAAGTATCTGAGCTGCATCAGGAAAAAAGGAAAAATTCTCTGATCCTATGTGCAGATGGGGACCTTATCAGTGGTCTAGTATCAGAAACTATAGTAGTCAGGAAACAATTAGTACGTGAAGTGTTGGAATTAAAAGACTTTTTAGCAAGCAGTGAAAAATCCTGCCACCATCTAGCGTCTAAGTCTGTGGGACACCCAATTGCATGGAATCACTATGACTTCTGTGAAGGGTCAATTTTCCACCAGCAAAAGGGAGAGATGGTTTTTGTAGTCCCAACAGCAAAGTATGATGAAGAAGGAGGGTACAGTCAGTCTTAACCCAGTGTCGCTCTGGTCTAGGGAGCCAACTGACACATCAGGTGCCACCAGCAACATGGACCCTGAGCAAGTCTAAAGAGATTTAGTTTATCAAGTGTCAAGAAATGAAGGGAGCGTCCATGGAAGAGCCTCTAGATATAGAAATATAATGGCTCAAAGAAAATTTCTGAGGAAAACAGTGAGCTCATATTCGTAGGGCTTCTTAATCCATGCTTTGTAGACAACTCTGATCTGTGGAGGAAGCAACTGGTACCAATGGATGGAGTCTTTCCATGCTGCATTAGACTTTGGTTATGTTCAACATTAGCATCATCTTAGTTTTGAATTTCTTAGCTCACCTGACACTTGCTGAGAAGAAATGACAACAAATGTTCAGACTGCTTCATCAAGGTTACCTTTGGAACTATTTGTTCCAGGACGGTGTTTCACGATGTTCCCTTGTCCTGCTCATACTCTGGAAAAGGCTTTGTTGTATAGATGACATAGTGCTTGCTAATCTCTGAGTGTTTTGCATATTTGGAAAGTCAACCAGGTCCAATGGTACCTTATCACCCACTGGGGCTGGTTCAATTGAAAGGACAAATGACCTACCAGCTTTCTGGAAAATTGTCAGAGGATCTCTGTGCAAGCAGAAGGACTTCAGTCTCTAGTGGTCACACAGGATCCCCTTAACTCTCTCACTGCCACACAGACTTTGGTTGCCAGACTCAAAACAACAACAAAAACAACAAAAAATCCAAATAAACAAAACAAAACAAAACAGAAAAACAACAAAACATAAAGAAATAAAACAAACAAACAACCTAGAGACTTCTTGTGGGTGACTATCCTTAGAGACTAGCCTACTTTAGCAAGGCAAGGAAGCATCAATAGTTCTCCAGTTTCCTGCTTGTTGTCAATCTTCCTGGGCTTCTGAAGAGGTGGATAGATCATGGGAAATTTTGCTCATTACTTCGCATTACCTCAACCCAGGTGGAGCCACTTCTTTGGAGGAGACCTTAAGGCTGCCCCTAGAAGCTGCCAGTTTGCTAGCGTGGGAAGCCTTTTTCGACCAACACTTTAAGTGCCATACTCTCTGCACTTCTGCATATTTGTCAGCAGATTTCTGAAGAGTATTTCAAGGCTACCTATTAAGTACCTCTGACTTTAAATAAACTTTACATAAAGCCTGGCTATCTATTAAGTCCACCTGACTTTAAATAAACTTTCTTTCTTTTTTTGTCCTACTTGTTTTAAGCTTAACCATGAAAACATTTATAGAAGGTAAACTCATTCCTGTAGATGAACTACATTTGGTTTTAGAATGAATACGAGCATATTTAGGAGCATGTTGAAGAATTCGGTCACTTATAAGTGAAGTGACTATAAACATAAATGTCTTAATAATAGCCTTAAATTTTTCCATCTTGAACTAAAGTTATTTTAGTAGCAAAAAAATCAAATCATAAATGCAGCCAATTGAGACTATGAATCTTAATTTTTTAAATCATTTTATAGTATATCATCATAGAATATCATAGTTCCTTGTGTGACTCAGTTTATCCAAATAGCTAAAGCTTAACAAAGTAAGCAAAGGCAAAGAGGCCAAATACATACTTTCAAGTCAGTTTCTGTTGGACTGAATATTCTTTACATAAGGAGAGACAGTCCATTGCCTTTTGCCAAACTGCTTAGGCCATTGTCTTGGTATATGATAAGACAGGAGCATGCCAGTTTTGGGTGCTTATAGCCATGGTCCTTTCTCCTTAGGCCATTGTCTTGGTGTATGATAAGACAGGAGCATGCCGGTTTTGGGTTCTGATAGCCATGGTACTCTCTCCTTATCCTCTCATCTCCTTCTCTCTATATTTTAATTGTTTTTGTTCTTTTTCATTCTAGACCATCCTGATTCTTAATAATTCAGCTCTCTACCATCTTAATCTGTATTAAACTCTGGTCAGATCTTACCTCACAATATAAAACTCTCTTGTTTTGCTTTATTTTGATTTCAATCATATTTTTAATCACAAGATCCAAATAAGGATGCTGATCTTTGATAGTGACTATCAGGTTGGTATCAAAACATGACCAGGGACAAGAATCTTTGAGCCAGGAGGTAACCTGGGCTGACGTATTTTTCTCCTTTGGAGAAATCTTCCTTCTGAAGCTTTCATAGTTGGTTCTGCTTCTGGCAGCATTCTCTTTCATGGGACTTTTTAATGGATTTTTCAGGCCTCATCTTTTGAGTCCTGAGCTGGCATATTTTACTAGCTCAGGTATGTATCTGGTTAGAGCACTCTACTTAAAATGAAAACTAGAACTGGCAAAATTACTGGAAGAATCTCTTCATATACCAAGCAATGATGTTTACAGACTTAAAGGAATTTGAGACCATTCAAGGACAAGTATTTGGGTTTAACCCAAGACATTATTCTGAGACAGAACTGGCATAGAAAGACCTGTTATTTAGCCATATTTGTAAAAAGAAGAGAGTTGCTGAACACAGGGAACAAGATTTGATTTATGTTGCCTTAATTGAGGAATTAATATTATTACATTTTTTATCATCACAGCTTTTCCTGCTCTGATGGTCCATTTTTTTCTTTTAACTCTCCATTGTATGATTTTTTTTCCTCATTTGTTATTCTCATTCTTAGGACAAGAATCCTCATAAAAATCCATCCTAATCAAAAAGACCTTAGAGATCCGCTATTACTCCTGGAACATAAATTTTTTTGAAGATAAAAGTTGAATATAATTTATCCAATACAGTGCACTGTAGTAAAGATTACCTGTGTGTAGATTTTCAACTATCAGCCCTCTTGCTCTAAGGTTGAAGTTAACTTTTGTTAAATATTGTACAGATTTTTAACCATATTGCACATCATGAGATATATAAATTTTACATATCAATCTTAGAAATCTTAGATATGATTTATACTTTAACAAAAGTTTTAGGGAGTTAAACCAAAACCTAAATGAAGAGGAGCTGAGTAGCAATAATCTCCTTTGGTGATAGTCTACCATTTTGTTTTGTTTTGCTCTCCTTTCTCTGTCACAAGGCAAGTGACCTGCCTGATACAGGGTAGAGAATTTGGAAGAAACTTTTAAACAATGATCATTGCGTCTAAGCAGGAGGAGCCATAAACCAAACTCAGAACAAGTTTTTTTGTTGTTGTTGTTGTTTTTTTGTTTTTTTTTTTTTTTGCAGGACACCAGAAGAAAACAATTTAATATTGCCCATATGTTAAGCAAACAGACAAAGAAAAATATAAATAAATAAATAAACCAACCAACCAACCAAACAAACAAACAAACAAATCTGAATCCCTGTAAACTGAGTCCACTGACCTGGAAGTGGGAACAGAGTAATCTTAAAACAACACAAAAGCTTACCAGGAAGAAATATCGGAGCCCTGGCCACTGATCGGATGTTGCAGGAGGGACCTTAGAATCATCAGGCACTAAGAAGGATGTGTTGAATGTGCGCATGCAGCAGTCAGGCTGCTTAAATGAGCTCTCTCTCCTGCTTCATCAGACACCTACTTCCTCCATCTACAATAAACTTTTAGAAAAACCAGAAAACACAGATCCATCAAACAGTAACTTGAACAAAACATTCTCGTTTTCAGGGAATTCCCAACAAAAGCAAACATTTGGAGGTCATGTTCATTCATTCACCTAATGGCCGAGTTGCATCTCCACTTTTCCAACAAGGGCAAGAGAAATCTGGTGGTCCTCCCAACTTGGGAATGAACACGGCCGAGAGCTTTTCCGGGGGCACCACACATGGGTGACGCAGACAAACAAGATCCTTACCTACGCCTCCAGAGGTCTTCCAATACCTTTACTCACAACCTAAGTGTTGAGAACCTGTTGGTTGTTAGCTCAATAGAAGCTCTGGGCCTAACTGATGGGATTCCAGTATCCTGGGAGTGGCAGGGTCTCAAAGCAAGCCAGGAAAGAAAGGAGAACTGGATGAAAGCCTAAATCCGAGGAAGCCCCCAAATGTGCTGAGTCTGAGTCACTCAGAGATTCATATGAGAGAGGGAGTGAGAGAGAAAGAGAGAGAGAGAGAAAGAGAGAGAGAGAGAGTCAGAGAGAGAGTCAGAGAGACAGACAGACAGAGATAGAGACAGAGAGACTTTAACTGAGATACTCTCCCCAAGTCTACACCTAGGAGTGCAGGACCCAGACACCTAATCAGGCATTCATAAAGACGAAGAATACAGTCACAATTTGTTCTTCTCAAAGAAGGCCCTCTCTGGAAAAACCATTTTGTTTATAGAATCAGGAGAGCAGTAAAAATTTAACTCTTAATAGCCCTTAACATTTGGAGATCTAATTTTGCTTAACACAGAGATTTTCAACTTTAAACAAAGTTAGGCAACACAAAGGGTTTTCTCTTGCTGCAATAAAATAATCTGAGCAAAAGCAAAATTTCCATTATCTTGCAAAGCCTCATCTGGGGAGATGACACAATGATAAAAATCATTCAATCCATAGCAGCAAATAAATTAAACAAATAATTTTTGTATGTCTGCTGGGTTATGTTTACAGGTTTTCAATTAACAGATAATGTTAAAAACAGAAGTAAAGTTTAGATCTCACTATTCTCCTTCAAATATTTTTTTTCCTTTTTAATTAGCTGAGCTTTTTATTCCAACTATGTGATTGCTTAAAGTACAGTAGGTCAAATTATGTGTACCAATTTAGAAAATCCTAAAACTATACAAATTTGGTGAATTACTTCTAAACACACACAGCAGATGCGATGTAAATATGGATGCAATCATTCTCAAGTACTACAACCTTTTTCACAGTATTTAACTACAAGTAGGAAATTATCAAATCCCATCTGCTCTGTGTTATATCTATATGCCAGTGTCTGTAAAGTAAATTGTTCAAGGTCAATGTTGCTCTAAGTTCCTTAATGATCAACATCTAATATAAACTTAACATTTGTTGCATGAAAGCAATTAGCATAGCTTGTATCAGAAAAAATGCAAAACAAAGTTTAAAATTTCAGGCTTTTTTTCTCACACTTTTATTATTTATTATGAAACTATGTCATTAAAACAATAAAGTTAAAGACAAATACTTTTATTTACCGAAGAATTTATTAGTAACAACAGAGATGTTGATAAGTTTTGATATCTCTTTGACCTCTTTCATATGTGAAACTTGTATAACATTTATCTTTTCTGTCCAGTAGTATGTTCAAATAAGAATATATTTATTTTTAATAGATTTTATACACTCTATATATGAAGTAAGAATCCATACAGCAACAAACATCAAATTATTAGGAATTAAGTACAGTGTCATCTGAGAATTATTTTGATATTTTATGACAGGATTTATTTAAGATAGACTAAAAATGATAAATTATCTGAAAAATTAAAAATATAAAAGCTAGCCCTAAACAGACATGAAGGAGATTTTGTTAATATCATCATAATGGTAGTTTGATTCTCAAGCAATTGACTTAATATATTAGAAAACAATTAAATGTGTTGGCTTTAAAATTAGAGTATAACAGTAGAAAAAATGACAATATTTTTCTGAGGTTAAAACTTATAGCAATAGCAAAGGGAACTGGATAGATGATTCTCTGGTTAAGTTCACATCACTCAGAAGAGCAAGTAATCTATACACTATAGAAACCAGGTAAATGAGCTACACATGCATACATACATACATACATACATACATACATACATACATGCAAAACACTTACATGAATATAATAAAAATGGACCAAAATGGATTAATTCTTTTTGTTACCATGTTAGTTCTTTTTTAACATGGTCACAGAATGAGAATCATTCTTCTACCAAAGTTTCTATCAACAACAATGAAGTTTAGAATGTTAGGAAATAATACTTAAGTTTTAATGTAAAAAAATTCCAACTAATGTTTTTTTCTCGTGTTTGGTTTTTGTTTCTCTATATGTCTATCTTTGGTTTTGGTTTTGATTTTTGGCATTTGGTTTTCCTGAGATATGTTCTTACTATGGAACTCTGTAGATCTGGATATCCTGGAACTCACTCTATTGACCAGACTGGTCTTAAACTCACAAGAGATCTCTCTGCCTCCAAAGTGGTAGAATTAAAAGCATGTGCCAATACTGTGTCCAAAACTTGTCAATCAAGACATCAATCTGATAAAAAATCACAGACATTCATAAATTATTTTTCAATATCTAGTGGTAGTGAGCAGCTCTGATAAAAATTATAATAAATATTGGAGATGTAAATATTTTATACAACTTCCCTAACATGTGGAGGGTTTACAAATATTTAGACTATTGTGTCTGAGCTAACCCCTGTGCTCATGAAGGGCAGTACATTTTTGGCTGGGTTAGAATCCTGTGCTTGTTTGTAGAGGCACATGAGAAGGGAAGGTAGGAACATATTGCCCAGAACAGGACTTAACTAGGTAATTTTAAGAACCATGGAACCCTTGGAGCTGGACATTTTCCCAATGAAAATCACATGCATGGCCTTGACCCTGTGGCCACTTATATCCCAGATATTGTTCAAGTGGAATCCCCTGCTGTTTCACAGGCTTTGCCTTCACAATGCTATTGTTTCTGACAGTTAACTGTTTTGTAATGGAGACTATTAAGGATTGAGCATGAAATATCTTCAACAAGATTATGTTTAGACAGCTTGGTCCCCAGCTAGCAGTGCTGTGTAGGGAGATGTGGGAGGAAATGTTAAGACATAGCACTTTTCTGGAGGAACTAGGAAAGTGGGGTCATATCCTCATAGATGTATTATTCTTGGGAACATTCTCTTTAATATTCTTCTTCCTCAAGTGCTATTAGGATAGCAGCTTTTCTCAAGTAAATGATCCTAACCTCATGCTGCTCTCAAAACAGAGCCAATGACAATGAGTTAAGCACTCTGAAACAGTGAGTTTAAATAAATCCTTCCTTTGAAAGTGGACAGTTTTCTGACTCCAGGCATCTCAGGACATCTTAGAAGCCTGAACTCTAAGAATCGGTGTCAAGGGCCTTGAGATCAAATGGCCAAACCACTAACATTTGTCCCCTTCCTGTGTCTAGTCTGCCCCAGGTATAGGACAAACCCTAATGGATACTCCCTTGTTCAACCCCCTGTGTCAAAATATTTCTGGATAATGATATAGCCCGACCTGCTCCCCTTTGCATTGTGGTTTCATCCTTTTAAAAGACTGTACAATTTCCCTTCAGAACGCAGTCCAAATTCCTAGCTGGCTACCATTTGAACTCTCAGAGAATAAAGCTTTCATTTTAAGCCTCTATTTTGAAGTGAGTTTTCTCAGCTTCTTCCTGAACATAATACCTCTTTCAAGTCCTTTCTATTCAATATTTAGTCACAGTGACAAGGAAATACATCAGTCAATCCATGAAGTCACCTCCATGTTAAAGAAATAAATAACTGAACAATTTTAAATATAAAACATTTATTGAGTGAAAAAGAAGGCACGTTTGAAACTCCAGGAAATAGGATGACCTACCCTCCCCCCCAAAAAAGGGGTAACACCTATTGTGCACTCTAATGCTGAGAAGGTTTAGGTAAGAAAATGTACTGTTTCCTAAGAAAACTTTACCCAGCCCAGTGAGTGCTTGCTTATTAAAAGACCTCTGAGTCTTAAAACTGTGTTCTTGGCTAGGACCACTCACTGCCTTGTCCTGTAACAAGGGTAACTGAGAAAACCCAATAAATATGTTTCAGTATAAAAATGGCAATTGCTGTCTTTCTGCAGAAGAAGAGAAAGTCTTCTTGTAGTGTTTATAATATTCTCCTTTTTTTTTTTTTTGAGACAGGGTTTCTCTGATATTCTCTCACTTGTAACTAATGATTAATAACTACTACATAATTCTAAAATTATTGTACCATTTGCTTGAGTCTCCCATTTTTTAGAAGAAGATGAATAAACTATATCCCTTTCTAGTATAGCTGGTATAAAGACCATATCTGGTGTTCAGTTTCTCAACCAGAACTCCTCCAAAATTATGCCCACTTCCATAAATCTCATTTCATCATTTGATGGCATGATTCATATATTAATTCCTGTAGGATTCATATATTAATTCTCTTATGAATCATATTTTTTAGTTTTATTGTTTACAGAGGGACTAGGAACGATTAGGCGGTACCTATAGGATCCTTGAATTCTGCAGCTATTACATGATAAGCCAATACTCTTATCTCCTCTTACAGATTGCTATCATCTTTCATATGCCATAGTCATGGGTATTATCTAACAAAAGTAATTATTGTGAAGAAATATGAAGGGCATCTGTGGTATTAGCTGTTACATAGAAAATAGTTTCCATCCCATTACCAAAAAACATGTCTCATTTGGAGAAAGAAGCATCAAGTGCTTGCTTTAGAAGCAGAAAACTGCCCAAATGTCTCATTGGGAGGAAAGGTGACAGGGATTGCACTGTGTGAGAGCCATTGTAAATTTCCCAATGGAGTCTTGTCCAATGGGAGACAGAGAGGTATAAACCAACAGAAAGTGAAAATCTACATTTCCCAGATGATTTCTTTTGAGGCTGTGTTTCATCTCAGAGTGAGTGCAACACTCTGACAGGTCTTGTGAATAGTAGTACATTCTGAAAGATGTGATTTCCACAGTTATGGCTCCTTGTGTTCGTCATTTGAGCTGTTAAATGAGGCCTGTGGTTTTATCCAATATTGTCTTCTACATCTGGTGGTAACCAAGCTCCAAGATGATCCCCGAGATTCTCATTTTTGATATGTTCACAATGAATAATTCAGGGTGTATGAACATTCTCTTCTTATGACTACATGTATGTCTCCTGAAAAGCATCTCATGGCGTATTAATTTGTACTGGAGATGTTATATCCTTCGTGGGAAAGGAAATGACTTCATAGCATGATTTAGTAACACCTACCATGTTAATTCATAGACTATTCACAAGAATAAACATGATTTACTTGTTTGGGAATGCCATCAACTGTACCATGACTGACTCTTTTTTGTTTGTTTATGTTATTTTTTTACAGGACCTTTTAAAAAGTGTATCTGGAAATCAGATTCAGATTAAATTATAGATATTTGGAGGTAGAGCAGATATTGATCTATCGGAAATGAGAGAGGAAATTTCATTTACATAGTAACTTGTTGCAGAAACTATAAGGCAGCCCCCAAACTTGATGTTGTCATGGTGACAGCTTGTAGTGTTCTCTGTTGTTACACTACAGGGAATGCTATTTAGTACATGATATCAAAAGAGAAGGATTTGAGCCCTATAGAAATTGTGCCTTATTCATGTCTAAGATAAGTTATCAGATTGACAGAAAAGGTAGGAAATACCTACTGGGTATTACTGGGTCATTTCTGGGACCCTATCAATGAATCAGCATCTTAAGAGGGAGATGATTGCTTAAGAATGTGAAGTACACATAATGAAAATATTTACAGATATGTAATATAGCAGGAGAAAAGTATGCAGCCTGTTAATGACAGAATTAAAATAAGCCTATATGTCACAATTAAAAGCCATTCAGTAAATGAAGTCTTTACTGACATTAGATATGAGCTTAGTTCTAATCAGTCTATTTCCATCACAGAATAGTGTATTTTTTTGGATCAGAAATCAATAATATATGCGCAGAAAATCTTGGAACAGGGGATCCCAGAATGATTGTTTTGGCTAGAGGCTCTTATTTAGCTAGCCATGTAACATGTTTCTGCTGGATAGCCAGTCATAACATCAGAAATCTCTAGGGGCTCACTGAAGCCAGGTGCAAAACATCAATCTCATTGTTATCAATACATTATCCTGGCAAGGCAGAACAAATGGCCCACGTAGCCTCTCAACCCATCATTGCAAAGAAGAACTTTTATTAGCATGCTTCTTGCATTGGCCAAGGGTCATACTTATGCACAAAGCAGGAAGTAGCCCAAGTGAATTCCAAGTCTGCTGCCACTGACCCTTATGACACTGATGTGCTCATTTTGTTTGTGAGCCTGCAATGCCAAACCCAATGAATGTGAAATATCTCAGAAAGCATGATACTTTATTTCAGCACATTTAATCTAGGGCCTTCTGCAGAAGAAAATGATTATGATTATGTCACATAAGGCATTAGTTTGGATAGTATCATTTGAGGGTGAGTAATTTCTATCAATAAACATTTAAAGTCAAATTTAAAAAGAAAGTAATGTTAATAAGGGCCTAATGTACTATTTTGCCTATGGGATTTTATACATGAGTTTAATAAGAAAAAAGAGCATGATTTTGTGTGTGTGTGTGTGTGTGTGTGTGTGTGTGTGTGTTAGACAGAGAGAGAGAGAGAGAGAGAGAGAGAGAGAGAGAGAGAGAGAGAGAGATTAAGTCTCTGAGTCCTAAGGGAAAATCCAAACATAGGTGCTACAAAAAGCAGTGTACAAATAGTCTCATGGTGCCTTGTGAGACCTAAGATATCTTCATAAGGAAGAATCAATTCTCTTTTACACTTGGCACAATATCTATGTATTGGCATTTATCTCTTTAAGCACGGCCTGCATGATAATTACCTAGTGACAATGGCATTAAGCTAAAAGAGAGGTCTTCTCTATATAACCTTTTCTCTGTTTTCTGACAATTGTTGACTTTCTTTGCCTAGCCTTTGTACTGCATGCCTACCAATGATTGCAAAGCGTGAGTTGACTGGATGCTTGGCTGAACATCATCAGCTTGATTTTCCTTAGTGTAGTCCCAGTCTTCACTACCACCCAGGAGCATCTACACAGGCTAAATTCTGCGGCTCAGCAACTAAGTGGTTCAAGCCACAGGGAGTGCATAATACCAATTTTCCACAGCCTGCACTGCCTACCCATTTGCTTAAAATTGCCATTTGAAGACACGACTTTACTCTGTGAAGCTCTGAATAGTTGGGATCCTGGCTCCCTTGGAAAGCTCTCTTTCCCTCTGCCAAGTAATGACATTCAGAGCCACTCAGTGTGCTCCTGAAGTGATCCCACATTTAAGACATATGGAGCTTTATTTAAAGTCAGAATACCATTCCACAAGCCCAAGCCAGCCTTTCCTTGGTGGCCCAGTTCTCCAGTAGCCTTAGACAATATCATAAGGTTGACCTTCTGAGCATCTTTTTCTAATAATCTATAATTAAAATAGTTACAGCAACAATGTACTCAAAGTTCTATAAACACTTTCCTGACTATATACAACTTTTTCCCCTCTTTTTTCTTACTGTATGTTGTGATTGGAACAACTTGACAAAATGTACAATTTAAATATATTATTTCAATTCCACAATTTTAACAGTCTTTCTAGAAATCATCATAATGACGGGATTTAGCACTTGTAAAGAATATGTTAGAACTTTTCAATAAGTAATTACAGTTATGTTTTACAAAAATGTTATGACTGAAATGTGAAGAGTCATCAAAACATATCAGAGAAGGCTGAATAAATCATAGAGTCCTTTGACATATGCCACAAAACTGCAGGCACACATTTGGGATTCTCCTGCAAACAATACATTTTTATTAGAATAAAATGGTTAAACTAACGCAATAAAGGAGATTTTTAATTACACATATACATTCATTTTCATTATATTTTAAAACATATTAATATTAAATAAAGCTAGCTTCTCCAAATATTCTAAGAAACAGTTTTAATCTTTCTTCGTAAATTACACTCAAATGTCATGAATTTTACTTTTTTATATTTCCCATGCAGTCTGTAAATGACTGCCATTTTATCAAAATCATCACTCCTCAAGCATATATGTAATACAAGTAAAAATAAAGCAGTCATTTACTGCATTCCTAAACATTAAATATGATAAAAATATATGAGAGTGAGGGATTTAAAGGGTTATTTAATAGTACTGATTAAAGAATGTGAGAGTAACCCATGAATGCAGAGCCCATTGCTCAAAAAAGGACTGAGAATTCCAATAAAAGGGGAGACAATGAAACTGAGCCCATGGCTTTTTTGTGTGAGAAAACCTTTCCAACTCACAGACCATGTGGTCCTACATGAAGCTGACTCAGGCTTGAAGCAATGTCATCCACTTCAAAACCAGTCACCCATATTTCCAGGTTATCCTTTTCAGATTTGTATTTCTCCACTGAATGAAATAGGTCCTTTCCATTCTGCTATATTTTCTATTTATGTGTTTTGGATCCCAGATATGTTAATACATGATTTTTGAAGCCATCATTGCCTCTATTTTAAGTGTTATTTTACTTGGGAAACTGGACTTTATTTTCTACTATTTTAGCATTCCTTTATAGAAAAATTTCATCCAGTGTAGTTGTTACCATGCTGATAACTATGTGACATCATTTCAAGTATGTATCATAGTGGTGGCAGACTACAAAAAGATGAACCTTTCTTTTTTTTTTTTTTTTTTTTTTTTTTTGGTTTTTCAAGAAAGGGTTTCTCTATATAGCCCTGGCTATACAGCCACCACGCCCGGCTCCCTTTAATTATTTTTAACTGTGATAAAATCTTAATGGTATTAAAAAAAAATAAAGGTAACATTTGCAAGTAAGTACTTTGTAAGTAATTATGAAAAAATCCAATAATGGGTGTGTAGGAAAACTTACATATTCTAAATAGAATAGTCCTCAAAGATCCTTTCACTATTGTATATGTTTATTAGCAACTCAGAAGTCAAAAGTGATGTCCATACAGTGTTTTGCCAAGTAGGAAATATTAAAAGAATCCCATGTCTAAAGTTCAGCCTTAAGACATAGAACAGATCCTTTATCAACATGGAAAAGGAAGCAGAAAATGAGCACTTAAGAATAAGTAGGTTGTTTTTATTGGAGGAAGATGAAGAAACTCTCTTCTCTTTTCTTTGCCTCAAACCTGCTTAGGTCATCAGTTAGCAAACCTTATGCTTGCTTATATACAAACCTGGGAACCTTTGGGGTTCACTTGTAGAACCTTCAGAAAGTAATAAAAACATAAAATTATAGAGTGATATAAAACATTTTAAGTATTTTAAACATGATTATAAGAAATAACTTTACATAATAATAACACATTGAAGTATTAAATTAAAGAATGATAACCACAATTTCCTCCACATACACTGGAATCCTTATCTATCATCTATCTATCTATGTATCTATGTATGTATCTATGTATGTATCTATGTATGTATGTATGTATGTATGTATCTATCTATCTATCTATCATCTATCTATGTATTTATTTATTTGTGTGTTTATATTTTTTATACTCCATATTTCATTACCCCCAACCCCAATCCACCCTCTAACTCTTCCACATCCCTTACCTCCGTCCTGTCCATCCCCTTCATCCTACCTGACCTCTAAATTCCCTGGGGCCTCCAGACTCTTGAGGGTTTGGTGAATCAGACCTGAAAGTCCTCGGGTGGAAACCCAGTTTTTAAGAAAATTTAGGATTTGGGGTGATGGAGTATGAGTTTGAGTACCTGAAATTGATTTTCAATTCCTACAGAAAAGCCAGGCATGTTGGGAGGCATCTATCTCTATTTTTAGGCCTTAAAACACCAATGATAAGTAAATCCCAGGTACTCACTGGCTAATCAGCCTATTTTAATTTGAGAGCCTCAGTTCCCAGTGAGAGTAGTTGTTTCAGAAACTACAATTGAGAGTTTCTGAGTATCAACACAACAGAAGGTCACATCTATTCTCCACATGTAAAAGCACACATAGGCACATTAATCTGTACAAACTTTGGCATCCGCACACATACATGAAAACTCCTATAGGCAGGCATACATACATTGAGAACCTCTAGAGGCTATCAGAGCTAACTTAGAGATGATTACTAAGACAAAAATATAGAAATAAAACTTTTGTTTTGGAAAATGGAAGATGAAATTAACTATTAATGTTTTAAATTCATCATCCATAACACTCCAGTTTCTGACCCTTCTCTGTCTTTTCTAATGATTTTATGCTTCAGATTTTTTTTTTTAAATATAAGCATACTTGGCATTTATCGTGGCAATTTTACCATTTACCTTAGGTGTCTGCAAGATATAACCTATAAATCAAATCTTCAAATGCTTACTTTTGTAAGCAGCTCTCTACTGGAAAATATCACACTCATTTGGCTTTATATTGTTTATGACTGCTTTGTTGATGTCAGTATTATGGCAGTTTGAATTTTATTTTTTTTAACTCAGCCCTTAGTAGGAAGAAAGTTTATAAACCTTTAATCTAAAGAAATTTTAGTAAATTTGTATGGGACTTTTAAATTAAACCAATAAGAGCGAAGTATTAATAATGTAGAAAAGAAGTAAAATAAATGAAAATTGATAAATGTAATAAGAGAAAGTAACAAAAAGCTAACAAAATTCATAAGAAATGCTAAAATATACTAAGTAATGATTATATCTTAAAAGAACAGTGATATATCACTTTGCATCTGTTGTGTTAGTGAAGGTCAGACTCATTGTTTGGGTTTGTAATGACCTAGACAATAATATCCTAGACAAAACATATACTAACTATAGTAAAAAGAGAATAATATTAAAAGTATTTATTCCTTTTTATCAAATAGAAGCCATAAATTAGTCTTACACAGTAGATGACACTTTGTAATTGTAAATTTGAATGAAAATTAGGAGTGATATTTTATAACAATGTTATTGCTGTGAATTAAAAGGAATATATTCAAAAATATAAGCAAGATAATGTGTACTAAATATGCTAGAATTGTGAGAGCTATGATGAGAGAAGAAAGAAATGAAGACAACACAGCAGGAGGGGGAGAAAGGACATTAAGGAAACAAACGAGTTACTAGTTTTCATCATGGATAATTTATTAGTCTAATAACTAACAATAGGTATCAATTTTATTTAATTAGGCTAGATTTATATATTTATGATCCATAACTACTAAACTCAGATATTCAAAAATATTGATTAATGTTAGTTCTTTTAAGTAAAGAAGAGAAGACTTGATTTTTCTATTTATTGTAGACTTAATAGTAAATAATATACATTATTGTTGATGGATTGGGATTCTGATGATCATCATAGTGCCAAATTTCCTAATAGCACAAAGGATCAATCTTCTCAAGGAGAGGGAAGAGTGATTTCAATATTGATAAACTTAAAATATTAATACTACTTTAAATTTTGATGCCAAATCTATTTTAAGGATCTTTAACTATTAACTTATATACAGAAACATCCAAGTTTCAACATTATGTTAGGAAGTACATCATATTATAATGGTTTGTGTGCTTGCTTAATTATTTGAAGCTGTTGTTCATTAACTAAACTGATTGAAAAGTTGAAGCCTTGAAACCCTGGTGTCTTTAAACTGTGTATTGATTTTCATTTTGTTTACTCTGAATAAAGACACAATTTCTAAAAATACCCAGCAATTTAAAAGGTTTTAGAGAGTATGTTTCCTACTCTGAGAAGGTAACGTTTTCTACTAGTAGGACTCCGTTCAAGCTTCTGAAAGGCACTTTGAAACTAAATGAAGCTCAGTCCGTGTGTTGCACATGATTAAAAGGATAAGCAGAGTCATTAACTAAACTGACTAATGGGCTACTGAGCGCTTAATACTCCCAAATGCCATGATGATGAAAGGAAGGCATTTACTTATTAATTTTCCTTCATAGATCTTCTTTGGGTGGCAAGAGAGTAGATCCATTGTTCTACATTTTCTCAGACTTGGTGTCATTGATGTGGAATGACGCTGCCCTCCTTATCATATGAAAATGCTATCATTTGTGTGTTACAGGCATAATTTCAAACACCTGTCTGTTCTGTTCTTTGGTAATCACACTGTTTCTTGAAGACTTCAGATAATGCAGGTCTGTAAAACAGACTCCTTTCTTCTCTATATTGCTCATTAAGCTAGCTAAGCACCCATTAGATTTGAATTGCAAAGAAACAGATAAATGTAATCCTACCAAGCATGAGACAAGGTCTTCTTTACAAAATACAAACAAGTCCCTATAGCACCATGCTCTGTTTTAGCCTATCAGATGATATGTGAAGATTTTATATCTTAAATTACATAGTTTTTCTTTGTATTCCCCCTGCCAGGGGAAGCAATTTGACAGGCTTCTTAGCTAGCCTAAGATGGACTTGAACTAATGATCCACTGCTTTTTCCTCCAATGCCGCAAGTCTTGGCAAGTGACCCAGCAGCTTCCCACACTTCTTTTGTTGTTGTTGTTTTGTTTTGTTTTGTTTTTTGAGACAGGGTTTCTCTATATAGCCCTAGTTGTCCTGAAACTCACTTTGTAAACCAGGCTGGCCTTGAACTCAGAAATCTGCCTGGTTCTGCTTCCTGAGTGCTGGGATTAAAGGCATGTGCCACCACGCCCAGCTGCTTCACACACTTCTTAGTTCTATCTTTCTTTACTAATAGGAACTGATAATTTTCAAATTCTATCCTGCTAAGACACTTAAATAAAGTGTCCATGAAACATGCAAATTAGATAATTTTACCTATATTTATTTGTCATTGATGAAGAAATTAAAATTAAGTTGCAGTGATATGGAAAGTATTGGGACATTAATGATTTATAGAGACTAAAAATAGAAACTTTTATAGAGGAAGTGACTGGGTAGGAAGACTTTTGACATTATTATGAAGATAAATGTTGGAAGATTCTCAATGAAGTGTGTGAAACATAAAAATAAATGTATGAGAGCTTTGTGTGGTGGCACATGCCTTTAATCCCAGCATCTGGGAGGCAGAGGCAGGCAGATTTCTGAGTTAGGGACCAGCCTGGTCTACAGAGTGAGTTCCAGGACAGCCAAGGCTACACAGAGAAACCCTGTCTTGAAAAAACCATAAATAAATAAATAAATAAATAAATAAATAAATGTATGTGAAATAACCATTCCCAAGTTTCTAGAGATTCTATAGAAAAATGTCGAGTTGGATCACACGGTTGACAACTATTGAAAATAAGTTCATAAAGATACAGTAATGAGATGAGATAGCTTTGGTTGGTGAGTGCAGCTAGTTGAGAATTAAAAAATGAATAAGTTTTGGTAAAGATTGAAAAAAGATTATAAACGACATTAATGTTAGAAAAGATATAATTAACTAAAAACTAAAATGTTAAAACATTTTTTTCAAGTTCTATCCTTAATTATTTGAGGTTACATCTCTTGATTAAACTTTACTCTTTCTCATTTTTGTTAAACAAAATAAGGAATGTAATGTTGAAATATAAATCCTTTAGCTACAATTAAATGCTCCTTTTTGAATGACAGAGGCATGACAAGTTGTGGGGCAGTGGGCTGTACACAGTCAGCCTGGTCCCCAGTCCAGCAAAGGTCTGGAAACCAGGTGACTCAGTGGGTGGTAATTTCACCCACATGGGACAGAAGGTGTTCAACCACGCCTCCTGGGTCCCTGACTCTTGTCTCAGCTACAGCCTTTCACAGGCCCTTGCAGAGAGGTATGTAGCCATCAGTCATATAGGAGTAGCACCAAGCCCTACCACATGCAAATAAAGTTTCTTCAAAGCTCTTAGACCAAGCCAATGAGAAGTACCTGTTGTCAGACAGACCCTTACCACCCCAAAACTGTATAAAAGAATCCTATCCTGAAAGATTGTGTGCAAGAACTATTCCATCTTCCAAGCCTTCTGTCCTAAGAGCTGTAACACTTAAGCAGATGTCTGCTCTCCTGAAGCTCCCGTAAAGCTCCACCACACTCCACACTGGCTAGTCGGCCCCTCATCAGACCAGCTCGACCCTACTCAATGCAGGGCTGCATAGAGTAACCTGGAAGGCACAGCAGAGAAGGAGGAAGAGCAGCAGCAGAAGAGGCAGAAGTGACTTCCCCTCCCTGCCTGCACTCCTTTGCCTTTTTCTGACCTCTCTCACCAGGCTGGGCTAGAAGTTTCCATGGAAAGCCTCTAGTAAGCAGGCCCACAACAAGTTAAGTTTGTTTCAACATTAATAGTAAGATGGTTGAATAAGCATTCATAAAGTTAGGGAAGTGAATTTCTCATGAAACTCACAGGAAAGATCATAAGATTCCTATCCCATCTTACAGATTGTATAATCAGGAAACAAATTGTAGAGGACAGATTTGCCTAAAAAATAGCTTCTTTTAAGCTGTGTAGAGAGCCCCAGGTACACAGCACTAGTGAATCTTCAATCTGGTTAAGGCTGGCATTTTTTAGTTAAGCAATTAGTGGAGGTGCCCAGGATGCCCTTGATTTGCAGGATCTATTTAAATACACTTACTTAGTTTACTTAGTTGTGGGCTCCTATCTAGAATACACAGACATTTTCCCACATATCCAGAAGAAATATATATTGCTTCTTTGTGCTTTCAAAGGTTTTGCTATTTATATTTGTAATATCTTCCTGTAACCTAGTGAACTGACTTTTTTTTTTTCATTTAATCCTCTAATGTGAACATGGAGGATTCTTTCTTTTTTTCTTTCTTTCTTTCTTCCTTTATTCCTTTCTTCCTTTCTTCCTTTCTTTCTTCCTCCCTTTCTTTCTTTCTTTCTTTCTTCTTTCTTTCTTTCTTTCTTTCTTTCTTTCTTTCTTTCCTTCTTCCTTGGCTTAAATTATTTATTAGATATTTTCTTTATATACATTTCAAATGTTATTCCCTTTCCTGTTTTCTCCTATGAAAATATCCTACCCTCTACCCCTCTGCTCACCAACCCACCCACTCTTGTTTCCTGACCAAGGCATTCCCCTACACTGGGACATCCAGCCTTCACAGGACCAAGGGCCTATCATCCCATTGATGACCATCCTCTGCTACATAATCAGCTGGAGCAATGGGTTCCTTTATGTGTACTCTTTGGTTGGTGGTTTAGTCCCTGGGAGTTCTGGGATTATTGGTTGGTCCATAGTGTTGTTCCTCCTATGGGCCTACAAACCCCTTCAGCTCCTTCAGTCCTTTCTCCAGCTCCTCCATTGGGGACCCTGTGCTCAGTCCAATGATTATCTAAGAGCATCCACCTCCTCATTTGTCAAGTAATGGTAGAGCCCTTCAGGAGACAGCTATATCAGGTTTCTGTCAGCAAGCACTTGTTGACATCCACAATAGGGTCTGGGTTTGATGACTTTATATCAGATAGATCCACAGGTAGGTCAGTCTCTGGATGGCATTTCCTTCAATCTCTTCACCCCACACTTTGTCTCTGTATCTCCCTGTACTGGCTAGGTTTGTGTCAACTTGACACAGCTGGAGTTATCACAGAGAAAGGAGCTTCAGTTGAGGAAATGCCTCCATGAGATCTAGCTGTGAGGCATTTTCTCAATTAGTGATCAAGGGCTCCTTGTGGGTGGGACCATCTCTGGGCTGGCAGTCTTGGGTTCTATAAGAGAGCAGGCTAAGCAAGCCAGTAAAGAACATCCCTCCATGGCTTCTGCATCAGCTCCTGCTTGAGTTCCAGTCCTGACTTCCTTTGGTGATGAACAGCAGTATGGAAGTGTAAGCCGAATAAACCCTTTCCTCCCCAACTTGCTACTTGGTCATGATGTTTGTACAGGAATAGAAACCCTGACTAAGACACTCCCATAGGATTTTCAAAATATCTCAAAATACCATGAGGATTTTGTTCCCCCTTCTAAGAATGACTGAAGTATCCACACTTTGGTCCTCCATCTTCTTGAACTTCATGTGATCTGTGAATTGTATCTTGGGTATTTCTAGCTTCTGGGCTAATATCTATTTACCAGTGAGTACATACCATGTATATTCTTTTTTGATTGGGTTACCTCACTCAGGATGATATTTGCTAGTTACATCCATTTCCCTAAGAATTTCATGAATTCATCATTTTTAATAGCTGAGTAGTACTCCATTGTGTAAATGTACCACATTTTCTTCATTCATTCCACTATTGAGGGACATCTGAGTTCTTTACAGCTTCTGGCTATTGTAAACAAGGCTGCTATGAAAATAGTGGAGCATGTGTTCTTATTACATGTTGGAGCAGCATCTGGGTCCCAGAAATGTTCTAGGGAATGGCCAAACAGAGCTCAAGATTGGTTGCACCAGATTCAAAATCCCACCAGCAATGAAGGAATGTTACTCTTTCTCCATATCCTCATCAGCATTTGCTGTCACCTGAGTTTTTGAACTTAGCCATTCTGACTGGTGTACGGTGGAATCTCAGAGTTGTTTTGATTTGCATTTCCCTGATGACTAAGAATGTTAAACATTTATTATGTGCTTCTTAGCCATTCTATATTCCTCATTTGGGGATTCTGGATACCCTTGCATTTGGAGCATAGGTGTTCATAACTGAGAGTACTTCTTGGTAGATTTTTCCTTTGATGAGTATGAAGTGTCCTTCCTTAACTTTTTTGATGACTTTTGGTTGAAAGTCAATTTTATTTGATATTAGAATGGCTACCCCCTCTTGTTTCTTGGGACCATTTGCTTGGAAAAATGTTTTTCAGCCCTTTACTCTGAAGCAGTGCTTGTCTTTGACATTGAGGTGTCTTTCTTATATGCAACAAAATACTGGGTCTTGTTTAGGTATCCAGTATGTTAGTCTATGTGTTTTTATTAGGAAATTGAGTCCAGTGATGTTAAGAGCTATAAAGGAATAGTGATTATTGCTCCCAGTTATTATTGATGTTAATTTTATGTTTGTGTGGTTATCTTCTATTGGGTTTGTTGAAAGATTACTTTCCAGCTTTTTCTATGGTGTAGTTTCCCTCCTTGTGTTGGCCTTTTTTATCTATTAACATTTGTATGACTGGATTTGTGGAAAGATATTTTGTAAATTTGGTTTTGTCATAGAATATCTTGGTTTCTCTACCTTTGGTACTTGAGAGTTTTGCTGGGTATAATAGTCCAGGTTGGCTATTAGGTTTTCTTCCCAGGATCTTCTGGCTTTCATAGTCTCTGGTGAGAAGTCTGTTGTAATCCTTATAGATCTGCTTTTATATGTTACTTGACCCTTTTTCCTTACTGCTTTTAATGTTGTTATTTTTTGTTTAGTGTATTTGGTGTTTTGATTATTATGTGATGGGAGGAATTTCTTTTGTAGTCCAATCTATTTGGAGTTGTGTAGGCTTCTTGTGTGTTCTTGAGCGTCTCTTTCTTTAGGTTAGGGAAGTTTCCTTCTATAATTTTGTTGCAAATATTTACTGGCCCTTTAAGTTGAGAATCTTTACTCTTTTCTATACCTATTCCCTTAGCTTTGAACTTCTCATTGTTTCCTGGATTTCCTGGATGTTTTGCGTTAGGAGCTTTTTACACTTTGAAGTTTCTTTGACTGTTGTGCAAATGTTTTCTATGGTATCTTCTGCACCTGAGATTCTCTCTTCTATCTCTTGTATTCTGTTGGTGATGCATCTATGACTCCTGGTCTCTTTCCTAGGTTTTATATCTCCAGGTTTGTCTCCCTTTGTGATTTCTTTATTTTTTTTCCTATTTCCATTTTTAGATCCTGGATGTTTTTTGTTCAGTTCCTTCACCTAATTGGTTGTGTTTTGCTGTAATTCTTTAAGGGATTTTTGTGTTTCCTCTTTAAGGTCTTCTACCTGTTTACCAGTGTTCTCTTGTACTTCTTTAAGGGAGTTATTTATGTCCTTCTTAAATTCCTCTATCATCAACATGAGATGTGATTTTAAATCAGAATCTTGCTTTTCTGGTGTGCTGTGGTAACCAGGGTTCACTGTGGTGGGAGAACTTGTTTCTGATGATGACAAGTAGTCTTGGTTTCTGTTGCTTATGTTCTTGTCCTTGCCTTTCACCATCTGGCTATCTCTGGTGTTAGCTGGTCTTGCTGTCTCTGACTTTGTCTTGACCCTGCCAAGCCTGTGTATCAGTACTTCCAGGAGACAAGTTCTCTATGGGAGGAATTTATGTATGAAGAGCTGTGGTGCAGGGTCAGGACTGGGGTACAGAGACCAGAAGGACTCTGTTCTCAGCTCATCTTTGGTTCCTGTGTCCTGATGGCTTTGTGAGTGTCCCTGTTCAGCCAGAAATTTGAAGAGAAGTGTGGTTTTACCTGTGCTCACAGGTATGTATGCACTCCTGGGAGACCAGCTCTCTACTGTGGGGTTTTGTGTATGTAGGTCTGTGGCAAAGGATCAGTTGTGGGCACAGATGGAGACTAGAAGGCTCCTGTTCCAGGCAGCCCCTCAGTTCCTTTGTCCTGAGGGTTCCAGGCAGCAGTGGTGATCCTACCTGTCTGTACTCACAGGCCTGTCTACACTCCTGAGAGGCTAGCACCCTCCTGGCATTATTTGGGTATCTACACATTCTGATTACATTCATGGGCCATTTTATGTTAACAAATAATTACTACAGCAATATTTGATTTTGAGCAATCTAACTTCTATTGTTTGTCAGAAAATAATGTTCAAATATAGATACATATTTATACTTTTAAAATTTAGTTTTAAAGGTTATTATTTCTAATAAAGTAATAAAGATGAGAACCTGTCAAAGAAAAGACATCTTTTTTAAATTTCTTCCTTCTTAACTTAAAAAAAAAACTAATTGTTATTTTATTTATTTACATTATTAATGTAAACCCCTTTCCCTCTTTCCCCTAAAGAAGTCCTCTATCCTATCCTCCTTCCCCTTGCTTCTATGAGGGTGCTATCCCACCCACCTACCCACTCCTGCCTTCCCACAGTGGCATTACCCTACACTGGGGCATTGAGCCTTCACAGGACCAAGGAACTTTCCTCCCATTGATGATTAACAAGGCCATCTTCTGCTACATAAATGACTGGAGCCATGGGTTGCTCTGTGTGTACTCTTTGGTTGGTGGTTTAGTCCCTGGGAGCTGTGGGGGTATATTTACACAATAGAGTACTACTCAGCTATTAAAAACAATAAATATATAAAATTCCTAGGCAAATGGATGGATCTGGAGGCCATCATCCTGAGTGAGGTAACCCAATCACAAAAGAACTCACATAACATGTACTCACTGATATGTGGATATTAGCCCAGAAACCTAGACTACCCAAGATACAATTTACTAAACACTTGAAACTCAAGTAGAAGGAAGATCAAAATGTGGACACGTCACCCCTTCCTAGAATTAAGAACAAAGCACACATTGAAAGAGTTACAGAGATCATGCGTGAAGCTGAATCCAAACCATGGACCCAATGACTGCGGCTGCCAGGGATCCAGCCCACAATCAGCCACCAAACATAGACACTATAGCATATGCCAGCAAGATAGTGCTGAAAGGGCCAGGATATAGCTGTCTCGTGGGAGATTATACCAATGCCTGGCAAACATGGAGGTGGAAGCTAATGATCAGCTATTAGATGGAACACAGGGTTCCCAAGGAAGGAGCTAGAGAAAGTACCCAAGGAGCTGAAGGGGTCTTCAACCCTATAGGTGGAAGAATAACATGAACTAACTAGTACCCCCTGAGCTCATGGCTGCATATATAGAAGAGGATGGCCTAGTTGGCCATCATTGGGAAAGAGGCCCCTTGGTCATGCAGACTTTATATGCCCCAGTACAGGGGAACGCCAGGGCCAAGATGTGGGAGCGGGTGGGTAGCGGAGCAGGGCCGGGAGGGGGGAGGGTATAGGGAACTTGCTGGATAACACTTGAAATGTAAATGAAGAAAATATCTAATAAAAGTTGGAGAAAAAATCTTCAAACCTGATATTTTAAAATAAAACTCAGAAACAAGTTTTCCTAAGTTCCAGGGTGCTAATATTTCTCTGTTAGTTCTAGGAGTTAAACCATGAACAAAACAAATGTTTAAACTATGATTATTGTTTTCTGCATATCAGTTGTTATTACAGAAGCAGATATTTCTTTAACAGTTTCACTCTGTAATTCCTAAATTTTTTTTAGTACATTTTTTATGGATTAATGTTTTTGCTTTTTGAAGTCATGCTTATATAATTGGATACAACAATCTTATGTGGGCTATTTATTAGTTTTTAAACAATCACTGAATGATGTATACTGACATGTATTATTTCCCAAGTTTCATGGATATGGTATGTGGGTTTTACATCAATTCACAGTAATCATAAATTGTTTTTCATAAGAAACAATAGCACATGTAATTGACAAATAGTGTTTTCTCACAGAAACAACACTCCATTATTTTCTAATAATGAGGTACTAGCAACTCACCAGTGATCAAAGTCCTTGGAACCTATAAAAAAAGAGCAGAATATAGTTGTTAAAATTCACAATGGGTAATTGTTAGGACTCAAGAAAATATTTAGTTATGCCTTAATAAGGCCCAAAATGGTAAACCTCAGTAAAGTCTGATGCATACAGTGAAAAGGTCAATAAGTAACAAAAAATCCAATCATTTTTCTATATTTGAGACCACATTGATTTTTTACAATGGAGGCAGTATAGTGGGTGGTCCATGAAGTTACAGAATTTATTTCTATTTGAAACTTACCTGTAGCTGAACATATAGATAAACCAAATGGCTAACTTTTATTATCCATGAATATTATCTAAAAGTAAAGGAATTCAAGTGAATTTCTTCCCCAAAAGACCCTTTAGTTATATCAGAACTAGAAATAAGATATCTAAAATATAAAATGTTTACACAAAAATATTTATATAATTTTAAGATCTGTGTGAATTCATTATGATCATAATGTTTCATTATTTCTTTTATTTCTATGTCAAGTAGTATATATGGAAAAAAAAAAAAAACTCAAAGATCTCCTGATCAACCCATCTAGCAGTTCCCCTTCACCTGGAAACTTGAAATTTAACAATATGTGTACTCACTGACTAGGGAATAAAGCCTGTCTACTCTACTTTGAGAAGCCCAGGGTTCCACAGTCTTTAAAAATTCTCTGTGAACCTTAAGAATATGCACACTTATTCCTATACACAATCACATAGACCTACATGTCACTCGTTATTCTATTGTTTTGGTGAATGAAAATGGATTTGGTTCTTTTACAAATATTATTCTTTCAATTATGAAAAGCATGAATGGCTAGAAAATTCTGTTTTGCTTAAAATTGCTTTATTTATCTTTCAAGGGTAAACTACCCTCAAGCAGCATCTACTTTATTCCTCATCTGGCACTATACCATAGATGATACATGAGGGATATGGTTGTTCCTGTCATCTCAGCTACACTTAGAATGACTGGTACACCCTAGAAACAAACTTTCTGCACAAGTATAAGGTATCCAAATGGGATTTCTTTATATTTGTGAAATTCAAGTAAGCCAATGTGGTCAATGTGGTATACTGATTTACTTGAGTTGATTCATTTTTTGTATATGTGTCTATGCATCTGTATATATCATTATTCACAAATAGGCATAGAAAATTCATAAGCACTTATTAAATGTATTGTGAAATTATAATTTATTTTTGAGGGAATTTTTTCTCATTAGGTATCATATTCCTATTTTATTGAAAATGGTACAAAATGGTGACTGATGTTGATGTTATCATAGATTCATTTAGAGTCATTTAGTTTACAAAATTAATTCAATAAATGGCATAATTGGTCTCCATAGCTATATCTCATTTCTGCAAGATTCCTGGAAGAGATCTTATTTCATTGTATTATAAGTCAGTTTTTTTCAGGATTTCTGGACCAAATCTTAGTTCGTTTTTTAACAAGCCATTTCTTTTTGTTAACTGGGTAGCATTCTTAGAGACGTTACAATTACTACTGTATACAACAATACCTGCTTCTTGAAATAAATACTACATGTTAAATTTATAGAAAAGAAATGCTATTCAATTAAGGAGAAGACAAAGACTGTTTCTTACAGAAATTTGGATAGAGTAGTGTGAGTGTACAGTGTCCTTTCTTCCTTTATCTTTTTCTGTCAGCTTTCTACCTGCCATAAGGTCATTCTGAGAGGAAGAAAAGATTCCAAAACTGAAAATAAACTCTGAGCTCTTCATCCTGAAAGTGAGAGGAGCTACCTCTATTTATAAAACCATGCATTGTTCTAACTCATGAATAGAGGGAGGACTTTATTTACCAAGACAAGAATTACAAGACTTTACAATTTTCTCTACTCTAGCCAGCAGCTCAATGCTGTGAACTAGAATTTCACACCCTACACAAACACAGCTCTTATCTACTGAGTCACCTCTATAAAACACACATTGTCTCCATGGGAGCAATTGAAAAGAGAGAAAAAAAAAAAGACCAAAATACAGTGAACATTTGAAGTTCTAAGATTCTCTGAATTTAGAGTTGGCAAAAGCACAAAAGATAAAACCCAAATGAAATTTTAGACTGATTTAATAGCCCTCATTAATGACTAGAAAAAAGGAAAAATAATTTCTTATTTAGTTTAATTTACTTCTTTATACTATTTTGAATTTTCTTTCTTTTCTTATTTATTTATCTATTTTCTTATCTATCTATCTATTTGTTTATTTATTTGTTTGTTTATTTATTTACATTTTAGGCTGTTTTATTTGCAGGTATGTCTGTTTAACAAACACATGCCTGGTAATCACAAGACTTAAGAGGTCACTGGATTATCAGAGAGGGAAATTACAAACATTGTGACCTGCTGTATTCTTCCTGGAAATTGAGTTCTGGGTATCTGTAGGAGCAGACATTTCTCTTAAATGCTGAGCTCTCTCTATAACCACTAATTCTTAAAAAAAATTAAATAAGGACATATTGTTTGGAATGTTAGAAAAGTTGTCTTTGAGTGCTTTGTGCTTTTGCATGTTTGTGGTTAAACAAAGTCCAGAGTTGATCTTGTGTCTCATTTAAAGGCCTCAAAAGACCCCGAAGGAGCAAAATCCTTTGACATCACAGTAGGGACACTTCATTTCAAATTTAAGCTCGGGCTTACTCACTGCTGCTGCTGCTGCACCAGGACAGGACAGCATGGTAACCCGGAGACCTCAGCAGACACAGTTTTGTAGCAAATGTTTAGCAATAGAAGAGGTTTCCAGTCTGGCAAGCATCTAATTGAATGACTATTGTAAGCTGACCGGTGGGTGTTCTCAAGCAAAACCATGGTGAACCATGAGCAGTCTGGAATACATCTGAAACCATCATACTAATCTTTGGATGGCTTTTGCTAGGAAGTAGCTGGAGTTTGGGGGGGGGGGGCAGGTAACTCTGGAATATGGGTCAAGAAGAAGCCATGGAGTCTTTCCTTGTACTTGGATGCAGCTTAGGTCAGCTGCACTTCCAATTTTCAGGCTTTTTCTTTTAAGATGGAAGCCAGTCCAATGATGGAGTAAGTTTGGGCATCTCAACTCTTTCTTTCTTTCCTTTCTTTCCTTTCTTTTCTCTTCTCTTTTCTTTTCTTTCTTTCTTTCTTTCTTTCTTTCTTTCTTTCTTTCTTTCTTTCTTTCTTTCTTTCTGTTTTATTTTATCTTTAGCATACCATATTATTTTTAGAGGAACACAAAAGCCTACTTGTACTTGACATTCATCAGTCAGACTTCAGTTAGAACCCCCAGTACTTGGAGGTTGGGAAACCCATACAACACTGGATGTCTTTGGTGGATGTGGTAATAATCTGTCTTGTTTGACCCTAAGTCTTTTTGTGAACTCTATATGCTTATAGACTGTAAAAGGACACATAAGTAGCAATAAATGTAAAACAAAAATTTATTCTTAACTTTAAATAAATAAAAACATGTGGGTAGGCATTCCTTCGGCTAATAGGCATTGGGAATTACCAAACTATTTTCTTCCTACTTTTAAAAAGTTTTTTCATTAAGAAAATATCTAATAAACTAAAAATAAATAAATAAATAAATAAATAAATAAATAAATAAATAAATAAAGTTTTTCATTAACAAACATTTATGAATATTCTGAGAAACAGAAAAGAGAAAGCAAAGTGGCATTCCATATGCTTTGTGTTTATTGTTATTTCATAAAGAAATAATAGGCTAGCAGTTGGACATGATGCCTAGGAAACTCAACAATCAGCTCTTCAAAAAAACAATGTATGATGTGCAAAGAAAAATGAGAGTTATACATATTTCAGTGCCTTTCCTGAGATGGACATATAAAAATGTGAAAACAGCTGATGTTTTCTGGTTTCTTTTCTTGTTTAAAATACTATTCCTAGGACAAAAATGATCATGTAGTCACTTCAAGTACATGTAAGATATAAGAAAATATGTTTCAAATGTAAGCTGTGCCTTCGCTGCTTCAAATAACCACACTCAAATCACCATCTTCTCAGTCAAGAACAAGTGAAAAAATACCTATGTGCTTGTTCCTTCTCGATTATTGTCCCCACCAACATTTGCTCACTGGTGAGACATGTTATTCGTTAAAACCAAGAATGTTAAACCAATTTGTTATACTCTTAGGGAGGGTTATATATTATATTTTTCCAACACAAAATACTACTCAAATTCTCTGGAAATGGAGCACCCACAAAAACGCTTATAGTTAGGTGACTATGACTACAATGTATGGAATATATTGTTTCACACAAGTCCATGTTTGTATGTGTGTGTGTGTGTGTGTGTGTGTGTGTGTGTGTGTGTGTGTGTGTAGGCAGGTGGTAAGAAGGAAATATGTATATATATAAACAGACAGACATATGATTGATAGGATAGATAGATAGATAGATAGATAGATAGATAGATAGATCAATAGATAGACAGATAGATGTCAACATTTTGTGCATATGTTACACATATGTTACATATGTTAGAATTTTAGTATTCTAAATGTTTGTTGGGTGCTGATGAATATTTGTTCCCTTAATATAAACTTTATTTTGAACTTTATTTCATGTTGGAGAGACGTTTTTCTTCCCCTCATTCATTCACCATTCCCTTTCATTCTTTCATCTATTTTCTTTTCTCATTATTTCATAATCTATTAAGACCAAATGCATTAAGGAATGCATATCAAGTCCATGCAGACACTATTCTAACATGAGTTGGAGAAATGTTTTTTTTTTCTGTGTCAGGACAGCAGGATACAATCAGAATGAGAATGAGGTGTTGTGGAGGAAACAGTCTTTCCGTGACAGGAAGAACACAGGTCTGAGGGAATTTCCAGAGAAAACCCACAAGAGGGGACTCCAGAATCATAGGGGAAATTTGCATAAGTATATCGAAGCATGGGTTTAACATGAGAGAGCAAAGTGTGCTTAATTCTCTCCTTACTGTTTGACTTAGGAATAATTCAAAAACGAATATGGACATACTTAAATATCTTCTACCACCAAGGAAATCTTTCATTGCATACCTTAAACTTTTAAGAGAGTAAAATTAAAGATTTATTCTTGTGGATTTAGAGATCATGATCTACATGTGTGAGAGGACGCATGTATTTGTACGTGTATGTGGATGCAGAGAACAGAGGAGAATATTGAGCATTTTTCATCCAGTGGTCTACCTCAACTCTTGAAATAGAGTCCCTCATTTGGGCTTGACTCACATATTAGACTGATGTAGTTGGACAGAGAGCTCAAGGCATCTGTCTCCTTTCCCCTGGTGTACATTACCATGATTTGTCTTTTTTCATATAGGTGGATCCATGGAGGTGGCTTCCTTGTAAATAGTATGCTTTTGTTTTGTTTTGTTTGGTTTTGTTTTGTTTTGTTTTGTTTTTTGAGACAGGGTTTCTCTGTATAGCACTGGCTGTCCTGGAACTCATTTGTAGTCCAGGTTGGCCTCGACATCAGTAATCCACCTGCCTCTGCCTCCCGAGTGTTGGGATTAAAGGCGTGCAGCACCACGCCTGGCATAATAGTATGCTTTTATCCTTCATATTATGTATTTTATAATTGAGTGTCAAGGTATGATTATTATCAAAATACACAGATATTGATTACTTAATGATATATTCTTTTGAATAAACACAACATATACTATTTTAATGTATATAAAATATTCTGTGGTATGAGGTGTAACTATTTCAATCTTGCTTGAATTTTCTGGTCATAAGCAATCTTTTATTAACATCCCTAGTACCTAGCACTACAAATACTTCATATGGCTATTACATACAAATATTTAATAAACACATGCTGATAAGAAGGTAAAATACTAATTTTCACTGTAAATCTGTTTTATATCCCAGACAAGTTTAGTAAATCATAGGACATTTTCAGTACTAGAGCGATGTGATTTTTTTTTCCAGGAAGCTAGAGCCAGAACCACTGAGTTTTCAGGAAGACAAACATCAGACCAACACAAGGGCCTAACTATGAATTAAATAAGGATTTAAAAAAAAGACATCCAAACAAGGAATTTTGACAGTATTTTTTTTTAATTCAGCTAACCCTCTTGAGAAGCAAAGTAAAGGAAAAAAAAAAAAAAAAAAAAGAAATGAGCAATGTTAGAACTGTCAGTTCCACTGGGAAACATCTGAAAGGATTTTATTGCCTGTCTTCAAATTCAAGGGCCATGCTTTTAAAAGGTCTGCCCTGGAGAACAAGTGTGCAAAGTGTCCTGGTGAGGATATATCTGCTAGGTCCAGAAAGGTCAAAACGATCTTGATTCTTTTGAGGACAAACTTGAAATGCTGGTTAGACTTATAGCCAAATAATGAAACAAATCACAGGTCTTCAAGATCAAGACAGGAAAAAAAAAAAAAATAAGTGGTAATGGCTGTGACCAATAAATAGAGGGCAGTTGATGGAAAATAAACGGATCCAGACTTCACATATAGATTGTTACATTATATTCTTCTTGACACATTTCAAAGTCTCACCCTGGTGCTTATTTTTAATGAGTTAAAGAAGTTGTTATTTAATCTCGATGTGTTCGAATGAATTCTAATATTACTACAGTTGGTTATGAATGGATTATTAACTTAGTATGAAGTTTTAATGGTTTTATAGAAAAATTTGTCTTCATGAAAGATCTCCCTATATACTATGAGGAGCTCTATCAATCTAAACAATATAATTCATTAATTTTATAATCCATTGTATTTTTATCATTTTTCATATGATTAGAGAACATTTTCATATTTCTGTGGTATACATTTTTATATTTCCTCTATTATTTATTAGCTTATGGGGTCTTTATTAAATTCATTTCTTCTTTGCTTATAGACTGATTATCTTGATCTTTTCAGCAGAATATGTGGATATACACTCATAGATGGTTATTGAAATTTTAAACCTATGAAAAAAATGGATGTGTTTTATCACAGTTTTGTTGTGCTACAGAATTTTGCTGGGGAGATGAAACATACATTTATTCACTCCATATAGGGATGCTAAAGCAGATAAAAGTATTGATACAACTGAAGTCTAACTTGGTAAACCAATGAGCTTTAATTAGGTAACTTACAGAAATGTGTGTAAGAAATTACATATAGGAGCATAAATGACTTAAAATGATCTTCATCACCAAAGCCTACCTCAGCATGGTTGACAGCTCACAAAAGCCATAAGCATGGAGCAGACTTCACAGGCTCCAGGAGGCTCAACAAGTTAGAGTATATTTTCCAGGAGATTCTGGTTTCATGCTCTTCATGGAACACAAACTGTGTCTGCATATTCCAGAAATCTGGTCTCCTCTCAGAGTCTTCTTTGCAGCTTTGATCTTCTGAGAGTCTGTCTTCTTTGAACCTTAGCTTGGCTCCTCTGAGAAAGACTTTCGGCTTTCATTGCTTACTCTGGGAAGGAGAGTCCTAGTGTATATGGTCAGTTTCAAGGGCTTCATGAAGCTATGTTGATTGTTTTTTGTTTCTTTGTTTGTTTTGTTTTTTTGTTTTTTTGTTTTTTTTTTTTCCTACTCAATGAGCTTCCTGCAGGATAGGATGTTTGAATCTTGGAAGAAAGTGTTAAAACAAGTTGTGTGGAGATATACATCCATTATTCACATACTTGCTCAGGTTTTTATGCTGTAGACCCCTCTTCTTGGTTTGTGTACCATTATCTTCTCCTATTTCTTCACTGAATCTTTGTTCTATGCTTACACTCTGGTATGTCTCTGTATAAAATAGTGTATCTTAGAGGATACAACTCAGAATGAATTAAGATTCACCATAAACGGGTCTTAATGGTGGCTCTTTATGGTGAGGAAATTTCTTATAGAATTAAGAGAACATGAATTCAATTGCAAGAGAATACAAAAAGTTGGAAGGTGAGAATGAATTCCATACAACTCTCCTCTTACCTACACAAGCATTTCATTACACTATATGAACATGATCATACATACACATACACACACAAATAATTTTACTTAATTTAATTTTAAACAAAATCACTTTTAAAAATCTATATTTTCCACTAAGTTAAAATTTAAATATCCTAAATTTATGTATTGTTACTCTTTGAGTTATTGAGTATATTCAACATAGTTCTCTGGAAAAAAAAAAACATAATTCATTCAAGAGTAAAGGTTGATCTTTGTCCCTTACATAGGCATCTTGCAACATTTATTACAATCTTTTGATATTACTTTGGTCCATCCATAAGTGCATCATGTAATTTGATGTATGACAGCCATAAGCCTAGTAGAATATTAATTTTAAAATAATATGCAAATGTGTGCTAAAAAGTATCTGTATGCCCATATCTGAATAGAAGAACAAACTGAGAAAATGTATACAACAGTTTTATGATTTTAAAATACCTAACTGAAATAAATAACGGAACACAGATTTTCAATAAAGAATTTAACTATAATATTTCCCTAATCCTAGATTCCAGTATACATTATTAGAATTTTTTTTTTTTTTTGAACAGAAGGAGATGGGTAGAAAAAGCACTTTTAAGAAAAATGAGCCTTGGAAAAACCAAGATAGTTTCACAAAGTTTGAGAGAAATAGAAAACAGTGTGATTCAGATTAAATTATGTATTTAAATACAATTTAAGAGCTTCATATAGACTTAGCAACAGGATGGATTGTTTGGGAGTTCCCATGGGAACCTTTTGACCAACAATGAGATATAAATCATTTCTAGTACTCGATGCTAAAGTTGCTGACAAGAATCAGTTCGTTAAGACTCTGTCTCTTCCATTAGGTAGATATTTAATTTAAATCATCATCAATATATTTTAGGAGGTTTCTACTGTATTAAATTTCCATATTACTTCTCAAGTTGCCCCTGATTTTATCTCTTTTCATATTCTCTTCCTCATTCCTTTCTTCCTTCCCCCTCTCCACCTGGCCATCCCTCCATCAAGGTTCTATTGCTATGAATATATACACTATTCACAGAATATGGAGAAATCAAAGCTTATTCCAACCTAGATTCTTTACTCCTATAGTTTTCTTGTTACTGGAAGCTATGTTGCATGGTGCCAGAGGAGAAATGTAAACACTAAATTATCCTCAGTGGTGTTCCAACTTCAAGGTATGCCAGTGCAATGGTGACACAAAACTTATTGGAGCAACCAACCAATAGCTGATTTGACTAAAAGCCCAAACCATGAAACAGAACACATACACAATAGAGCTTGGGTGACCAACAACCTGAGATTAGTTAGCACAGAGCACTAAGGGAAAAGAAAATACTATTACAATAAAGTAATCAAGTTAGCAATAAAATTATTCCTAATGAGATTCTTCTGTACTCACCGTTTAGTGCTTTGCTCAATCATCATCAGAGAATTATTATCTGGAGGAGATGAAAACAGATATAGAGAAACAAATCCAGAGAGTGAGAGACCTTGGGATATTCAGACAAAATGTCTCCATTTATTCTATCTTTAGGGCTCAGGGAACCCTGCAGAAGAAGGGGAAGAAAGAATGTATCAGCCAGGGTATGGAGGATAGAAAGAAAGTAAGATCCTCTTAATATACAAGATCAATGCACATATGTTTTTACAAAGACTGAGGCAGTATGCAGAAGGCCTAGATGAGGTCCAAGGGCTAAAAGGACAAATGGACACATAACCTTATCAACAACTCAGAGCTATCTCCAACCGACACCTAATTGATAATGAAAATTTAGTTTTATTCCAAAATATTAAATAAATAAAACCTAGTAGGAAATACTGAATTCATTAATTCTCAAAGAAATCTGTAACAATAGAAAATACTTAAAATTAAATTGATTTCCATGTTGTATAAAAATTAACTAAAAGAATGAATATTGTCAAAGTAAGCTTGATTTTTCAAAACAGAAGGGAAAATACTATTGTTGGAAAAATCTTGTCTTGATGATCTATCAAAAGAATATGGCAATGAAAGAAAATAATCAGTGATTTTGAAAAATTATGGTCTGAGAGTTAGAAGCTGAGAAACTTGGAAAATAACATAAACCTTCAGGACCTCATGTTTTACTACATCATCAGTATAAATGCCTGCTCTTTTTTTCTGGTATCTGACAAAACAGCAATGGCCAAATGCTTACATTTTGATGAAGGGCATCTTGTTTATCTCTAAGTTTTTTTTGTTGTTGTTGTTGTTGTTGTTGTTTTCTTTGTGTCAGTCTTTGACTATAACACCAAGTATTAACTCAATGTGACCAGGGAAATAATATTGTATATGTGAGTCATGTTTCCTGCACATGTACAGAATTTTACTAGGCAGGTCAGCATTTGCTAACATGGTCAGTCTTTTGTGTAGGAATTATTTGGCATTTTTCCTACTTAATCTTTACCCAACTTAGTGTCTTCATGAAAGGGACTCTTACTAGTACTTTGCTGAATGATTTAAATAGATGCTTTGTAAATTAATATTTTTATTTATTTGCCAATGTTTAATAAATTTGTTTGTCTGTTGAAGAGTTAAAAAGTCCTGAAATAACAGAGCCTAGAATCTTACTATTTCTTTATGTCTGTTCTGCACTTAAGCACATGAGGAACCCCATAGTATATACAAGTAAAGTAATACTATGTATACAATACAGAGTAAATTAGATGAAAATATATTTTACTTTTTGCTAAGTTTTCTACAGATGATATCCAAATTAATTTAAAAATATTCACAAATTTCAGATTTAGCAATTTACTCTATTGATAGTTTGTTCAAAGTATACCAAGTATCACAACATCTGTGGTGGTTAATTTATTTACAGGCATATTCAACTGCCATTTTCATGTAGATTTATGTTTACTTTCTAGGCTATTACTAATAGTTTATTAAAAGAAATGAAGAATAGAGCAGTGATACCAGTTATCCTAGAATTAAAACACAGAGACATTCTTTATGCTGCTTTACAACATTTTGTTTAATTGTCATCAACTTGGTGATGTAGACAACCTCTGAAGAAGCTGGCATATACACATTTTATGTTTATATTATTGTATTTTTATAATTTATTATCCAAGGTTCTTATTCATGCTTAGTGTATTTGGATCCTTTCCTACAATTTTTACTTCCACTCCTCCCATGTGCCTCTTTTACAATCCTTTCAAATTCATGACCTCTTTTGTATTAGCATCTATCTATCTATCTATCTATCTATCTATCTATCTATCTATCTATCTATCATGGAGAGAGAGAGAGAGAGAGAGAGAGAGAGAGAGAGAGAGAGAGAAAGAGAGAAAGAGAGAAAGCTGCACCCTAATGTGTTCAGTTACTGTTTTTCTTATTTAAATATGTATATAGTTCACCCATTATAGTTTTGAGGTTTTGTCTTCTGGGAGAAAAAACTGATTTTCCCTTATCCCTCCCTTGGCACCCTTTGACTACTTGACTTCATCTTGGAGTGGGTCCATGTGAAATATATCTCCATTCATGCTGGAAAGCTGATGGATGTGTCTTTTGTAGGTCTTCTTTTATCAAATACCTTTCTATACAACAATAACAAAAAATATGAAATTTGTTTTATACAATGATATTTAAATTAATACATTTTAGTTAAATATGTTTTTTTATTATTTATCTACAATAATAATTGTTTTTACTTGCTAAAGGTTTACTTTTATTTTCATGTATGTACATGTGTGCTTGAATATCTGTGTGTGTTGTGTAAATTCAAATGCTTTGGAGGTTGGAAGGCATCATGATAACTCCTAATATTGAAGTTATTCAACAATTGTGATATGTATGAAATATATTCTGGACACTGAACTCAGGTTTTCTTCAAGAACATAAAGGTTCTTGACTACTGAGCCATCCCAACTGTCCTTGAAATTAGTAGACTTTTGTTTTTCCTGTTAATTTTGAAGTTAATGCTTTACTTTTCAATGTTATCCTAGCTGGCTTTGAATTGTTAAAAGACAAAGCTAGCCTCAAATTCAAAGTCTGTGTCTTCTCCTTGAAGGTTGAGGATACAAGTGTGTACCACCAATTCATCCTAATATAAGCGATCAATTGCAAACAATAAATTGAATCTCATGTTTGGCCCTGGGTGTACATATATTAATTTACATCATGATTATATATTTTAATTTATTATATATTTTCTAGGGCAAAATATATTAAAATGAAATGCAAATCTCCAAACAATATACATATATATGTATCACAATTAGGTAATTTTCAAGACCTGTTAGTCTAAAATATAATGTTTTTCCAATTATTAACGATTAATTTGGAATGATAAAAATAATCCCTTCTCCTTTGGGGAAAAAGTTTCTTATGTTTGTAATCAATTTCATTTCAAAGAGTGTAATCCACAAAATATTGTTTTACAATGAGTCTGAAGTTTTCAATGTGTACAACTATACACTTTATATTAAATATAACTGTACTGTTTCATAAATAAGAAACAATACAAGGAAACTGATGTGCAAGAATAAAAGAAATTAACAAGCAAGACCTATTTTCATTGCACAAAAAGAAAAGCTAGGAAACTAATCGACTCTTTCACTGTTGAATAGAAAGCGTGTCACATTTTCTAAAGCTCTCTGGTACATTTGGTACAGTAATCTTCATCGAGGGGCAAATTGGCTTTCCTTTTACAGACCATTACCTGCCGAAATTCAACCAATGGGACTTCCAAGAAAATACTTGTAGAATCGTCTCTGAATCCTGGCTGTGATTTGTGTTGAGAATGTAAAAGAGCTTTGGAAAAAGTTACTACATAAATGTTACTTTGTATCTGTAATTTATCTTCATTTCTTGTGGTAATTTAGAAAAATCACAAATAAGTGAAATTATTTTTCAAAATCATCACATGGAAACTAAATAATATACAATGTATTGTTTTCTACACAAATAATATTAACAATAAATATTGAATTTTGGATATTAATTAAAATTGAACTTTTGAATAAATATCAATTATTGTACATTGTACATCAAAATATATGTTAGGGTCTAGAGAGATGGTTCAGCAATGAAGAGTACTTGCTGCTCTTGCAGATGATGTAAATTCTGGTGACAGTACACATATCAAGTGGCCAGCAACTTCCAATAAAATCTAGCTGAGGTAGATCTGACACCCTCTCCCAGCCTCTGTAGCCCTTTCTCTCCTAAGCATACTTCTTCCAAAAAAAAAAAAAAATTTAAATAGCATGTCCTATAGCTATGTTATAATCTAATAATATATGCATATTTAATTACTTATGCTAAGAAAACGAAGTATTACTACAATAGAACTTATAGAGCCAAGGAGATAACTCAGTTGGTTATGTGATTCTAGTGTACATAGGTGGACCTTTGAGATCTAATCACCCTCTCCCCTGACCCCCCACCACACTTCCTCTCAGAGCTCATAGCCAGAAGCTGAAAAGAACCCAGATGTTCCTCAACAGAAGAATGGATACAGAAAATGTGGTACATTTACACAATGGAGTACTACTCAGCTATTAAAAAAATGAATTTATGAAATTCTTAGGCAACTGGATGGATCTGGGGGATATCATCTTGAGTGAGGTAACCCAATCACAAAAGAACACACATGATATGTAGTCACTGATAAGTGGATATTAGCCAAAAAGCTCAGAATACCCAAGCTACAATTCATAGACCACATGAAGCTCAAGAAGAAGGGAGATCAAAGTATAGATACTTCAGTTCTTCTTAGAAGGGGGAGACAAAATAACCATGGGAGGATATACAGAGACAAAGTGTAGAGCAGAGACTGAAGGAAAGGCTATTCAGAGACTGCTCCACCTGGGTATCCATCCCATATACAGTCACCAAAAAAAACCTGACACTATTGTGGATGCCAACAAGAGCTTGCTGACAGGAGCCTCATATAGCTGTCTCCTGAGAGGCTCTACAAGTGCCTGACAAATACAGAGGTGGGAGCTCTTAACCAACCATTGGACTAAGCACAAGGTCCCCACTGGAGGAGCTAGAGAAAGGACCTAAGGAGCTGAATGGGTTTGCAGCTCTATAGAAGGAGGGGGAAAATATGAACCAACCAGTACCCTCTCAGGGGCTAAACCACCAACCAAAGAGGACATGGAGTGACCCATGGCTTCAGCTTCATATGTAGCAGAGGATGGCCTTGTTGGTCATCAATAGGAGGAGAAGCCCTTGGTCCTGTGGAAGTTCTATGCCCCAGTGTAGGAAAATGCCAGGGCCAGGAAGCAGGAGTTGGTGGGTTGCTGAGCAGGAGGAAGTGGGAGGGGATTTTTTTTTTTTTTTTTTTTTTGAGGAGAAACGAGGAAAGAGGATAACATTGTGAATGTAAATAAAGACAATATCTAATTTAAAAATATTAAAACCAGGTATGGGGCTGTGTGGTGGTCATTCAGACACTGAAAGATTTCTGGATTTCAGAGGCCTGCAGGCCNGCTTTATTCTCTTGTTCACTCCTGAATGATTTCTAGAAGAGTTCTTCACCAGGAAGTACACATCTATCACACTCTTCTAAGAATCAAAAAGTTCAACAGAATACAAAGAAATAAATACCCATTCTGTGAGATAAGGTCTAATAGCCCCACCTTACATTACAATCATCTCAAACCCAGATGTCCAGACAGCACCATAAAATACAATCAACAAGTGCCAGGATAAAGTGTACCACTAGAGCATAGCAAACCTACCACAGTAGTGCCTGCGTATTGTAACATAACTGAAGCAAAAGATAATGTGTTTTATAAAAAGATATGGAGAGAAGTGATGTGTTTATAAAAAGATAAAGAGAAGGGTGATATGTTCTATGGAGGTGTGGGAGAAGGGGTGGGCCCATGCTGAGGCACCCTTTGAGACCAGCCATGGAAGGTGGAGTATAGAATAGAGTTTATTCAGGGCATGGGGAGGGGAGTTGAGAGGGTAGTAGAGACAGAGAAATGGAGAGAGTGAGAGTGAGAGTGAAAGTGAGAGAGGGAGAGAGAGAGAGAGAGAGAGAGAGAGAGAGAGAGAGAGAAGAGCAGTGGAAAGAGAGTGGGGAGGGGAATGGGTAGAGTTGGAGGAGGGGCTTGAGGAAGGAGCTGGAGCCAGAAGGGAAGAGAGCAAGAGGGAGGAGGAGGGGCAAGCAGCCCCTTTTATAGTGAGTCAGGCACACCTGGCTGTTGCCAGGTGTACTAGCTGGTTTTGTGTGTCAACTTGACACAGGCTGGAGTTATCACAGAGAAAGGAGCCTTCCTTGAGGAAATGACTCCATGAGATTCAGCTGTAAGGCATTTTCGTAATTAGTAATTAAGGTTGTGGGTGGTGCCATCCCTGGGATGGTAGTCTTGGATTCTATACGAAAGCAAGCCAGGGGAAGCAAGTCAGTAAGAAACATCCCTCATTGGCCTCTACATCAGCTCCTGCTTCTTGACCTGCTTGAGTTCCAGTCCTGACTTCCTTTGGTGATGTACAGCAATGTAGAAGTATATGATGAATAAACCCTCTCCTTCCTAATTGGCTACTTGGTCATGGTGTTTGTCCAGGAATGGAAATCCTGACTAATACCAGGTAACTGTGGGGCAGAGTTTAGATAAAATGCTAACAGATAAGATCTTAAAATAGCCTATGAAAATAATAAGGTTAGAGGTCCTTTAAGAAGAAAAGAATAAACTGCTTAAATGTATGAAAGATTAAAATAATGAAAGAAAGAATGTGGATTAAAAACAGTTCAAGACTAACTAGTAACCCCGGAGCTCATGTTCCTAGCTGCATATATAGAAGAAGATAACCTAGTTGGCCATCATTGGGAAGAGAGGCCCCTTGCTCATGCAGACTTTATATGCCCCAGTACAGGGGAACACCAGGGCCAAGTTACAGGAGTGGGTGGGTAGGAGAGCAGGGCGGGGGATGGGGGAGGGTATAGGGAACTTTTGGAATTAACATTTGAAATGTAAATGAAGAAAATATCTAATAAAAATTGGGAAAAAAATCAGTTCAAGAATTGAAAGTGAAAATAGTATCAGTAATGGAAACTGACGGAAAGCTGGAATGAAAATTTAGGAACTAGGAAAGGAAACATAAAGGCAAGTCTGATCAACAGAATACAAAAGATGGAAGAAGGATTCTCATACAGTGAAGACATTTATAGAAAGCAATGGAAACAGTAGCCAAAAAAAAAAAGTAAAGTTTAAAATAAATTAACAACACACAGACACACAAAAACAAAAACAAAACAAAACAACAACAACAACAAAAAAAAAAACAAAACAAGGAAAGACAAAAATTAACAAGAAGATTATAAGAAGGAGAGAAAAAAAAACAAAGTGACAGATACAAAAAATATTTTCAACAAAAGTATAGAAGAATTTTTTTTTTTTACTCTTAAGGTTAGGCCACATGCCAGACAGTAGATTACCAACATAAAACAAATTCAATGGCATTTGTGGAAGTTTCTGGTCTCAATATGTTGTGTCCTGGCATGCCTTAGGAATTTTTTTATCTTATGTTTAAAATTTCAATCAATACATATATAAATATGAATTATATTGCTATATATTTATATTATTGTGTATAATATATGCAATCATATATTATATTTACATAGATTTATATATAAATATTTACATATAGTATACATATATTTATTATATATTTTACATAAGTATAAACACACACATGTACATAACAACATATACATATCTAAAGTATATATTATGGTGTAGAGAGCCACGCCCGAGCTGGTTCTGCTGCCATTCCAAGATGGTGCCGCCATCCTGTCACCACCCCCAGCCTGGGACAAGCAAACAAGTTCAATGTGCATGTGCTTGTGACAAAGCCACGTAAGTCACCGCCCATCCCGGGGTGTAACTTGAGGTAATGGGCAGTCAGCCAATCCTGACGACACACGTCTCACTGAGGTGTATTTAAGTGGGACCCATCTTGAGCTCGCCCTCTTCCTCTGAATGATGTAATAAAAGATACTTGCAGAAGGATTCTGGTGTCCATGTCCGTTCTTGCCAGCAAGGCGGTAGCGTGGCCACTTACATTATGGCTTTCAGTTTTGTGCTTTTATATGATTCCAGAGCATGTGAATGAATGAGTCTCTACATCTAAATTTGTTTTTCATGCCTCTTGTTGGATTATTTTTCTTCTGTTTGTTTTGTTTCTTCATATTCCAATGTGTTCAATTTGTTTTTTCTTGTTATACTTTATTTTATTATTATCCTTTCGAAGCCAATTTGTTTTCTAATGAGAGATAGAAAGGAGGTGGAGGGAACTTGGAGGAGTACATTTGGTGGAAAATGTCATCCAGATATGTGAGAAAAAAAATCTATTCTAAATAGAAGAAAAAATAAATTCACAAATTCTCAGGAATTTTATTTTTAACACCATTCCATGAAAATACCTTACTCTATGAACAGTTCTGTATCTATGCTTTAAAAAGACGATTGAACAAGAAATAATAAATAAATACTCTATAAGGTGAAAATAAACCAATTTAAAAAGTTTGTCATGCTCCCAGTATCAAAATGCCCCCATTAGTATTGTTATTACCCTTATGTGTATGCTTCATCACCCACCATTGGATTTTACCATTTCCTTTATATCTCCCCTTTTCCTTTATTACAGTAATATTGTTCACATGTTCCTCGTGTGTCTATCTTCTTAACACTGACTGAAATAAAGTGACTAGAACTTCCAGAAGCCAATACTTGTTGGCTGTCTATGTCTTAGACTAAGGCTTTCGTGATCATTAGATCTAAATTAAATTTCTCTGTTCTAGCACACATACCAATCACAGATTTTAATTAATCACACTGTTCAATGTACTTCATAGGCTTTTAAATATAAATATTTAATTCAGTCTTCTTTGACTCTTCCTTCTTCAAATGAGGCTGAGATGTCTAGTGTTGCAAATTTCAAGTACAGAAATATTGGCTGGAATACAATTCTGATCAATATTTATTTAGCGAGAACTTATAATATATTTGTATAATATTAGGTATAATATGATATAAAAGAAAAATTAGTCATTACTAAAATATATTTATGGTCATGTTGGTATAACAAATAGGAGACTTTCTACATATATTACACAGAAAAGAAAGTTGCCTTAAAATTGTTAAATAAATATCCATCTAATTATAGTTCACTATATTATCATATGCCATAATTTTTGTGTAAGTTAATTTTTATTAGGATTGCTAGAAAATATTAATACTAGTTTTTGTGTATATTTATAATTTGAAAAAGAAGCAAGGCCGTCTAAGCAAAGCTGTAAAGGTGCACAAAAGAACTCCCAAATACTGTGGCATCTGGCACAGGACCTGTAGAGACGTAAGATAGATCCAGAAGTTATCTCCAGTTGACATCTGACACAATCCTAAAATGTGTTTTTGCCAAGGAAGTCTCACATGTAATACAAACAAGCAGAAGTTGGCCAACATAAAATAAACTCAATGGCATCTTTGGGGGTTCTTTGTTGCATAATACTTGGTCAGAGCATTTATTATTTATTTATTTTGCTTACTTTCTGACTGACTTACCGATTTACTTGCTTGCTTAGTACCTTACATACCCGTTGCTTATATATTACAGCTTACAATTTCATGTCCTTATGGAATCCCCCTGCTTGTGAGTAAAAAGTGTGCCTTTCTTCATCTATGTGTGTTTCTTGTGGGTTTTTTTTGTTTGTTTGTTTCTTTTTTCTTGTTTGATTTATCCTATCTTGTTTTATTTTTTAATCTTATTTTTAGATGCCTGTTTGTTTGTTTTTTAACTAGAGACATAGCGGGCAGGAATTCATATGGGAGCAGAAGAGGGGAAGGGGAAAATATAATCTAAACATATTTTATCTAAAATAGTTGATTAGCAATAAAAATATAGTCTAATAACATAATAAATGTATACCTTTATTGCTATTGATTTCCAACATATATTTATTCCTTAGTTATTTGAATCATAGAATCTTTAGCAAAAATATTCCATAGCCCTTTCTTTATCTTCCTTGGTCCTTAATGAATTGCTTTTTCTAAGACCCATGTCTACTTTTGGTGGCATATAGGAAAATCATTTTTGTCCTATTTTTATTTAATATAGCACATATGTTATTAATTTAAGATATTATTGATTGTATTAGCAGACATAAATGTGCATGGTGTCTATGTGTATGCTTTTATCTACTAGTTGTAGTCAAAATATAATTATTAAAAAAATTATATAATTTTATAAGAAAGCATATCCAGAAAATATAGCAAGAAGAAATCTAAAAGTTCATACAATAAAAAGTTATTAAATATAGTGATTTATCCATAACAAAATTAAATATAATTGAGCATAAAAAGCCAATCAATACATCATTATAGAGAAGAAATTTTAAAATAAGAACATTGGAAGGAAGAACAAGTATCAGAAACTTTTTTAATCAGCCGCTTTTCTCACATAATATAAATTTGTGGAAACTAATGTTAGAAGGTTGTATAGGGACAGGGTAGCTTCAGTTTCTTCAGACTAGATGGCAGGCACAGGATTTGAGCGGTGTGTATGTGTGTGTGTATGTGTGCCTGTGTTTCTCTGTGTAGGTGATTCATTTGTATGCTATTTAGAAAACTTGCCAAATAAGTGTACTTTTTGAAACTTCTGTTACATAAGGCAACAGAAAAATCAGAAAGATTTTTTTTCCAAATAGGAAATCTTTATACAACCTCTTTTCTCAAGGCTCAGGGAACTATAAAGTTGAGGAAAGATTATAAAAGCCAGAGAGACACTGCACCAGTCAACAGTTGAGGCACAACAGAATTGATCACATATGAACACACAGAGACTGTGGCAGTGTGCAGGTAGCCTGTAAAATTTCAAGCCAGATGCTTTTAAAACACTGAGATGGGAAATGTCACCTAGCTCCCATATCTAACAAGACATTATCTACAAGACAACTGCTCTCACTAAGGAAAAATTATCTTTTTCAAGCAGAAAATATATGCTATATATTATACTATGAATATATAATCTATTGTGAATATATAATCCACATTTAAGGACAGTCCACATGCCCAGCAGGGCTTTATTAATACAAAATATATTCAATAGTGTTTTGTAAAAGAAAATGAAAGGGAGGGTAATAACGAGAGAATAAATTAATGGAGAATAATCTGCTTTGGACCTGAGAGATTGTATCATTATTTACAATCTTTCATGCAATTGAAAAAATATAGCTATAGAGTAAAGATCTGAACATTTTCAAGTGACTACAGCAGTCTGAAATACAGCTCCTAAGCTTACTTCAACAGCGATTCAATAGAACATTTTGTCTTGACAGCTTAGGTAGAAATGGATTCTATATTTCCTGAGTCTGTCTGGTTGCTGATTGTCAAGTATGTGGCAGTAAGAGATGACAACATAAAACAGTTACTATGGAAGTAAGTACAAGCATACAGTTACTAGGTGTATCACATTTTAAAAATAGGGTTGGGGAAGAAATTTAGATTTTTCTGAACTTAATGTGACAAGAGACAGAAGAGGAAACTTTAAAAGAGAATGAGAATAAATTCCCTGTGGAGGAGGATGTGATAATGATGGCTCAGAGGAAAGAATGGAACAGACTAATAGATCAAGTTAACTGCCCATGTGCAAGAGGATGAGCCCAGAAATTGTAGCAGAATTTAGTGATGGATTTAATACATTTTTAAGTGCTAATAGAAAAGCTTAGCATACATGTAGAAAAAGGTAGGCCCTGGATTTCAGTATTAATCTTTCTTTTGTGTTGTTTGCATAACTGAAAACATTCTTTTCAATGTAGTAAAAGGACAGAGGTGGCTGATCTTTTATTTAAACCAGGACTAAACAGAGATGCTTTTATAATAAATATTTAATCTGAAATGTCATGTATTTATTTTATTCTGTGTTTTGGTTAGTTTTTAAAATTTGTTTTATTCTTTGTTGTTGTTGTTGTTGTTGTTGTTGTTGCTAGAAAATAACATTTTCTCCTCCCTTTCCTCCCTCCAAGCCATTCCTCATAACCCCTCTTGCTCTTTATAAAATTCATAGTAGGTTTATTTCATTAATCATTGTAATATACATTGTGAGTATGTGTGTGTGTGTGTGTGTGTGTGTGTGTGTGTGTGTGTGTGTGTGTATGTGTGTGTGTGTGTGTGTATCAGGACTTTTGTTCCTGTAGTAAAAAGAGATTTTTCACAGAATGTATTATGATATGGTTTCCCCTCTCTCCTCCAAGATCTTCCTCACCTCCAACCCAACAAGATCCACTCCCTTTCTATTTTTAAGGAGTTCAAGATCACCAAAAAATACCATATAAAATTCCAGAACACAAGGAAAAGACCATCAAACTCAAATTAGATTGCAATCGGTAAAATTTATTATGACTACTAGCATCAATTGCCCTTCAGAAGGAGGTGTTTTTTTTTCCCCCCTTTAAAGGTAAAAACCACAGGAGGTATTCAAATCTGCAAAGATTAGAAAGTCAAGGTGTATGGAGTAAACCTGTCCCTGCTTCAATTGCAGTCTTTATATATTTTCTCTCAGAGATGTTGAAAAATGGCCAGACCCCCCCCCCCAAAAAAAAAAACAAAAAACAAAAACAACAACAAAAAAACCCGCTGCAATAATACAACATTTTAGAGACAAGAGACAAAAAATGTTAAAGAACAGAAAGTGCCTAATGGTGAACCTACAATATCTAATGCAATTAAGGGTCAAGATAGATAACCCATTGAACCTATAGAGTCATATTTTAATAAAACAGAGGAAACACTACCACCCCTACTATCTCACAGTTCTCTACCAATGAATACCTGAAAATGGTTAAAATTAAAAACAACAAAAAAAAAAAAACAAAAAAAAAAACGAATGACTTTTCTGGAATCCTATTAAAATACAAGATATAAAACATTTTAGAGAATCAATATTAACTTATGGAATGTACTCAACTTATATGAAAAAGATTTTAAATGCCTGGACTACCCAAAATATGATTATCCACTAAGACTTGAAAGATTCAGGATCAGTAGTTCTGGAAGCTAATTTTCAGTTACAATGGCTGACACAGTGGAGAGAAAAAGCTGAAATTGTGGAAGATTGTAATAAGCCTAAAGGTGTTAATATTATGAAAGTTGTTTAGTGTTTACTTTGCTGATTTATAGCATCAGATGCAATTTGATGACTCTATTATTATGCAATAGACTTTAGTAGCTTTAAGAAGAACAAAGGGGGAAAAGAAAAAACCTGTCATTCACAAATATGTAATCTCTAGAGAGACATTTATTGACTTCTTACATAAACAACTTGAAATTGGATCCAGATGAGAGAAGGGCTATTTATTGAAATTTTAGCTTTTGGAAATTTAAAAGTAGGGTGCAAAAAGTTTTTAAACATCTGAAAGCTAGATCGGATTGTCAGGAGCTGTGTAGGAAAAACTAAGGAAAACAAATTAATTTTTCTGGAGATTGCCCAGTGTCTTGCATGACCTACAAAGGGTGAGCTCCGAGGCAAGGCCTCAATAATCCCAGGATCATTTCTTCTAGTTGTTATGACTTTCCTGTCATTATTACATAGTCTAATGTTTCCTGGGCATTAGCCTGCTATATTGGGCTTATTTTCTGCAGATCGATGAAGATGTACTCACTTGTAGTAATTCTATGAAAAGAAATCAATATTTCATAATTCTTAATAATGATTATAGAGAATTCAAAAATGCTTACAAGTAATTTTGAGCCTTTCATAGTATGAAAGCTCTAATCAGAGTTCTGTAAACCTTCATGTGTCACAGGCTAATTGCACTAGGGTAGGAAAGAAGGCCTGGAATAATTTTACAATCAGGGAAGACATTCCTTCTAAGGTAGCCTAGGTGAAACCCTTATCTCATAACCAAAGATCATCAGCTGGCTGGAAATGTAAAATTTTATGTAGGTGAAAAGACAAAAAAATATTGGCTTTTTTATCAATACAAAACATCAAAACTAAAGAAACACAACACAGTTGGCTTACCTCTTGGCAAAACTGTACTAAAATATGACATAAGAATTCTTGTTTTAAATTTTAATGAACTCATTGGTATAAAAGATAATAAATGTTTAGTTAGGTATTATTGTTAATAGAAACACATGTAAACATTTCTGCTGTAGCTCCTTATTATTTATGACTTTGTGGTGGTTTGTATGTGCTTGGTCCAGGGGCTGGCACTATTAGAATGTGTGGTCCTTTTGGAGTAGGTATGTAACTGTGAGTGTGGACTATAAGACATACATCCTAGCTGCCTGGAAGCCAGTCTTCACTAGCAGCCTTCAGAGGAAGATATAGAACTCTCAGCTCTGTCTGTACCATGCCTGCCTGGATGCTGCCAAGTTCCTGCCTTGATGGTAACAGACTGAACCTCCTAACCTGTAAACCAGCTCCAATTAAATATTGTCTTTATAAGGTTGACTTGGTCATAGTGTCTGTTCACAGCAATAAAACCCTAACTAAGACAGAAGATGGTACCAGAGACTGTGGTATTGCTGTTACAGGCTTGAGCATGCTTTGGTTTGTAAGAATGTGGATTTTGGGACTTTGGATTGGAAAGCACTGGAATGCTTTAAATGGGACTTAATAGACTATCAGAGTAGGTATATGGAAGACTTTGATACAGAGTGATTAGAATTGTGCGGACTTGGCGAAAGACGTTTCAGTGGAGAAATTCAATATGTGGCCTAGAAACTCTTTTGGTGGTATTTTGATGAAGAATGTGGCTACTTTTTGCCCTTTTCAGAAGATTCTGCCTGCTGCTATGGTGAAGAGACTCAGATTAATTGCATTGATAAATCTGAGAAACACCCATCATAGACTTTGTTCTCTAGTTAAGTCTTATAAAGTCTTAAACAAGCAAAGTAAGCTAAGAAAGGAAAAAAAATAAAATAAAATGTGATTAGATTATTAAAGGGGTACCAGAAAGTGAAATGGATCTGAACCCTGTGTTCTAGGAGATAGAAGATTAAGGGAGACTTTGGGGAAAGATTTTACCAGCTAACTTTAGATCCAGGCATGGTGTTACAAACCTTTAATCCCAGGAGAGAGGCATGCAGATCTCTGGTTCAAGGCCAATCTATAGAGCAAGACCCAGAACAGACAAGCTTAGGTAGTGAAAGGGTTGGGAAACAGAAAGCTGGTGATAATAGAACAAGGGAGCCATTTTCCAGATCCTGCACGCTTCATAACTTAGCTGCTTTGGTGATATAGCTCTGGCTTTAGAATAATGAACAGAAGAGAATACTAGGACAATTGATGCTGGTTAGCTGGGGCTAAGAAGTGAGAGGTGATTAAGAAGAGACCAGCGTTACTGTGGTGAAAACTTCTAAGAAGTTTTCTGAGAGCACAAAGAAGCTGTGTTCCAGAGAGCCAACGTTGTATCTTGTGCTACAGCTGTACTTGATAATGGGAAAGAATCACCCAGACAGTACTGGTTCTGAAACTATGAAGGGGTCATAAAGAGCAGCTGAGACTTGGTACTGTGAAAGGCCATGGAAGGCCATTGGTGATGGTGCAGCCTCAGCTGAAGTTGATGGCCCAAAACTGAAGGGGTCATGCAAAGAATTTGAAGCTTGGTATCATGAAGAGAGCTATTGGTCAAGCCTAGACCCCATTGTATTGGAGATGCCAGTAACATGGGATTATCACCAAGAATAGCAGCAGCAGTGGAGTAGATCAGCCTGAGCTTAGAGTGCTATAGAAGGCAGAGCTGGAGAAGAGATGCCAGCCCTTTGGAAGAGCCCAGAATATCATGTGTGGATTGCAGACATTGAAATAGGAAGCTCTAACATGAAAACTGCCTTGGAGACAGCAAGATTTTTCAAGATGCCAGAGTCATAGGATATCTGCTGAGGAATGCAGCTGACAGGGAGTGAAACTAGCCTAGTAAAACAACTTTGTTGCAGTCAACAAAGAAGAAAAAGGAGTGAAAATCTGAATATCAGACATGGGGATGTTTGGAGTTTTCACAGATGGTTTCCTGTCTTTCCTTGAGGATTACAGTTAACTGATTGGATGAATCTCAGAAGAGGCTTTGAACTGTGGACTTTTAACATTGTTGAGACTGCTATAGTCTATGGGGACTTTGGAATTTGAAATAAATGTAATTTTTATTATGAATAGGTACGGCTCCCATAGACTCATATGTCTTAACCAACCTATAGAGGCCAGGGAGTGGAATGTTGTGGTTTGTATGTGCTTGGCCCACAGAGTGGCACTATTAGAAGGTTTGGCTCTGTTGGAGTAGGTGTGTCATTTTGGGTGTGGGCTATAAGACCCTCATCCTAGCTGCCAGGAAGCCAGTCTTCCCTTAGCAAACTTCAGATGAAGATAAAGAACTCTCAGCTCTGCCTGAACCATGCCTGTCTGGATGATGCCATGCTCCTGCCTTGATGATAATGAACTGAACCTTTGAACCTCCAAGCCAGCCCCAATTATATATTGTCTTTATAATGTTGACTTGTTCATGGTATCTATATACAGTTGTAAGACCCGAACTAAGGCATACTTGAATTAGTGTCATAAACTTGCTATGAACTTTTGGAATATAAAGATACTTGGAATAACTTGTGATCATTTATCCTGAGAATAATATAAGAACTAAGAATGACAATAAGGGAGAGGTTTTTTCTTACAGTTATCATTTGTGCTCTTTCCTCATGAGGCTTTTTTACTTAAGCAATAAAAGAAAAAGGGCTTTTTCTTCCCATGATCTAAAAAAGGTTGGCATTTCTTTTTCATTCAGAATGAATAACTTTTTTTTTTTTCTGTGTTGGCTGTTGCTTGTTTGAACTTCTCATGGGAGATTTCATTCAATCCACTAGATGTATATATGCATGTGGAAATATAGCTGCCTCTATGTAAGTATTCATGGACACTTGTAGAGTTTATTAAACAGGTGGTCAGGCCTCACCAGTGTGTGGTGTGTGTATGTCTGTGTGTGTGTGTGTGTGTATCTGTGTGAGAGAATGTGTTTGTGTGTGTGTGTGTGTGTGTGTGTGTGTGTGTGCACATATTGCCTGCATAAAAGATCTTCTTTCTGGGTGCATGATTTTCTTTTCCCCTTTCTCTGGCTCAAAAAGAGTTGAAACTATGAGTTGAAACTATGAGCCTCTTGCTGATAAGTGAATGGCTCTAGAGTAAAAGAACAAAGAGATAACTTCTTTACTTAATCCAGCTGGTGTTAATCAAGCTGGAAGCCAGTGGTTTCTGGCTCTCTAGTACCAAAGTGTTAAGAAAAGTAAATATTACAGAAAGTAAACAAATGTGTACCTCTCAAAACTAAGGTTTTTCCACCAAAACCTCCAACACTACCCTCTTTGCTGCCTTCCAGACATAACTGATGCTGCATAGGCTCTCCGCATGAGCACCCATGGATGAATGGATTAGAAATACCTTTCATATTGACATTATTAAGTTTGCAATTGGACAGCAGATGGCCAATAATCCTATATATCAAAATGCCTGTTTTGACTGTGGAAGGTGAATTTATTTGAAAAGGTATTGAGACAAAGCATTCCTTGGGGCTTCTCTAAAAACCCTCATTCTGAGATTTATAGTAGTTATGGTAAAGGTAAGCACTGGACTAATGAATATAGATCAGCAAGAGATATGAAAGGTAATTCTGTACTAATGGTATTTTAGTCAGAATTTCTATTGTTGTGATGAAACACCATGATCAAAACCAATTTGAGAAAGAAATGGATTATTAAGCAACCTCCACTTCCAGAATGTAGTTCATCATTGGAAGAAGTCAGGACAGTAACTAAACAGAGATGGAACTTGAAGGCTGGACTAGATGTAGAGGTCACAGAAGATACTACTTATAAGCTTGCTATCCCATGAGTTTCTCATGAAACCAGCACCACTAGCCCAGGGTGGTACCAAGCAAAATGGGCTGGGCCATCATCCACTCATCACCTATTGAGAAAATGCCTTAGAGCTGGATCTCATAGAGGCATTTCCTTCATTAAGCCTTTTTTCTCTAATTGTACATTGATAAACAGAAAGGGTGAATGAATGCATTTGGGAAAGAGGTTTTATCTATATTTCCACAGGTGATGAAAGACTATGGGTTCCAACAAAATTGAAAAAAAAAATCCAAGCTGAATAAGAGAAGCTTCCACATGTTAGACTCAAAGAAGGAAGAGACTTAGAAACACAGAAACTCAGAAAACAGAAAGCTGACTACCCTGAATGGGGATGAAACATTACAACTGACTAAAAAAGGACAGACTGTTCCTCAGAGTGGAAGACTGGAAAAACCTTGGTGCTGGAATGAACATTTGCTGAAGAACAGATGATCATGACTGCAGTTATGAAGAATCATTGCATCAATGGATTTTCGAAAGCTATTCAGACTGTTAGTTTATGGAATTAATAATTGTCTTGTTGTAATGTTGGAGTCTGCCAAAAGACCCTCACTCACAAAGACCACAGAGATTGCCATCGCTGCAAACCACAAATAGGTTTTTTTGGGGGTTTTTTGTTTTTTGTTTTGTTTTGTTTTTATTCCAACATGTTGCTGATCCTCCTTAGCATGCAGGCAAAAGCAGAGATCCCGAACAAAGGAAGAAAACACTTTTTATACCTTGTAAGGTGCAGATTTAGGCAACAGGGTAGCTGGCATTTTTTAAATGGTGTAGCAAGTAACCTTTTCAGGCATTGGCTGTTTTGTAACCCTTTGGCCTAGTCCCTCACTCTGCCTGCTCTTGTGGTTTTTCGGCAAAGCAGCAGTATGTTTTGAACAGCTATTAAGTCACGGCTATTAATATCAGAGGAATTCTAGCGACGAGGTCAGGGTGGTTTATGGTCTTCAATGTGAGGCAGGGCAGGGGGAGTTTTCTGGGAACTGTTACTATTGTTTTGGCAGCTTCAGGCTTAGTCTGTTCATTATTCAGGATCTCTAAACTTAGTCATAAGGATGGTATAATAATCTAGGCACTATCTGAACCAAAACACAAAAGTCATGGTCATTCTGACCACTAAAACTATACAATTTGGGAGTCCCTTCAGAGGGGGAAGGGGCTGGGTGGTCTTGAACTTATTTTGGATTCTACTGTAAAAGTTATATTTTATACAATTATACTCTGTACAATTTTTATCTTAAACTGAAAGGAGGAAGATGGAGAGTTTTAATCCAGTTACTGGCTTCTCAAGCAAGGGGTATTATCCAAAGACCTAGGTATATGTGATCCTACTGGAATTCAGAAAGGCTACACACTTTTAATCCCTCTAGATGGAAAAATACACACACCCTTTATACAAAATTATTTTCTCAAAAAAAGCAGCTGTGTTGGAAAGTAATGTCTAATTGAAGGGCAGCAAAAGTAAATAAATCAGTGAAAGATTTTACAAAATGTGTCAGAGATCAAAACTTAAGATTACTGCACAGAAAAAAGAAGCTACTTAAAAGCAGCACGTGGAGTCAGTTGAGATTCAGTTAAGTGGAGTGGAGTTTGCTTGTGAGTTCATGTAGCTCAGTGTAGGTCAGCAGAGACAAATAATGCCAGAGATTGAGGAGCCAGAAGATTTGAACATATTGCCAGAGTTAGTTTGAGACCAAGCAGAACTATTCAGTGAGAAGATGACAACATCCAGATTGAATTAGCCACCATGGAGAGGAGTTTGAGTCAAAATGTCTGAGTTGAAGCAGCTAGCCAGATTTCAGAAAGAACTGGAAAGGGTGAGTTCATTCAGCAGTAAGTCTCTGAGACAACAATTTCATCAGGTGATTAAAAGCTACTTTTGCCTTGACCTCAACTTGTATAAAGGAATTAGAGAAAAGCTTAAGCTGTGAAGGAAACCACCAAACCTAGAAAGGTGATAGAAATGGAATTATAAGGCAAGGCCATGTTGCAACTTCATCAAACATCAGTACTTTGTAATTTCAGCAATGTCGTTCAAGCTTCAGAGTTAAGAGTTTACAAAAGACATTGTAAAATATACTTCATGGCTAAAGATAGCTACTGAGTCCAGATGAGTGGCAGGTAAGCCTCTACAGAGGGGATCATATAGGCCACTGTATGAAATTGTGAAGGTAAAGCCCAGATTGTTATAAAGCCCCCAACATTCTGCAGATGTCCAACTTGTGAGATACCTCCCAAGGAAACCTGCAGACTGAGTAGGGAGTCAGCCCAAGAGAGAGAAGTATGTTGTCGTCAACAAAGCTGAAAACAGTTGGAGCTGGAAAAGAGTATTTGACATCAAAATGGAGATGCAGGTTTTGCAGTTTATTCTACTAGGTTTCAATCTTGCTTTGGTCCAGCGTTTCCAAATATGCTCCTTTTACTTCCACTGGGTATTCTAATATGTATTGTGTGCTATTCTCTCTTGGGGGGATATAATATGCTTTTTGATTTTGACTTTACAAGGATTTCAGTTAAGAGAATGCTTAGTATCAGACTTTTTTTTTTTTTTTTGGTAAACAATGTTTCTTTTATTTTAGTTGGCATTTATTAATTATGCTGTGACCTTCACTGTTGCACTTGTCATAAATGTAATACACTGTGAAAACAGTGGCCTTTGTTACCCTCTCCTGTCATACTTCCCCTCCCATTAACCTCTCCCAACATTTCCCACTCTACTTTATTGCCTCCCCCGTCTCATGTCCTCAAGTAGACTCTGTAGTAGATTCTGTATTTCTGAGTCCGAATTTTTTTACTTAACATGATCTTCAGCTCCATCCATTTTTCTACACAAATGCTGTATTTGCTTTCTTTTGTATGACTGAATAATACTCCAGTGTGTGTATGTCTCTATTTTCTTTATCCATGTGTTGATAGGTGTCTAGAGTGGGTCCATGGCTTTGCTATTGTGAAAAGAACAGGGGTTAATGTGGGTAGTACAGGTGGTACAGGTTGGTCATCTACTGGTTCAGCTTTGGAGGACCTTCCATACTGACTTCTTAGAGGCTGCTGGGCTTGCCTACCTGAGTCTACAAGCCCGTTCTCACTAGTTTACTTGATGGTGGTCATTCTGATTAGGGTGAGATGGTATCTCAGTTTAGTTTTGTTCTACATTGCCTTATGGCTAGGGATATTGGAGATTTTTCATGTATTTATTGACCATTTGCATTTCTTCTTTGGAGAACTCTCTGTTCAATTCATTTTTTAAAATTTTTCCCAATTTTTATTAGATATTTTCTTCATTTACATTTCAAATGTTATCCCAAAAGTCCCCTACACCCTTTCCCATACCCAGCCCTGCTCCCCTACCCACCCACTCCCACATAATGGCCCTGGCGTTCCCCTGTACTGGGGCATATCAAGTTTGCATGACCAAGGGGCCTCTCTTCCCAGTGATGGCCAACTAGGCCATCTTCTGCTACATATGCAGCTAGAGACATGAGCTCTTGGGGTACTAGTCAGTTCATAATGTTCTTCTACCTGTAGGGTTAGAGACCCCTTCAGCTCCTTGGGTACTTTCTCTAACTCCTCCCTTGGGAACCCTGTTTTCCATCTAATGGCTGACTGTGAGAATCCACTTCTGTGTTTGGCAGGCACTGACATAGACTCACATGAGACAGCTATATCAGGACCCTTTCAGCAATATCTTGCTGGCATATGCAATAATGTCAGCTTTTGGTGGCTGATTATGGGATGGATCCCCAGCTGCAGCAGTCACTGGATGGTCCACCCTTTTGTTTTAGCTCCACACTAGATCTCTGTGACTACTTCAGTGTGTGCTTTGTTCCTAATTCTAAGAAGGGGCGAAGTGTCCACACTTTGATCTTCATTCTTCTTGAGTTTCATGTGTTTAGCCATTTGTATCTTGGGTAATCTAGGTTTTTGGGCTAATATCCACTTATCAATGAGTACATGTTATGTGAGTTCTTTTGTGATTGGGTTACCTCACTCAGGATGATACCCTCCAGATCCATTCATTTGCCTAGGGATTTCATAAATTCATTGTTTTTAATAGCTTTGTAGTACTCCATTGTGTAAATGTACCATAATTTCTGTATCCATTTTTCTGTTGAGGGACACCTGGGTTCTTTCCAGCTTCTGGCTATTATAAATAAGGCTGCTATGAACAGAGTGGAATATGTGTCCTTATTACCAGTTGGAACATCTTCTGGATATATGCCCAAGAGAGGTATTGCAGGATTCTCCAGTAGTACTATGTCCAATTTTCTGAGGAACCTCCAGACTGATTTCCAGAGTGCTTATACAAGCTTGCAATCCCACCAACAATGGAGTAATATTCCTCTTTCTCCACATCCATGCCAGCATCTGCTGTCACCTGAATGTTTTATCTTATTCTGACTGGTGTGAGGTGCAATCTCAGGGTTGTTTTGATTTGCATTTCCCTGATGATTAAGAATGTTGAACATTTTTTCAGGTGCTTCTCAGCCATTTGGTATTCCTCAGTTGAGAATTCTTTGTTTAGCTCTGGGCCCCATTTTTAATGGGGTTATTTGGGCATGATATCTTCATAGCAATAGAGCACTAAGAGAGTTTATAATGTCAGTTGGCTCCTATGTTTCTCTGGTTAGATTTTGTTTTGATGAAGTGCCTGAGTGTCAATGTGAGATTTTAGCTGTAGCAGTGTTCTGTGTTTGTATTTTATGTACTTCTTTACCCTTGTGTTTGATACATGGAGTGTAGGAATTATAATATCTACTTGTTTTTCTTTTCCCCCTTTGATGAGTATGAAGTGTTCTCCTCTACATCTTCAGATTAGTTTGGATCAAAGTATATTTTCTCAGATACTAAAATAGCTATACCATCTAGCTCCTTTGATCCATGTCTTTGAATATATTTTCCATTAGTTTGAGTTGATGTCTATCCCTGATTTTAAAGGGTGTTTCTTATGTACAGCAATAAGATGGATTCTGTTTATATATATATATATATATATATATATATATATATATATATATATATATAGTTAGTCTGTGTTTTTTTTTTAATTGTGGAATTAAGAATTGATATTGAATGATATCAATGCTTAATGTTTGGTAATTCTTGTTATATTGTTATTGAAGTGTCTGTGTATCCCCTTAACTTTTTTGTTGTTGTTGTTGGTTGAAGTTATATACACCTGTTTTATTCTTGGGTGCTGATATGAAGGTAGTGAGATATCTCAATTGATTGTTTACAATCTGTCACAGAATGGCAAGCATATAAAATATAGCATTCTGAAAACTTGTTACAGAAAATCGTAGAAGTCTGCTGTATAAATTGAAAGCAGTTAGTATGTGAGTGAGAATTAAGTTCTATATTAGTTGTATAGAGATTTTATAACAATAGTAACAAATTGGATGCTTTATAAAGAGAAATTATTCTATTTGTTTTACATCTGCAAAAATTCAAAAGTCAAGATGTTAACAGAATCACCCTTCTTCCATTCTACTGAATCTTTCATTACCTCTCTTAATTGTACTAGCCTCACATATACCCTATTACCGAGTAATGGCTCCTCCAGCCTAGTCTTTTCTTTCAGATTTCATGTTTACTTTGTCACACTTTTAGTGCCTGGTTAATGTTTATTCACATAAGAACACATTTGCCACACAATTCCAGTATAACCTCATCCTGTTTAAATATACCTGTAGTGAAAAATGATACCATTCTCAAACTAGTTCTCAAAAGGAGGCACTGGGAATTAGAATAAGACTTCTCTTTTGAGAAACTTAATGCATTGCATCACAGCTGAATATGAGACAGGCCAGTAGTCAATGGACTTTCCTTCTATTCAATCTTTGGCTGTCCCATTCATTTGCAAATTATTTTAGCTTCTATTTTCTTTCTTCTTCTTTGCAATAGAAACATATTAGGTCTTATTTCTCTAACCCTTTTGTCCTTGTTAAAGGATTTGCTAAGAACCAGCTAAATCAATTCAGAGATTTAGAAAGAACCCCATGTTGAGACTTTAGATTTAGTCTGTTTTTTGAAGCTCAGTGTTTAGTGACCTTTGACAACAGATTTTTATCTTGCATTGACTGTTTCTTCAGCCTGGAATATCTCAGAATTTCTCAGGTTTTATGATTATTTCCACTGCCTTTCGTTCAATAATTTTCTCACTCAATTTCTTTTTTGAAATACTATCTGAAACACAGATCACCAAACCAATGAACACTAAATTAATTTGATCACCTACTATATAAGTCACATTACTGCTTTGCAAAATATTCTTCCAATATAGTTGTTAAGAATTTGTTTCCCTTCTTTTTATGAGTTTAAATATTTAGCCTCCTGTGTACTTTATATGACTGGAAATTTTAGATTTAAAAATAACTATCCAGACTACCTTTAAATTCATGATCTTCCTGCCTCTGCCTCTTTCAGCAAATCCTACAAACATGAGACACCATAAACTGGACCTATGTTTCTCAGCACATATGTAGCAAATGTGCAGCTTGACCATTTTGTAGGTCATGAACTGGGCTGGGGTCTATCTCAAAAGCTCTTGTCTGTATATGGGATGTGTGCTACTAGCTAGGCTGCCTTGGACTCAGTGGGAGAGTAAGCACCTAGCCTAGCAGATTCTTGAAGGGACATACCTAAAAGGGAGTCTCTCCTGCTTAGAGGAGAAAGGGAGAGAGATTGGGTTGTGGGATATTCTGATGTAGAAAGGGAGAGAGATTGGGTTGTGGGATATTCTGATGTAGAAATGGAGAGAGATTGGGTTGTGGGATATTCTGATGTAGAAAGGGAGAGAGATTGGGTTGTGGGATATTCTGATGTAGAAAGGGAGAGAGATTGGGTTGTGGGATATTCTGTTGTACATATTCTGATGTAGAAGGATTTCTCTTCTCTCTTCTCAAAAAAAAAAAAAAAAACAAANTAAGAAAGTGAAAGAACAAACAGCAGTCCCCTATGCTTCCTGCTTCACGTTCCTCCTTGAGTTCCTTTTCGGACATCCCTCCATATTTGAATTTTTTTTTTTTTTTTGTAATAAATCAATCCTTTCTCCTTAGAACTCTTTTCATCAAAGGCCTAGTTAACTTGAAAGATCTTGTGGAATGTCAGTTGAAGTTTCTGGATAACAACCCCAATTTGGACAATATATCCATCTATATTTGAATAATTAATGCACTGTACTGATCCATAAGTTGGTTCATGTTTTCACCTCACATTTTTTTCTTACCCAGATTGTTATAAAACTTCAATTTGCAATTCTAATAACATATTCTATGGGTAATAGATTATACATTTTGTTTATAGGAAAATATGCAATTTGTATCTAAGAGGCTAGAAAGCTAGCCACCTGTTATTATGTTGCTAGGTACATAACTATTAGGCTCAGTGGAGATAAGTTCTTCTATTCTGCAGTTTTACATTATAAAAATTATCTCATTCAATAGATTCTCCATATTAGGTGAAATAACAAAGACTTTTGAGAGAATGCTGAAAGAAATAGAATGTAATTTCAATTTCAATGATTCAGGAGGGTGTGGTTGCTCTGTGTTTGGATGTGTGTAAAACTGTGAGTAAATTAGCAATCCTAACCTAGTAATTCTGTGTCAGACATTGTTAAACTACCACTCAAGCCATGTCAGGGTAAAAATAAACAAATGTTGACTTGATAGGAGTAGAAAAAGAGAAATTCTGTAAATCCACATTATTTTATTTTATTTATTTATTTATTTATTTATTTATTTATTTGTTTGTTTGTTTATTTATGTTTGGTAGCAGTACTGAGTAGTTCAGTTCCCAGGGTTCATTTCAGTGTTAAAGGACAGGAAATGAATGTTTAGATTCCATGAGACTGAGCACTGGGCACAACAGCACATTGTGAGAAGTACCAGTTTAGAGATTTCAGGTATTACTGATCTCATTACCATTTTTCTTTTACTAGGATACTTATTTCCTTTTGTGAGTTTTGATATGAAAAAGTGTTAACGATTTACCATTCCTGTTGGGATTGAAGTGTACTAAACGACTCCCAAAAGTCCTCCATCTTACATATACCTGCAGAGTACGATCTGTGTACATTGAGGTATGGTACATGTTGGACCCTAGGTTTGAATCAGATTTATCAAGGCTTTACTATAAATGGGGAAGGTGCTTCAAACTAGTTACATATTCAATATCCAAATCTTCCTGACTAGAGTCATTATATCTGATATTGCAAGAGAAACATTTAGAATTAATAGATTTTTTAATACAGTTTAAGTCATGCATTCTCTTCTCATGATTTAGCTATACTCATCACCAATTTGAAGCGAGCGTGAACTGGTATTGCTAATCCCATACTAGATACTCAATAAACATACTCACTGAATCAGAAAATATGTTCATTATACTGTACTTTATGGCTAAGCCTAATAAAATTTTGCATTAAGAAAGAATCTATGCCTGGATAATAACTGTTTGCACATTAAAATTTTGGATCAAACTGAGTCTCTGATGTAAAATAAAAGGCTTATAGGATTGAAACTTCATTCTCAGATTCCCTAAGTGACTTGAGCAAGATTGTTTTATGAAGTTCCCTTTAGATTGACTAAACTTTTAGACATTTTTTTTTCATGACTTTGGGACTCCAGTATTCTCTTTCTTAAGGTAATATTGTGGGAAATTGTAACTGTACATTTTTTTCTCTGCTCTTATGTGATGTACATCTTTCTAAGGATGTATTATTGATTTAATAAGTAAGGCTTACTCCTCCAGGGTAAGGAAACATTGTTTGTAGAAGCATCTTTCCACATTTTGTGACCCTGCCACTCTTTAAAAGGCAGCAAAAAAAAAAATTCTGTATGGTGCTCTTGATTTTTTACATATGTTTAATATTTTGTTATGTGTAAGTCTGATGAAAAAATTCAGAAATGTTTTCTATGCCTTATTAATCTATGAAAATTTTTTACTATTTAAATCATTCTATGGAGAATTAGAAAGTTTTCAAAATTTAAGGCAATAGTTTACAAAAATTATAGGCCTTGGCCAAGAAAAATAATATGATTTTCACATTTAAATTACTATAGCAAATGATATATATTATACCAATTTAAATGAAATTTGTAATGAAAATTTCAGGGCATATATCCTCATGAAAAAGTTTACATATAGAATAGTTTAAAACAATCAACAGTTATTATATGTGGTTGTTATTTTGGGATTTTGTTTATATGCTTGTTTTTATCTTTGTGAGTAAATAATACAGAAAGCTATACACTACAGTCTATACACATGTTTTACATTAGACACACATCTTTGCCATGAACAACAGAAAGTGTATCAATTTGTTATTTTATATTTGCTATTTGTATTATATATTATAATAATATATTAATATATTATTTAATATTGATTAAATTGTTAACATTAAAATATTATTATATAATATTGCTATATTTGGGTATTTTAAGTGCAATAAATAACAGCAGTAGGAGACACTTTAAATTTAAAATTCTATTTTGATTTATTATTTATAAGCATGTTTGCATATATGAGTTCATGTTTATACATGCAAGATTTTATGAAGGTCAGTTGAGAACGCTGCATATGCTGGAATAAGAATTATAGAAAGTTTGTGAGCCACCATATGAGTGCTAACTGTTGAATCAGGGTCCTGCAGTTGAGTAATACTTACACCGGAACAATGAGTTCTTGTTCTAGGTTCCTAAAATTATAAAATGTGCTTGTTAAGGTGAAACTTCTTGTAGCTCAGTCTCCCTTACAGAGCTATTCCCCACATGCTACATAGTCGCCACAAGCTTCATACTACTGGGCTGTTGTTCATATGTCTCAATCAGAAAGGAGAAAATGTGACTGTCTCTAGCCCACGTTTGCTCCTAGATGCTACTCTTGAGACTAGCCACATGGCTCTAACAGCCAGAGTCTTGTTACAGAAATATGCACACTGTAAACCTGTGCTTTTGTTTTGAATTTTCATTACATTGTATTTGTTGCATTTCCTTTGTTACATTGTTTCTTTTCTCTTCCTTTTTGTTTACTCGAATTTTACTTTTTGTTTATTTTTATTTTATATTGGGTGGGGAGAGAGACTGAGGTTGGAGAGATTGGAGTAGGTAGAATGATGGGCAGAAATTTGGAGGATTTGGGGGGATGGAAAGGATATGATCAACCTACTAAAACGATTAAAATACAAAATAAATTAATGTAAATACAAAATATTGGACAGAGAACATAACATTTCATTTTATTGTCTTGTTATCTTGACAATTTCTCAAGTGTGCATAAGAAGACAGAATTAAAATTGGAGCTTAACTTAAGATATTAACTTTAATAGAGATTGAATACACAAATAATAGAAAACCTTAAGGAAGATCAATTCTTGGAAGCACACAGCAAAGATCATGTTGATCTCCAAGTTAAGGGGAATTGTAGAGTTGTAGGTCCAGTGTCTGTTTCACCTTTTGGGGAGTCCTCAGGTTTGTGAAGAGGATGAGCCTATGGGGGTTCCCAGGCCTTTGGACATCCAGGCCTCAATCAAAGTAGTGGAAAAGCTGAGAATGAAATCTGTCTACCTGTTGGATGTAGCTCAAGGCAGAGGGTTGGGGAGGAGGAGATCTCTGGCTGGTCCAATGGTGATTGTGGCTGGGAGTGGAAAGAGACCTGCTATGGGGGAGTAGACAGTGGCTGTGTAGGCAAAGACCTTCTCCATTTCTCCCTCAGTGGATCCCCATGAAAAGTGACAGTCCTTGGTTTATTGCCATGGTGGAAAGTGGTTGTATAAAGCCATACCCCACTTCTCAGGATGGGCATGAAATTAAATACCGTTTTCAAGGAGAAATGACTGGGAAGGAAAGCTTATTGGCTAAGTCTTCAAGGCCTCTAGGTTCCTCATTAGAATGTTGCTCTCTATCTTGAACCTATATGACCACAGGTCAAGTTCGTTTTCATCATCTACATGTGGAGCAACTTGGGGCATTGTCATTACAGGTAGAAAGGATAAGAAACACTACCTGCATGAATTTGCCAGATAAAATCAATTACAAAGTTGTAATAACTAAAAATTAATTAGTTAAGCACATTAAAATAAAAAAAACACTACATAGTAAATTCAATACATATTCTTACAAAATCAGAAAATAAAAATCAATAAATGAGACAAAATGTACTTATTTAATGTCAGTCAATAAACTATGGAAGAGAAGAACTTTAATTAACTAAGTGAAAAGAGGTTTGGAAAAACTATACACTTTGTTAAAATGCACAGATTATTAAAGAAACACAAAATTACAGAGACATTTGGAACAAGGTGTCAAGGGTTGCTGGGGAGGGTGGGTAGGTAGAACAATAGGAATTTCTAGGAAAGTAATTTTATCCATGTATATGATAGTTATATGTTAATATACAACTGTCTTTACTGAGCATTAAACCCAAATATTAACTATGAAATTTGATTAGTACGATATGTGTGTGTCTGTGAATACATACATAACTGTATGTGTATGCATATTAGTATGATCATCATTTGAAGTGGATATACTATTGGTTGGGAGATTTTAATCACGGTAACAACCAAGCATCAATATGGCAAGGAATATAAGGAGACTCTCTTTGTAGTCTTCTTATTTTGATGTGAAGTAAAATAGGCTCTGCCAATACCACTTTTAAAATGTAGTTTATAAGTTTGGCAGTGGTGGCAAACACCTTTAACTCCAGTACTTGAGAGGCAGAGGTAGGTGGATTTCTGAGTTTGAGGCCAGACTGGTCATCAGAGTGAGTTCCAGGACTTCCAGGGATACACAGTGAACCATGTCTTGAAAAAAAAACAATCAATCAAACAAACAAACAAACAAAAAGTCCAACACATTCTTCAGGCCTACACACAAGCAAAAAGTAGTGAAAAAGTAGTTTACAAAATTTTTGTAATTCGAAGATGTGAATGGTTTTACTTTATCTAATCAGGTCTCAAATAAGTCTCTTTCTTGAAGTCAGAAGGAATAATGTTAGATTCATTTACATTTTTTGTATGAAAATGAGTAAATGCTAGGTAATAAAAGAAATAGGTGCATTTTATAGTCATTGCATAAACATAAGGATACCCTTGGGAAGGCAAGGATTATTGATAATTGTTGCCTGGACATTGAAATAGAATATACATCTAGGGCAGTGAGTGTATGCTCTTACATACTAATTATATATTACTTTATGTACCATTATGAGCTAAAGTTCATTTTAGGGTAAGTTAACCAATACTAATATTCGATACACTTACCAGATATATGTCTTTATCTCCATGACTGATCTTTATTACCTTGTATGTAAACTTTTTATTTAAACTATGAAATCCAAATTTCCTTTAAAAATTCGTTTCTAGAAATAAAAGTTAGTCTAAAGTTTCATCTTTCAGAGAAAACTGTGAGTTCTTTTTTATTTCCTTAAGTCGTATACTTGGCGAGGGAAGATGGATACTCAAAATGTTATTAGATAATAGATTGTCTTTGTGTCCTAAAAGTTTAAATCAACCAAAAGATAAAGAAAACATGAATATGTTTAGCTAGAAACTTCTCTTTTTTAAAAATTTTTTATTAGATATTTTCTTAATTTACATTTCAACTACTATCCTGAAAGTCCCCTCCCCCTCCACCCTCCCTGCTCCCCTGTCCACCCACTCCCACTACTTGGCCCTGGCGTTCCCCTGTATTGGGGCATATAAAGATTGCAGTACCAAGGGGCATCTCCTCTCAATGATGGCCGACTAGGCCATCTTCTGCTACATATAAAGCTAGAGACACGAGTTCTGGGGGTTCTGGTTAGTTCATATTGTTTTTCCTCTTCTAGGGTTGCAGACCCTTTCAGCTCCTGGGGTTCTTTAGAAAGTTCTCTTGAAAATGCTACTAACATACTCCAATTAAAAACATTGATACTAGGAATATTTCAAACTTATTCAGAGATATTGCCTTCATATATTCAAAGATACTAAATTAGTTTCTACTCTGGACTGAACAACCTGAAACTATTCATATATAGCAAGGAAAGAAATCATTGGTGAAGCAGAATGTTAAATATCAATGTGCCTGAAGGTACTTTTCATCTCACCACAAATAATTGTCAGAACATCTCTTTTTATTAAGGAATTCTCATTATCTCTTGTGCCAAATTATTTTAAATGAATTTATCTCAGGGAGCTGGAAGCACTCTTCATTCTCAGTCTGAGTTCCAGGTTGGATCTGACCTTGGCTTTTTATTGCAGCCACCTTCTTATCAAGACTGAATTTAGCAACCATGTTTGCTGACTCTACATGCTCATCTCTACCCAGGCTCCTGTCTACTGCTGAATTCTATTACCTCTGACTGGGCTGTGTCGTGTACCAGTTTTCTGACATCTATCCTGCTTGATGTTAGACCTCACTACAATACCACTGCTTATTTTTAGCAGACACCTTATGTTCTCTATGTGCAGATTACCTGCAGACTGTTTTCCTCACCTTGCCCTCTTGTAACTGATATCATCAGTTAACAAAGAGACAAACTGAGCAGAAATTGAAGAGTTTCCATGAAGTTCTCTGAACTCATCTATCCTAATCTGATGGAAACTGAATCTATTGACCTTCAAATCTAAGATATAGGTCTTTGGCTCTAGTCACAAAAACTAGATCTGCCTTCGCTGTATAAATTTTCACTGATCTATACTGTTTTTTTTTTCTTTGAAAAACAAAGCAGTATTTTAAGAGAGTAACTGAAATTCTGGCTTCTATTAAGGATATGAAAATGAACATTCACAAAATCATATTCTATGAAAATTATACTATTCATATTTTCTCTTATTCTGAAATTTTAAAATGTCTACAGAATATAATAAATCTACATTAATTGAAAATTCAATTTATCCCTTTTTCATGACTTCTGTTAATTTTTGAGAGCCTGCTATCCACAATGTAGATAAATGTTTCTAAAAATCCCGATAAGCATGTCTTACATTAAAATTATATTTCTGGCATCTCTACATTCCATATTCATTCATCCTTTTCATCTTATTTTCATTTAAAAAGTCACTCATGAGAGCTTCGTAAGGGCAAAGAATGGAAAATCAATAAAGTATATTTAGCAGAGTAAATTATTGTGTGTGTGTGTGTGTGTGTGTGTGTGTGTGTGTGTATGTGTGTTTAAAATGCATTCTTTTTTAAATGAGTTCACTTTTTAATGGAGAGATATACTTTAATGGAGTTATCCATGATGTTCTTATGCAAATAATGAATTGATGAAACATTTTTTTTATATTTCTGAATTTTAAAAATCACTGGAACAGTACTTAGATGTTTTTTTTAAAAGAAACAAATTTCATTCTTTGCAATTCACTGAATCAAAAAGTGTTGTCTATTAAATGTTAATATCATAAGCTAATGTTTCTCTCCAGAAATACTTAAACTGAAACCTTTTACAGTTCTTTATCAAGGAGTTTAATTTAATACTTTGAAAGTTTTAGAAAGTTCTAAAAGAGGTTCACTCATACAAAGAATAACAAAATAATATTTAAGCAATATATATGTAAAATTATTAAACCCTAATAGATTGGGATATTTACCTTTATTTAGTTGCTGAGAATTTATGAAAATTCTATAAAATTACATTGTTTTTTTATATGCTTCTATCTTTATATCTCCCATCCATCCATATACAAATGGGCATGAATAAAGTATCAAATATTATTTTGAAACCAGACACACTTCACTATAGGCAATCTTTAGACATTTTTGGCTCTCACATACTGGAAAGACACCTCTCCCATTAAGTATAAATTGATTTTGCCTGTTTACTAAGGATGTGAAAGCAGAACGTGACTTCCTGGAAAAACTTACCCATTATGTTTTGAGCAGAGTAAAGAGAGTGTTCAGCATAGTGCTTTACAGATTCTTCCTTCTATGACAACTAAGAAAGTAGATTATCTGGATGTCTGTTCATCAAATAGTGTTCCAGTACAGTTTGTGCCTTACCATACTTTGAATTGTAAGAGTGACATTCATGTTTCCATGTTATTTTTATTATCTGAATTAAGTATGTTATAATATTTGATCACCATAAAACCATAAAAGTTTAGATAAGGAAACAGGCATAGATTGATTTTCTGAGTAATGAACAGCATAATACAACATGTGTTGTTGTATTAACATTATTCTGATTAGCACCAAAAGAAGACTAACCATATGATGATTATTCTTCAAACAATGAAATATAATTACACTTTTATCAGACACACTTCTTTTTTTTTTTTTTTTTTTTTTGATCTGCACTTTTATTTTCCAATGTATTTTGAAGGCAACCTTGGGAGGTAGAGGGTGGTGGAACCTTCTAGAATGTACCAGAGAGCTGGGAGGTAAGAGACTCTCAGGAATCAGAGAGAGGGACTTAAGATGAAATGCCCAATGCTGAGGAGTGGGAACTTGCAGAATATACCTCCAGCAGAAAGACAAGGCTTCAAGTGAGGGTGGGGGTCCATCCCACAGTCACATCTCTGACCCATAATTGTTTCTGTCTGAAAGAACTGCAGGGACAAAAATGGAGAAGAGCCTAAGGGGAAGGAGGTCCACTGACCTGCCCAAATTGGGATTCAGCTTAAGGGAAGGCCCCACGTCCTTACAGTATTACTGAGGCTATGGTGTGCTTACAAACAGGAGCCTGCATGAAAGAAAGGCCCAACAGCAGCTGAAAGAGTCAGATGAAGATATTTATATCGATAGACAGAATCTTCTGACCCGTGTGGCTGAATTAGGGAAAAGCTGGAAAAACCTGAGTATGGGAGCAAGCCTATAGGAAAACCAGCAGTCTCAATTAACCTGGACCCCATGGAGACTCAGAGTGTTGATGTGGTATGGGATGAGGAACAGTCAGAGAGAGGATTGACCTGGAGGAGGATAAAACGTGGACTGTAAAAATGAATATTTAAGATATATATATATATATATATATATATATATATATATATATATATATATATATATATATATATATCCCCTAAAACACCATTCCATGATAAGTAATAATAAATCACCCTTTAAATTGACATTATTAGTGAGTATAAACAGAATTCAAAACTTCTGGCTCTTCCTTCCCAAACACAGTCATTTTTTTCTGAAAAATCTCTGTTTTATCTGATAGGACTATCATCTGTTTAAACAACTCAACTACCGATCTGGAATGTTTCCTTTGTACCTACCTCCAGTGTACTTTCTACAACATATCGGTATTTCTGTTGATTTTCTCTATATTTTTCTACTTTACTTCTCTGTCCTAGCATTCCTGACACATATTTATTTTAGTACACAGTAAGTTACCACCAATGGCACCATCTTGCCTTACTACATTCTTCTCCATTTGTTGCTTTCTTCGTCTTCGTATATACTCTAACTTTGATATAATCACAAACATCTAGCTTTAATGTAATGCTTTTATAATTGTATTTTCTAACAACCACAAATTTCATACCTATGTTTGTTCAAAACTGCATCCCATGGTCCTAAAAAGAACCATAATATGTTTATTTGATTTTTTAAACAATAAAACCTACTTTGTTATCATGAAATTATAAATAAAACATCAAACTATATTGTAATGAAGTTATTTAACTGACACTTTATAATTATATATGTAAATATTTGTATTTATAGGATAAATATGGAAATTTGATGTTTGTAAAAATTATACTGTAATTAAATGAATGCATCTAAGGAGCTATTATATAATGCAATATTTTGTGAAGAGAACATTAAATATACACTTTTCCAGCTTTAAAAAATATTGGAAGTAACTTTGGAGGTTATTTGTTACTAAATCTTGGTCTGTGCAATTGTGAGGTATTTATTTTACCACTGATCTCAATCTCCACCCATAAGATATAGTAACATGCATTAGCATACTAGCACCTGTTCCTTCAATCTTATTGTCTCTTGTTTATTTTATGTACTGTATATTTAGTATATCTTGTATATTTGGCTAAACATACCTTATTTTTCCTTTCCCTTATACTCTATAATTCCTAAATTCATGAAAATAGCTTTTTTTGATTTCACATATTACTGAGAAAATAATTTATTTTTCTTTCTATTTTTCTACTTAATGAATGTGCTCCAGCATGTATAGTTAAGGGCTAGAATTCTTGCCTTCTAAAATGTATGCTAGCTTTTATGGTTAAGAATTTTAACTCTTGAGTATTAAACTGATATGTAACTTATCTATTTAATTTCTCATTATTTTTCTAATTCATTAGTATTATTATATATTATTGATATATTATTTTGCTCTACACAAAGATTTTTTTTCATTTCTGTATAGATTTTTAAGTTTTGAATTCACTATTACTGTATAAAGGGGCAAATGCAGTCTATTTCAAGATCCTAACAAAGATACCAAGTGTTACATGAAGAAGGAAAACTCAGAAACTCCTGCAAGTGTAAACCACAGCCAGTCTTCTCTTTTCTGAGGAAGAAAAGAGGGGGAACAGATCTCAAGAAAGGAGAGAGATGGGGAGAGCTGGCAGGAGGCTGCAGAGGGAAAACTATGGCCCGGTTGGATTTTGTGAGAGAAGAATCTATTTTCTGAAGAAACTTACATCTCTCAGGGATCTATATCCATCTTGTATACAAAACTCAAAGATATTCATTAAGCAAATTTTACTTTTTAAAATTTATTTTTGTATCCATTTCTCTGTTGAGGGACATCTGGGTTCTTTCCAGCTTCTGGCTATTATGAATAAGGCTGCTATGAACATAGTGGAACATGTGTCCTTATTACCGGATGGAACATCTTCTGGATATGTGCCCAGGAGAGGTATTGCAGGATCTTCCGGTAGTACTATATCTAAGGCAGGGGATGGGGGTGGGTTTAGGGGACTTTCAGGATAACATGTGAAATGTAAATGAAGAAAATATCTAATAAAAATTTGAAAAAAAATGACAAAAAAATGCATCCATCACCTAAAGATCAGACATGGATGTACCCATGGCTCCAGCGACATATGTAGCAGAGGATGGCAATGTCTGGCAAAAAATATATATATATTTAAAAATTTTTAAAAATTAAATTTATCAAGGTTTTACACATATAGAATAAATATCTACTTACAGGAATCAGCCCAAAACAAGTTGCTGGAAAGGAGAGAGAGAGAGAGAGAGAGAGAGAGAGAGAGAGAGAGAGAGAGAGAGAGAGAGACAACTAGGAACTATTGTTGGTTTACCAAACAAGAAGACTACACACACACACACACACACACGTTTATATTTTGTACTCCGGCTTCCTTCAGTTTTACCAGTAGTACTAAAGATGTTCCTTCAGTGGGAGAACATAGAGAATAAGCACATACTGCACATAATTTCTAACTACTTCTGTTTGCTGTGACCTCTCCCTCTCATTTTCCCATTTGTGAACGAAACATACTGAGCATTCTGAGAGTATTTCTTTCTTTCTCTCATTTTGTTTTAAACTTTTCCATTGTTTCTTGTATGCATGTGAAAATGAATGTGGAATGTGCTTTTTGCATCTCTGTGCACACGTGTGCATTTAAGTATACATAGGATGCCAGAGATTTATGTCTAGACTCATCCTCCATCAGGGAAACCACGTAGTCTGTTAATGGAAGTAGAATTTCCATCATACTTTTTCCAATCAGACATAGCCTGAATCTAGCCGTAAAAATGATGAGATACACCATAGTGGACAAACTATCAATGAGAAAATGAGGAAAGAAGGAGAAAAGCAAGAAGATAGGAAAGGAAGGGAGAAAGTCTGGGGAGACACTTCAGGAGTGAAAGAGCTTGGCATGTATACCCAAGGTGTCAGATACCCAGAACACACATAAATGCCATGTGACTGTGGCATTTACCCTGTAATTCCAGACTCCGCAGAGAAAGGATATCCCCAAATAAAGTAGTAAAAATGTTCATGTATGCATTCTCTTTGTTTGGCTAATTATCATGCTTCAATGACTACGATAAAGAAGTGATGGACGATGATACAACACAATGGGATTTAAAAAAAAAGATTTGTTTATTTAATATATGGAAGTACACTGTCACCCTCTTCAGACACACTACAAAAGGGCATTACAGATGTTTCTGAACTACCATGTGGTTTCTGGAAAGTGAACTCAGGACATCTGGTAGAGAAGTCAGTGGTCTTAACCACTGAAGCTCCAGCCCCTCCTATAGGATTTTATTTAATGAAATACATTCTAATATTCTATTTCTTTACTATGCGTTTGCAGTTTTGGTGTAAAAAAGCTATTAGCACACCAATGTCGTGTGGAAAGTTCAATATGCTTTAGTGTAGGATTTTTGTAGTTATGAGTAAATATCCACCTTTAAAATGTTGTAGGTTGGTTATGTGCACAGCAATTGGAAGAAGACAATGGTAAATTTTCTGAGTCTAGTAGCCCAGTTTTGTTTTTTCTTATTGGTAACTATTAGGTATTAGTTGCTTTATGTATGTCAATGTATTTCTATCTTTTTTTATTCTGCTACATTAGCTTACAAGTATATTTTCACTCCAACAGCATGCTGCTTAGTCCCTGAATAATTATATAAAAAGGAAGAAATTTGACAAAGAAGGTGGAAGGCTTCTATCCTGAAAACTGTAGAAACACTGTTTAAAGTAATTGAAGCAGACACAAAGAAAAGACAAGATAGTGTCAACTAATGATTTGAAGCAATAATAATATTGGTTACAATATTAATAAAGTTAACCTATAAGTCTAGGGTAATGTCTACTAAAATAGCAATGGCATCTTCAAAAAATGTAGACAAAAACAATCCTAAGGTTTGTATGAAATCATAAAATATTCAAATGACCAGATCAAGGATAGAGAATAAGTGAACAGCTAAAATTGTTATTCTAGTATATTTTAAAATATACTGAAAAACTGTGTTTTTAAAAGAAATAGTTGAATGTATGAAAGATTTATGAGGAAAATAATACAAATCAACATAATGGTTGAAATAAAAGGAATTATATTTTCATAGCATATAGAATGAAAATAGAAATAGATTCACATATATCCATTTAAATAAACAAGGATGTTATAAGTTTGGTATGTGTACATAGTTTTCTATATATTTGGCCATACTTAATATTTATCACAATGTATAGACTTCAAAACATACTAAGGAAATACAAGTCAAAATCAAATTTTCTTAAGCTATTATATGTTTAGTACGTATGTACAGATATGTATTAATCATATCACTTAGTTTTTTTAGATCTAAATTTGACAACTGATAATGTTTTTATTAAAATTCCACAAGTTTGTAGTTTTTTTCAGTACTTTTCCAAATGATGTATTTTTTTTAAATTGAAATTTGACACCCTCACACTTTTTTTTTTTTTAAGATTTATTTTTATTTTATTATTATATGTAAGTACACTGTAGCTGTCCTCAGACACTCCAGAAGAAGGAGCCAGATCTTGTTACGGATGGTTGTGAGCCACCATGTGGTTGCTGGGATTTGAACTTATCACCTTCAGAAGAGCAGTCGGGTGCTCTTACCCGCTGAGCCATCTCACCAGCCCCCAAATGATGTATTTTTAAAAGATATCTAAAATTCATCAAAATGCAAACTTTATTTCATTTTTGAGCTATGCTCTTGACAAATTCCAATGATTTCCATGGGTGTCTGAAATCAATAAAAATTTTCAATTAAACCCATTGAACAAAATTGGTTTATTTTCTTGGAGAAAATTACAAATAGTTGCTTTGCTGTTTCTCTTGAGCATTTCTTCTAAGTATTCTTACCAACAAATTGCTTAATAAGGAAGCATCTAAAACAAGTTTTAAATGTAGAACTCAATATGCTTATTGGCACAATTTTGAATGATGGTTAATTTCTGAATCAGTGACAAATACATCTGCTTTATATTTTCTAGTATTTCCTCAATTGCTGATGATATGATTGGAGAACACAGATGTGCCTAAATATTAATAATAACAGTTACAGCATATCCAGAGTGTATGCACATAATTTGGTAGAGCTTAATTGCAATATACAACATACAACCATTTGTTTATCTATGAAAACCAAATAATACCTATTCATAGTAGGATTTCATTAGCTTGTTTGGCAGTGAAATTTGAATGAAATGGTGCCAGATGCGGACTCAAAGGAGAAAAGCAAAAATTAAAATGAAGAAATTTCTTGCCTAATGTATTCTACATTTGTATCTGAAGATATTTGCTTGCTTAGCTTTAAATTTTAGTGGACACAAATATTTGGCTTCCATAAATTTTTCAGTATTGAATGTATGCATTTTATAAAGCACTACAACCCAGATAATGCTTAATTTTTATTACAGCAAAATCATGATATAATTATGCATTCATATGACACTGAACTCTACTTCATAAGATAGACATATCAATTTTGTTTCACTTTGTTTTGCAGTGTGGACCTTAAACTTTGTGAGAAAATGTTGAGAACATTATCATAATAAATCTGGATATATAATTTATCAGCTTTATTTGTCATTTTTTTCAGTTTCACATGGAAAGAATACTCAGATCTGAATAAAGTTAAATTTTAAACATATCCATTATTTGTTATATGATACTCAAATATCTACAGTTCCAATATTATTATACTAAAAGGAACTAGTTACAGAAATTAGTTACTGAATTTAAATAAAGATACATTTGATGAAAAATTGTAGGAAGCACTTAAAATGAAAGTATTGCAATATAAAGATGTTTTTAAGCAGTTTTGATGATTGTTTACTAATTAAGTAAAAATTGTTCTGTAGAAAACTGTGTTGGTTTGAATAAGTATAACACCCATATATTTAAATGATTGATCATTATGGAGTGGCACTATTTTAGAATAAGTAGGAGATGTGACTGTTGGAGTAGATTTGACATTGTTGGAAAAGAGTCACTGAAGGTGGGCTTTGAAACTTCCATAGCCAAGGCCTGGCCCATGGTCACTCTCTTCCTGCTGCCTGCCAATCCATCTATATAACACTCCACTATTTCTCCAGTACCATGTCTGCCTGTATTCAACCATGCTCATTTGTTCCATTATGGTTGTGGATTAAACTAAGGTATTTGTAAGCAATCTTTATTTAATGGTTTCTGTTGTAGGTGTTGCTATAGTCATGGTGTCTCTTCACATCATTATAAAATTGACTAAGACAAAAGTTGCTATCAGGGAGCAGGATATGTATTTAATAGCTTGATGCTTGATGACCTAATGTAGACTTTGGGGCTATGGATTAAGAAAGAATTTAAGTACATTATGGAACACTTAAGTGGTGTATAGGGTGCCATACTAATAGGAATATGAAGATAGTGCTTATAGCAAGTTAGACTATGATGACCTGACATTTTTAGAGGGAAGAATATTAATTATGACCTAGAATCCATTTTCTGTATGATATGTTGGCAAAGAATAAATATAGCTGCTTTATGCCTTTGTCAGAAAAATCCACCTAATGATAAATTGAAGTTTAAATTAAAGGTATTTGCAGAGGAGATTTCAAGATAGTCTAGTATTAACTGTCATTTGATTAATAGTGGTGACTTTTATGCATATCTATAATGAAAAATAACAAGATGATCAAAGAAAAATACAAAATGCACAGTTTAAGGACTAAAGTATCACCAGGAGGTTCAATGTAGCTAATTCATACACTCAAGAAGATATGTAATTTAAAGAAGAACCTGATGCTAGATGGAAAAAAGGGAGTGGTGATCTTGGGACAAGATCCATGCAGCTAATCTGCCAACTTGTAGAAAGGAATTAAAGAAAAAAAAAGTCACAGAAACAGAAATGTGATAAAAATGTATTTGTATGTGAAGCCAGTTAATGTGGGTATATTTTGAGGTTTCAAATGCCCACACTTTTGTGTGGTTTAGGTATCAGCATAACTGTGGCTTCATTGAACAAACTGAGTAGTGCTCCTTTTGTTTCTATTTTATGGGATAGTTTGAAGAGTATTGGTATTAGATCTTCTTCGATCGTCTGATTCTCTGCTAAAGCCACCAGGTCCTGGACTTTTTTGGTTTGGGAAATATTTAATGACTGCTGCTATTTCTTTAGAGGCTACCAACTTTTTAGATGGTTTATCTGATCCTGATTTCGCTTTGGTACATGGTATCTATCTAGAAAACTTTCCATTTCATCCAGATTTTTTCAGTTTTGTTGAGTATAAGCTTTTGTAATAGGATCTGATGATTTTTTAAATTTCTTTGGTTTCTGTTTTTAAGTCTCCCTTTTCATTTCTTGTTTTGTTACTTTGGATACTGTCATTATGCCTTCTAGTTACTCTGGATAAGGGTTGAGCTATCTTGTTGATTTTCTCAAAGAACCAGCTCCTGGTTTTGTTGATTGTTTGTATAGTTCTTTTTGTTTCTACTTGGTTGATTTCAGCCCCAAGTTTGATTATTTCCTGCTCTCTACTTCTCTTGGGTATATATACTTCTCTTTGTTCTAGAGCTGTCAAATGTGCTGTCAAGCTGCTTGTATATGGTTTCTTGTTTCTTTTTGGAGGTACTCAGAGCTATGAGTTTCCTCTTAGCTGCTTTCATTGTGTCCCATAAGTTTGGGTATATTGTGCCTTCATTTTCATAAATTCTAAAAAGTCTTTCATTTCTTTCTTTCTTCCCTGACCATTATTGAGTAGAGCATTGTTTAACTTCCTTGTGTATATGGGCTTTCTGTTGTTTTTATTGTTATTGTAGACCAGCCTAGGTCTGTGGTGATCTGATAGGATGCAAGGGATTCTTCTTATGTTTCTGTTGAGGCCTGTTTAGTGACCAATTATATGGTCATTTTTGGAGAAGGTACCATGAGTTGCTAAGAAGAAGGTATATTCCTTTGGTTTAGGATGAAATGTTCTATAGCTATCTGTTAAATCCATTTGGTTTATAACTTCTATTAGTTTCACTGTGTCTCTGTTTAGATTGTGTTTCCATGATATCTGTTCATTGATGAGAGTGGGGTGTCAAAGTCTCCCATTATTATTGTATGAGGTGCAATGAGTGCTTTGAGCTTTAGTTAAGTTTCTTTTATAAATATGGATGCACTTGCATTTAGAGCATATATGTTCAGAGAAAAGAGTTCATCTTGGTAAATTTTTCCTTTGACCAGTATGAAGTGTGCTTCCTAATCGTTTTTTGGTAACTTTTTGTCGAAAGTCTATTTTATTGATGTTAGAATGGCTACTCCAGCTTATTTCTTGGGACCATTTGTTTGGAAAATTGTTTTCCAGCCTTTTACTCTGAGGTAGTGTCTGTGTTTGTCACTGAAGTGTGTTTCCTGTATTCAGCAAAATGCTGGGTTCTATTTAGAATCCAGTCTGTTAGTCTATGTCTTTTTATTGAGTAATTAAGTCCATTGATGTTAAGAGATATTAAGAAAAATTGAATGTTGCTTCCTGTTATTTTTGTTGTTAGAGGTGGAATTATGTTTATGTGGCTATCTTCTTTTGGCTTTGTTTGATATCAATAGGAGGAGAGGCCCTTTTTCCTGTGAAGGTTGGATTCCCCATTGTTGGGTGCTATGCACACTCCAGTGAAGTCTGCCAGGCAGGCCTAGAGGCCTGGAAGCACTCACGAGGCAAAGAGTTTCAAGGAAACTCAACCTCCTGGGACCTTGGCATTCTCATAACTTCTATACTCAAACCTTATCCCCTCGTTAGTATGGTGTATAGACCAACGTGCTCTCTTTCAGTATTGTTTTATTAAAAGTGCCTTTAAAGATTGAATTCTGACATAGCTAAGCCTTCACCAGTGTTCCAACATCCTAGAAAATCCTGGAAGCTGATGAGCTTGGAATTCAGTAGGAATTCAGTGAGAAGGTTATCTATTCAATAACATTCAAATTTACTTCTAGTAGAGATGGTGAAACTAATTAGGCATTACAAAGAACAGAGCCAGAAGAGCTCAGGGCTAGTCTGCCGAGTAGCCACCCAAAACAAGGGAATACACAATGGCCTAGCAAATAAGTGGGTTTAGCATGAAAGAGTTAGTGAATCCCCCTGGGACAGGTTTCTTCACTTGGCCCAAAGGAACAGCATAATCAGGCATTTACAAAGAACCCCTGGTGGTGGACTTAATAATAGACTAGCATTACCCCTGGCTCCCTTTGTAGCAGGGACCTGGTCCATGCCATCTTTTGATGTATACATTCCTTTTGTATTGTATCACTGTAACTCAGCTGATGTATCTCTCCTGGTTTCTTTTTTTTTTTCTTTATTAATAAATAATTTCTTCATTTACATTTCAAGTGTTATCCCATAAGTCCCCTATACCCCCGCCCCCGCCCAGCTCCCCTACCCACCCATTCCCACTACTTGGCCCTGGCATTCCCCTGTACTGGGGAATATAAACATTGTTAGACCAAGGGCCTTTCTTCTCCAATAATGGCCATCTAGGCCATCTTCTAATACATATGCAGCTAGAGACATGAGCTCCAGGGGTTCTGATTAGTTCATATTGTTGTTCCATCTATAGGGTTGCAGACCCCTACAGCTCTTGGGTACTCTCTCTAGCTCCTACATTGGGAATCCTGTGTTCTGCCTTATAGATGATTGTGAGCATCCACTTCTGTATCTGTCAGGGACTGTCAAAGCCTCACAGGAGACAGCTATATCAGGGTCCTTTCAGCAATATCCTGCTTCTTGCCAGGTTTCTTGTTACTCTTCTGTATAAAAAGTTTGATGCTCGACTTGATAAATTACACTCAGATTCTACACATTCTTTTGTGTTGTATCTGTTTGTCATTTACCTACTCCTTGTCCACCTGCAACCAGAGACCTGTTCTATGCAGACAGGAGAACAAAAAGGGTCTGCAGCAGTAGCAGAATGCTAGGGCAGTTTATTACCATGTGTTCCTGTGTTCCACCATGCTCCCTCTCATGATAATAATGACATTATAATACATCTCAAAATGTAAAGAAGTTCCAGTTAAATGCTTTACAGTACAGCAATTGCTATAGTCATTGTATAACCCTTTACAACTGTATAACATTTACAATGACAAGGACCCTAGTTATTTTTCACTGTGTCCATAAAGCAGATAACAACTATTTGAAACTCAAACTTCTAGGGGATTCATAGATTTTAGGCTTCTCGGTCACTAAAATTAACATGTACATGCATACATGTAAACAAACTTATTTAAAAATAATAAAAACAAATCCTTTCAAAGGAGCTGTATTTTTGAGGTTTTTATTTTTAGAAGTTTAAGACAAAATATTGAACTCAAAGCCATTCATATAACTAATACACTGTTACTTTAAATATTTATATAAACAAAGGTATAGACTAATGAATTATTTTATATTTATTTTGTTTATAGTGGAGATTAATTTATATATGGTATGGATATGCAAATTAAAGGATATATTCCTTAAAGGAGTCAGTCTATATAGTCAAGAATGGATTCTTGGGATGGACCTTACATAGTATAGGCTATAGAAATTTCTTTTGCCAGCTGAGCATTTTTGCCAAATTTGCATAATGATTTTTGTTAAGTGGTTGTACTAAAATTAATGGGGCATCTTAGAAAGATAAAATTTCTGTATCACATAATAATTCTTTAATGAAAATCTTTGAAGTACAGAGCTCCAAAACATGTATAATTAACTCATTACCTCCTTATGTTTCCAAAGTACATTCTAATCTTATGGTTATGGGTTTTTGTTATTGTTGTTTGCTCTCATTTTGATCTTTACACAGATCTCCATTTTTAGTGTTAAACGTTCCTCTGATAAATAAATGTGATTAAGTTTCCAGTTCTGTAATCTCTAGAGAATGAATAGAAATAGTAAAACTTTCATATTACTTTATTCAGTACCTTAAGAAATGATGGAAGATACAAATGAGAGCTCTTACATCACACCTGAAAAGGAATAAAACACAATTATATTTTTATGCAGACTTTGCAAATTTACATTGCAAATGTTTATGTGTGCTGTTAATTTTTCTATGAACTCAAAGAATTGTAATATGGAAAAATCATGGCATTCTTTTTGGGATAGGGGAAGAGGAATGGGATGAAGAACTGTCAGAGGCCAGAACAGGATGGGTATAACAATGTACCATACAGAAAAGATTAAAGATAATAATTTTAAAATAAGCATTGCTAGTTGTCTTTAAACCCCATTTTATTATTTTATTTTCTATTACAATGTATTGGATAATAGGCACCTACAGTTAAAATAATAGTAATAATAATAATAATAATAATAAATAAATGGATAAATAAATAAATAAATAAATAAATAAATAAAACTGAGGATTCTGTTCAGTGGTAGACTGTTTGCCTCCTTGCATGTTATGTACTAAATTACTAATTTTTTTGGTTGTTTGTTTTGTTTTGTTTTGTTTTTCGAGACAGGGTTTCTCTGTATAGCCCTGGCTGTCCTGGAACACACTTTGTAGACCAGGCTGCCTCAAACTCAGAAATCTGCCTGCCTCTGCCTCCCAAGTTCTTGGATTATATGTGTGCATACACATTCACATAAAACAAGAACCACTAATCAAAATCCCACATAATGATAAATTGTTTTATATTTAATTATGGTTGGAATTTTTTACTTGAATGTAGTATTTTTATCATGATTAAAGTCAAGTGATTTTGCCAAACTTTCAAAATATATTTATGATTATTTTAAAAATAAGTATATCCTCCAAAAAATCACATAAATAAGTATAAATAAAGTTAAGCAAATAGTATGATTAATTTTTCTAACAGCTCTATATCTATGAGGATCATTTAATTGAAACTACCATGCATAGTTGGGAGATAGCACATGAGTGTTTCAGACTCTTCCAGCATCTGATAGTTCTCTGCCTGAATTGCTGTGGATCATGTCTTCCTGCAAATAGTGCTGTATGATTGATGAGGCAAAAATAAATTGCTGCGTTATGCAGATGTTTAAAAACACTGCAAATACTACTAAGTGCTCTTTCTATTAAAGGTAGAAAAAAACAACAGTAACTTATGAAGAAATTTTAAACGGAATATTTAAATATTACCATTTGGTTTTGACATTCCCCATCAACCACAATAAATGAATTTCAGTTTGTATTTTTGAATGATTCCACAGTCCATTTATTATGTATATTTCTTTCTTTCCTTCTTTGTTTCTTCCTTCCTTTGTTCCTTCCTTCATTCCTTCCCTCTTTTCTTTTGACAACCTATGGTGTTATAGTTTGCCAGTAGGTCATTGGAGATGAGAGCCCATAGAAGCTATTTAGCCTGCCCTTGATAATGGTTACCCAAATACATTCCTTTCTATTTGTTTCCCAGGAACCATAAAGTGAATATATCTCTACATTGTTTATTTACAGTTTTGTTGTGTAATGAATAAGACTGAAGGAAACAGAGCTATATGGCCATTGGTAAACACTACTAACATCATTAGCCAAAATGAACTTTGCATGATGCTTACCTTGGGTATTTTGTCACCAATATTTATTAATGTGCTGGGTGAGGTGGCACACGCCCCCTTTAATCCCAGCACTCAAGAGGCAGAGGCAGGCGGATTTCTGAGTTGAAGGCCAGCCTGGTCTACAGAGTGAGTTCCAGGACAGCCAGGTCTATAAAGAGAAACCCTGTCTCGAAAAATGTACTTAAATTCAAAAAATAAAATGTTTCCTTTTCAGGTATCTTGTGTTATTTCCTTATTTTGAAATTGTAAATAACGGAGGGGAGTACAGATATTCTATGAGTATGAACAGAAGACTATGATTGTGAAGAGAATCCTGCAGTTTCATGCAAAAAAAACAAATTGTATCACATCAATTTCTTAACTTAATTTTGTATGAAGAGATAGATGGCAGAATTCCCTCTGTAGTAACAGGTAACAGTAGTTTGTTTGTTTGTTTGTTTGTTTTTTGTTTTTTTGTTTTTTGTTTTTTTGTTTTTTGTTTTTTTTCTTTTGGTAGATTCTGACTTCTCAAATCCTCCAAAACAATGAATAAGTGTTAGAAAACTAAGAAGGTTGGAGAAGCATAGCATTTGTTTCTATATAAGTACATGATATAAAATATTGAGTAAAATTCACATTACTTATACAGCATTGATTTAAATTTCTTATTTTATATTCTACAAGCACTGTCTTAGTCAGGGTTTCTATTCCTGCACAAACATCATGAACAAGAAGCAAGTTCGGGAGGAAAGGGTTTATTCAGCTTAATTTCCACATTGCTGTTCATCACCAAGAAAGTCAAGACTGGAACTCAAGCAGGTCAGGAAGCAGGAGCTAATGCAGAAGCCATGGAGGAATGTTCTTTACTGGTTTGCTTCCCCTGGCTTGCTCAGCTTGCTTTCTTATAGAACCCAAGACTACCAGCCCAGAGATGGTCCCACCCACAGGGGGCCTTTCCTCCTTGATCACTAATTGAGAAAAAAAAAACAAAACAAAACAAAACAAAACAAAAAACCTCACAGCTAGATCTCATGGAGGCACATCCCCAACTGAAGCTCCTTTCTCTGTGATAACACCAGCTGTGTCAAGTTGACACAAAACTAGCCAGTACAATTGACCCCTTGTCAACTGGACAAACAAACACCTCAAGTAGTGAGCCTCAACTCTTAGTTCTTATTCATCCTCAAGATCTAAATAACTTTAAAAATCCAATCCTTTTAAAATATCCAGTATCTTTTAAGATTCAAAGTACTTTAAAATTCAAAGTCTCTTAACTGTGGGCTTCACTAAATAACTTCCTTCAAGAGGGAAAAATATCAGGGCACAGTCACAATCAAAAACAAAAATCAATCTCCAAACGTCTAATGTCTGGGATCCAACTCACGATCTTCTGGGCTCCTCCAAGGGCTTGGGTCACTTCTCTTTGTAGCACACATGTTGTCCTATAGGCTCCAGATGCCTGTACTCCACTGCTGCTGCTGTTCTTGGTGGTCATCTCATGGTAGTGGCATCTCCAAAACGCTGCTGTCTTCCACTATAACTAGGCTTCAACACTAGCCTCTCATAGGCCCTCTTCATGGTGCCAAGCCTCAAGTTCTTTGCATGACCCCTTCAGTCCTAGGCCATCAATTGCAACTGAAGCTGCACCTTTACCAATGGCCTTTCCTGGCCTCTTACAGTGCTTCCATGGCCTCAGCTGCTCTGAATGACCCCTCAGGCCTTCCAAACCAGTACTAACTAGATAACTATAACACATTACCAAGTCCCACTGCAGCAGGAGTACAACCTTGGCTATCTCTGGAACACAGCCTCTTTGTGCTTTCAGAAAACAATTCCCAGAAGGTGTCACCTCAACAATGCTAGTCTCTTCTTAATCACTGCTAATTTCTTAGCTCCAGCTAACCAGCATCAATAGTCCCAGTAGTACAAAGGTTTCACTTTACTAGTTCTGGCATCTTGTTAATCACAGCTGATTCTTCAGCTCCAGCTAACAAGAACCACAGAATCTTCACAATCAAAGTAACAATGGCCCTGAAAAGTCTTTAGTTTTCCCTCTGAAATTTCACAAGCCAGGCCTCCGTCTTCTGCACTGTTGTCAACATTATCTTCCAAGGTTCTATACAACATCCCACAGAGCTCTTAACACTGAATGGACCTTCTGGCCCAAAGTTCCAAAGTCCTTCCACAGCCTTCCCCAAATATGGTCAGGTTGTCACAGGAACACCTCATTCCTGGTACTAATTTGTCATAGTCAGGGTTTATTCCTGAACAAACATCATGACCAAGAAGCAAGTTGGGGAGGAAAGGGTTTGTTCATCTTACACTTCCATACTGCTGTCCATCACAAAGGAAGTCAGGACTGGAACTCAAGCAGGTCAGGAAGCAGGAGCTGAAGCAGAGGCCATGGAGAGATGTTCTTTACTGGCTTGTTTCCCCTGGCTTGCTCAGCCTGCTCTCTTATAGAAGCCAAGACTACCAGCCCAGAGATGGTCCCACCCACAAGGGGCCTTCTCCCCTTGATCACTAATTGAAAAAATACCCCACAGCTAGATCTCATGGAGGTACTTCCCTGACTGAAGCTTCTTTCTCTGTGATAATACCAGCTGTGTCATGTTGGCACAATACTAGCCAGTACAAGTACTTAGTATGTTTTACTCTGACTAGTTAAGTGTGGCATCAAAACCATTATACATGAATATGTTATTTCAACTCATTTATACATGTATAGTGGTTCTTTAGTATGTATTATGTATAACACATAATTGACTTTTGTTCATGCTTATTGAAACTAAATGTGTGTGTGTGTGTGTGTGTGTGTGTGTGTGTGTGTGTGTGTCTATGTGTCTGTGTGTGTTTATGTAAAGTCATAGTTTGGATATGGTTGTACCAAGAAGTGGCACTTATTTAGCTGTGAGGCCTTGTTGGAGTAGGTGTGTCACTGAGGGCATGGGCTTTTACACCCTAGTCCTAGCTTCCTTGAAGCCAGTATTTTGCTATCAGCTTTCAGGTGTAAATGTAGAACTTACAGCTCCTCTTGCACTATGTCTGTCTAGATGCTGCCATGTACCCACCTTGATGATAATGCATTGAAACTCTGAACCTGTAAGCCAACCCCAATTAAATGTTGTCTTTTATAAGATATGCCTTTGTCATAGTGTCTTTTCACAGCAGTAAAACCCTAAGACATATCTGTATATCTATCTATCTATCTATCTATCATCTTTCTATCATCTATCTATCTATCTATCTATCTATCTATCTATCTATCTATCTATCTATCTATCTATCTATTGTTTCCCCCTTTCTGTTTTCCACTTTGTAAACCCCCTATTTCCTTTCCCCTCCATCCTTGCTTCTCTAAGGGATCTCCATGCCACTCTGCCTCACTACACTAGAATCCCCTTCTGCCATGGACTGGACTTAGTCTGCCCGTCAACCTGCAGGAGAATCAGGGTCCTGATATTCAGGTAAGCAAGGAGTTGGCTAAAAGTGACAAACAGATGTGAACACAAGGAAGTGTTGATCTGAATGTAATGTCTTAAAGTGAGCATCAGACTTACATTACAGAAGAAAACAAGGAAGTTAGGTGATACATTAAGGTCATCCAAGATACATTGAGGTTACCTGATGCAAAATGACTCTTTACACAAGAGAGAGAAATGTATACACAAAATCTAACAGGAACCAGACAGTGTTTGAAACTGGCATAAAATTCAGTGTTTACAACTGGGACCAAAACAGACCCACCTAAGTTCAGCTTATTCTTAGAAGCCAGAGGCAAGGGCTTTATGCCCTTTCTATAGTTCCAATTCTAGTCTACTGTGTAATCTACCTTCCCTCTGGGCCATTGTAAATACCTGTGTATGGAAGTGACTCAGCTGTTGTTCTAAGTATTTACTCTAGTTCCTTCTTAGACCACAACCTTCCTTCTTCCTAGGCCATTGTAAATTCCTGCATATATTATTCTAAGTTTACTTTCTAGACTGGTCCAGAGATTTCTAGCTCTTTTCCAGTAAATTGTAATGCCTGATTTCTTAAAATATCTCTCTGTCAATACCGGAGGCTTTTCATCTGAATGAGTAGAATTCTTATGAAATTCAAAGCCCAAGGTTGGCTTAACGATTTCCTAGGATATTGGAACACTGGTAGAGGCTAATCTAACTTAGCTATATGTCAAAAATCATTACTTAGAAGCACTTATAATAAAACAATATTGAAGGAAAGCACACAGATCCATTCACCAACTAATGCAAGGACAAGTTTGGAGCTTTCTTGCTGCAGAATGCCAAGACTCCAGGAGACTAAGTTTCCTTGAAACTAAGATTTCTCAGAACTATGTCCAAGCTTTTGGGCCTGCCTCTAAGTATTTACTGGAGTGAGTGTGGCACCCTACATTGGGGCATCAAGCCTCCACAGGACAAAGGATCTCCCTTCCCAATGATGTCAGATAAGGCAGTCCTCTGCTACTTATGTAGCTGAAGCCATATGTCCTTCCATACAGGCAAAGATATGGAAAAAGAAGAACAATCCATTGCTGGTGGGATTGCAAGCTAATAAAACCACTCTGGAAAGCTGTCTGGTGTTTACTCATAAAACTTGGCATAGTACTACCTGAGGACTCAGCAATACCTCTCCTGGGCATATACCCAAATGATGCTTCATTAAATGACAAGGATACATGATACACTATGTTCATAGCAGCCTTGTCTATAATAGCCAGAAGCTAGAAAGAACCAAGGTATCCTTCAACAGAGAAATGGATACAGAAAGTGTGGTACATTTACACAATGGAATACTACTCAGCTATTAAAAACAAAGAATTTATGAAGTTCTTAGGCAAATGGATTAAATTAGAAAATATCACCCTGTCACAATAAAACCCACACACTATGCACTCACTGATAAGTGGACATTAGGAAAGAAACTCCCAGACCATATGAAGCTCAAGACAAAGGAAGACCAAAGTGTGGATGCTTCAGTCCTACTTAGGTGGGACAACAAATAGTCATGGGAAATGGAGGGAGAGAGTAGAAAGTCCCAGATACTAGGAAAACAAGAGGTCCCCAGAACCCAACATGTATGATATTAGCTGAAATACCCAACAAAGGGGAAAAAGAACCTATAGAGACAACATCCAGATATTAGACATGGTCCCCTGTTTAGGGATGGGGCCTCACACCCACTTCAAAAATATTAACCCAGAATTACTCCTTTCTAAAGGAAATATAGGGACAAAGAGTGGAGCAGAGACTTAAGGAAAGGTCATCCAGACACCACCTCACCTAGTGACACATACCAACTGAAGACACCAAAACCCAGACACTATTGCTGATGCCAAGAAGCTTATTGATTCCTAACCATCCACATATCTTCTTTAATTTATAACAATGTCAGATCCAATGTCAAGAATTATTATCATTTGTGCTGATAAACAATAGGATCATTCGTATCTGTGTTATTCTCTGTTCTTACTATGCCTATGTCCACTCATACCGTAGAAAAAAATTTGCAAATATAATTACAATTTCTATTTTAAAAAAAGTCTTTTTACTGCATCTCACCACAAACTTCATCATACCATAAAACAATGTGCTATATTAAACACTAAAGTTCTTCTTCTCTGTGCCCTGCATCATCGACTCTCCTAGACATGACATCCCCGAAAGGATGATTAATTGAAAGTGTAATTATAAACTGAACTTTAAAATTTGTCCCAGTTTTGCAAAGAGATGCTTTTTTCCTTGTTGTTAACTCTTTGACTTTCTTGTTTCCTTTTATGGCTAAAAACTTAGTCAAGAAAGAAAATTTAGACATAGCACTTGTCACCAGGACAGTAGCCATAGATTATAGACTCAGGTCTCTCTCTCTTTCTCTTTCTCTCTCTCTCTCTCTTCTTTGTGTGTGTGTGTGTGTGTGTGTGTGTGTGTCTGTCACACGCACACACATGCACACACACACACACACACACACACACACATCCTACTATATTGGATAACATAAATTAACGAAATAAAACAGGAAAAAAGGGTTTTGAGGATTAGGGAGATGGATAAGTGTATACATGCTTGCTATCTTATCTTGAAGGCACAGTACCCACATAAAAAGCAGATGTGTCATCAAATGTATGTAATCATAGAGAAGATGGGATGAACCATACGGCTTCACTAAGATAATATGTCTCAACATATAGTTGGAGAATGACACATGGAGGGGTTACCTACTATCAACTTCTGGCCTCCCCATTTTAAACACAGTTATCCAGACCTGCAGGCATAACCATATGCAACATGGGAAAAGTCATTAATATTGAAGGACTTGCAAAGATAACTTTTTTTAAATTTTGAAAGTTCATAATATTTTATTGGATATTTTCTTTATTTACATTTCACTTTTTTCCCCTTTGCAGGTATCTCCTTCAGAAAACCCCTACCTCATTCTCCCTACCTTGACTCTATGAGGGTGATTCCCACCCACCCACTCCCATCTTCCTGCCCTGGCATTCCCCTACATTGGGACATTGAACACCTTCAGGCCCAAGGGTTACTACTCCCACTAATGTCCAACAAGGTCATCCTCTGTCACCATGCGGCAAGAGACATGCGTCTCTCCAGGTGTACTCTTTGGTTGGTAGTTCCAGAAGCTCCTGGGGTCTGGCTTGTTGTCATTGCTGCTTCCCTCATGGGGCTGAAAACCCTCTCAGTCCCTTCTCCAACTCCTCCACCGCTGTTTAATGGTTGGCAGCAAACATCTGCCTCTGTATTTGTCAGGTTTTGGCAGAGCCACTCAGGAGACAATCATATCAGGCTTCTATCAGCAAGTACTTCCTGGCATTCTGGTTTTGGTGACTGCATATGAGATGGATCTACTCCACACTTTGTCTCCATATTTCCTCCTGTGAGTATTTTGTTCCCCTTTCTAAGAATCACTGAAGCATCCATACTTTGTTCTTCCTTCTTCTTGGGCTTCATATGGTCTGTGAATTGTATCTTGGATATTACATGATAATAGACAGTGTAATGTTGTACAAACAAAAAGGAGTTGAAATAATTATTGCTAAGATATTGAGGCAACAGTGAAAAACTGATTTTTCATTCATTTCCCTGGCTTTCATCCATTGTATGAACAGAGCATTTTTTTAAATGTTATGTTTTCTCTTATTCTGATATATATATATATATATATATATATATATATATATATATATATATAGTTATATTGTATCTATGTATGGATATGAGCACCTTTGAAACAGGGGTAACAAATGGCTATAAGCTGCTTGGTACTGAATGTTTTTAAGTTGTACGGCAATACTCAAGGCCGTATATTGGATTTTAGAATACAAGTGTGTATTCTAATCTTGAATTCACTATCTCTTCAGTAATAATTATTGTTTTATTTGCACACATACACAATTGAGTCCGTTTAGTTTTGGTTGTATATAGACATATTTCTGGTTGGCCACATGGAATTCAATAATCTATCAGGGGTTATTCATTGGAGAAAATTTTTTTTTTCTCTCAGAAGTCATTGACTGCCAATGTATCTTGATTTATGGGTGTGGTCCTGTAAAAATTTCTCCACCTATGTTTGCATGTCAACCTGCATTGTCATTATGCACATATGGTTTCAGCAACTATACTCTTGAAGTTTCATTGGTGTAGCATCCCTGTAATATACAGAAAATATTGTCAAAGATAATATTCTAATGCTCTGGTTCTTATGATGTTTCTAGCCTTTTGTTCCCTGATGGCTAAGAGCCATACTTATATATGCGTACATGTATTAGTATTTAAAATACAATGAGAAACTATATTGACTTGACAAAATTACTACATTAGGTTCTCTTCAAAACTCTAAGAGCTCTTCATCAATGGGTAGTTCACCTTGTTAAGAAAGTCAACCCTGGTTATTTAAGTATGGCCAGTAGCATCAACTTAGAACCGAGTATTTGCCCATTGCTGAAAAAATAAATATCAAAGTGAAAGAGATGCTGAGAGATGTTTCAACAGTTCTTGGAAACAGAAAACAATGTATTACATGAAGTTTCTGGATTTGAGATGAATAGTCCTGGGAAGCAAGTAATGAACACAGCCTTCTGGGTTTAAAATAGCTTCTGGTTACCAATTAAATGAGCCAAAACAATGACGTTTTACTCTAACAGTTAGAGAACTGAATTCAAGCAACATGGCCTTGCAAAGACTATAGGAGCCTGAATTATCATTTTTCTTACTATAGCACCCTAGAGAGATTTTCCCTCTGAGATTTCTAGACTTGTGACTACAGATCCATGGACAATATTTTAACTTGATGAATACATATTAACAATTAAGAAAACTAAAACCTATCCTCAATAATAGCTTAAACATTCTTATAGACTTCTGCTGCTATCATATAAGTTTCATTTGACTATGTCTTTTAACAGATGGCCATGGCCAGGTATTGGTAGCACGTGCCTTTAATCCCAGCACTTGGGAGGCAGAGGCAGACAGATTTCTGAGTTCAAGGCCAAACTGGTCTACAAAGTGAGTTCTAGGACAGCCAGGGCTACACAGAAAAACCCTGTCTTGAAAAAACAACCAACCAAACAAGCCAACCAAACAAACAAACAAAAATAAAAACAAAACAAAACCCCAAAAAACATATGGCAATGTGAGAATAAAAAAAATTAACATTTATGTGCAAATTTCTATTTTCTAAATAATTGGACACAGTACCACAACCGTATAAGAGGAATATTTTTAAAAATCTATTTCATTGATAATGATGCTATTATTTATATGACTTTGGTTATAGATTTTAATCTTCCCACTCTTGTAACCAATGCTTGATTTGAGTGGTGTGGAAAGTTTGTACCAGCAGAGAGCTAACCCTGCAAGCTCTGTGATAATTAGGCATATCAATTTTCCCTTGTTTCCTAGTGTTAGGTATATTCTGTCCTCTGCATTATTCTCAAAATATACTCAACCACTGTGTCATATTCGCAAATATATATTTATATTTATATTTACAAATATATATTTACAAATATATATTTCATCTTGATGCTATAGAGCCTATATCATTTCTTACATTTCCTATTTTGTCTTAGGAGAATTTCTTACAACATAATTTTATTATATTATTTTTCATTCATAATATACTTCTGGTTTTTCATTCCTCAGTTCACATCCAACCTCATCTTTTAAAGGAAAGAAAAGAAGATAAAAGGAAAGAAAAGGAAAAGAAAGAAAGGAAAGGAAAGAAAAGGGAAGGGAAGGGAAGGGAAGGGAAGGGAAGGGAAGGGAAGGGAAAGAAAGGAAAGGAAAGGAAAGGAAAGGAAAGGAAAGGAAAGGAAAGGAAAGGAAAGGAAAGGAAAGGAAAGGAAAGGAAAACAAGAAAAGAGAAAAAAGAAGAAAAGAAAAGATGTGTCACTGTAAACTATGAAGCAAGATTTGTATTGACCAACTATTCCTGATTGTTGGGCCTGCTCTGGAGGGTATTTTATATACTCAGATAATTCTTTGAAGAAAAATTATTTTTTCTATTCTAGCAAGTATCATTTCTGACCTACTGCTTGGCCATCAATGGGAGTATTTCTTCATTTCTGACCCTTCAAGCTAGCATTAAATCTGGCTTATGTTTTTGTAGTTCTTGCATATGCTCTTTTACTCTGTGATTTTATAAGTGGATATGCCATTTTGTATCTTGAAATGTTGTTTCCTTAAAATCGTCCACCATATCTTGCCCTTAAAACCTTTTATTTATTTTTCCCTCTTTGCCTTAGATTGCTGATCCTTAAAGGAAGGGGTACAATAAAACATCCCATTGAGGACTATTAACTCCAAAAGCCCTCTGTGTGCCTTTTACAGTCATGAGACTCTGTACTGACCACCATCTACTGCAAGAAGAAGCTCCATTGATGAGAGTGGGAAGATCCATCCACTCACTGATCCATGAGAAAAGCCAATTGCACTCTTTCTTTTATTTTTTTTTTTTAATTTTATTTTTGTTTTTGTAAGATAGGACTTTCTGTTTGGCTATGAACTCTTGGGGTAACCATGGGTGATCTTTACCTCCTGATTCTCCTGTAATTACTTTCACAACACAAGGATTGTAGGTATCCATTAACACATATGGTTTATTCTGGTGTTTCTGGTTGAAGTCAGGGTTTAAAGCTACTATGTAAGCAATCTTACAACTGATCCACAACCTAAGACATACTCATCAGTAAAGCTTTTCTTTAATATTTTTCAGTAGTTTGATAACATGTCCTCTCATGCTGCCCTACCCCTACCCCAAATACTCTTATTTATACTAAGTCAAGTGAAATTAGTCCTTTCTAGTAAGAGAAAAACTATCTAACGTTATAAAGCTATTTATCCATATGTAGCAAAGAATGGCCATCTCTGGTATCACTGAGAGGGGAGTCCCTTGTTCCTGTGAAGGCTTGATGCCCCAGCATGGGGCAATGCTAGAGCAGTGAGGCCAAGTGGATGGGTGGATGAGTGGGGAAGCACTCTCATAGAAGCAGGGGTAGGGGTGGGATAGGAGGCTTTTAGAGGGGAAACCAGGAAGGGGGATAACATTTGAAATGTAAATAAATAAAATAACCAATATAAAATTGAAAAAAATAAAGCTATTTATTAATGCTAAGGTGTCTTCTTAACCTCTCAGTAGCAGCTAACAGAAATATTTGCTTAATTTCTATAAAAAAACATTACCTTTATTTGGTTTACAGGGAGGTGGGAATGGGTGGGTGGGTGTGGAGTCGGGCGGTGGCGGTGCACACCTTTAATACTAGCACTCAGGAGGCAAAGGCAGGCAGATTTCTGAGTTCGAGGACGGCCTGGTCTACAAAGTGAGTTCCAGGACAGCCAGGGCTACACAGAGAATCCCTGTCTAGAAAAACCAAAACCAAAACCAAAACCAAAACCAAAACCAAAACCAAAACCAAAACCAAAACCAAACAAACAAACAAATAAAACACAAAAATCAGAAGTAGTGGGAGGGAGGATATGATAGTGTGTTTCTGGGAAGGGGGGGGCGCTGGGAAAGGGGATAACATTTGAAATGTAAATAAAGAAAATATCCAATAATTAAAAAAAAAACAAATTTTTTGTGTATCCATTTATTCAAGTATTTTTTGTTTTGCATATTTTAAAGTGTTCATATGCTCTCTATGTTTCCTATAAATTATTTTTCACCACTACTTAAGTTATTACAACACCAAATATGCTAAATATTGACTTACTAGGTCAAATTGTCTTCATAAAGAATGAAATTTAATCATTCATTAGAAATTGAGAAAACATTTATTTTCTAATAGTACAATTTTCTCTGAATGAAGTGAACAGTGCCATCATCTTCTTAATCTTGATTTTTGAAATAAATAAGTAAAATTATTTAGAATAGAGTTTGAAACCTTGTAAGTTCTAAAGACATGCCAACTACTATCCTGAAAATCGCTTCTGTTATAATTCTCCTAACCATCAATAGACAGACCCGCCAATAGGGTATCTTTACTGTGAACACCACCACACAGATGTAGACACAGCATCAATTATATAAGTGCCTCAAATTTAAACTTTCTAATAAATGAGATAAATTTAAGAAAATAGTTTTTCTTTATCAAAGTGTCTGATTTGCAAGGCAGCATCTTCACTCACATAATTTTCATGGAAAATTCTAGCCATATAAAGAATGCTAGGGACTTGTTTGTGTCTCTGAAGATGACAGGATTGCTACATTTGTGCGATTAAAAATAAGTTAAACTTCTCTGTGTGACACTTTTCCTTTTCTGGTGCTGTGATCCAAGTCTTCATTAAATAGTCTCTCTCAGGACATTTCATATGAATTCATTGCAATCCACATACATAAGACAGAGGTTTCAGTCTTGCAGTTGAGCTCCCTCAGAAGATACAAATAAAAGTGAGAAAAAAAGAAAGAAAAACCTCTGTCTTAGTCAGGGTTTCTATTCCTGCACAAACATCATGACCAAGAAGCAAGTTGGGGAGGAAAGGGTTTATTTGGCTTACACTTCCATACTGCTGTTCATCACCAAAGGAAGTCAGGACTGGAACTCAAGCAGGAGCTGATGCAGAAGCCATGGAGGGATGTTCTTTACTGGCTTGCTTTCCCTGGCTTGCTCAGCCTGCTCTCTTATAGAACCCAAGACTGCCAGCCCAGAGATGGTCCCACCCCCAAGGGGCCCTTGATCACTAATTGAGAAAATGCCTCACAGCTAGATCTCATGGAGGCATTTTCCCAACTGAAGCTCCTTTCTCTGTGATAACTCCAGCTGTGTCAAGTTGACACAAACCTAGCCAGTACAACCTCTAATGTATTTTGTTATCTACACTGAATGATTATAACCACACAAATAGTGTTCACAGAGTTCTTATGATTGCTCATAATACTCTTTGTAACCTCCAGCTCTAACTACAGTATCAAGGTCTATGACAAAGTATTTTCAAAAGCCTTTGGCTGACATTCATATGTTCAAAACTAAACCTTCCTCTCATGAAGTAAAACTATTCACTTGGCATTCAGTATTTACCCCCATCTGCTCCTGCCATTTCCAGCTGATTCCTTATGGTCCATGAATAGGGAAGAGACATAAGGATCTCATTTAGCTGAAATGAGAATAGTAGCTACACCTTGGCTGTGGTGCTTCTATGACATCATGAATTTAAAATTCTGAATGGAAATTTGATCAATTCTGTCCCACTTACTGGCACTCTGAGGCTGTGAATAGAAAATATGATTTTTGAGAAGGACATTTCTTTATGGAAATTTTCAAATGTATTAGAGGTCTCTGGGTGGATATGTTTCCTTACTGAGATTTTATCTAAACCTTGAATACATTTGTCAATTGGGATTATTTACCCAGATATTCATACACTATACACAGGTATCCAATAAATAATCACACACTGCAGACCTTGTTAAGGGAGAAGTAATTCACACATCTATGTGTTTAATCAGATCATTTGTATAACAGTGTCAAGGGAAATGCAGTTTTTATTATGCTAGGATAGTGAATAATTAAAATAAGAGTGTGAAACACTTGAAGAAAGATGCAATCTTTTGTTCTTTAAATAACATTGAATTTCCAGAATTACTTACTGTCAATTATGTATTCTAAGTGCAATGATGTGCAGTTGCAAATTCCACATTCTAAAGTCTGAGATAGCAAGATTACTAAAAGCCTGAATCCAGCCTGGGCTACAAGAGTTCCATGTCAACTTTTGCTACAACATAAAAGACCTTGTCTCAAACTCACATATTATAGAGAAAACAATTTAAAATAGACAATAAAAAACATTTAAAAGTGAAAAACTCTTATGAAAGTTATTTTTTAATTATTTTAGTTTTCATAGGATTTTTTTTTCTAGTATTTACTTAACCCAATATAATTGTCATGTACTGCTTCATGAGTCCTTGTCCTTTCTGTCTTCCAATTCCTTGTCCTTTCTGTTTTCCTGTGATATCTTCACAGGAAAAGAACTAAGAGAAAAGTAGCCTGTCTGACTTTGCAAGTATTTCTGAATTCTTGTATACAAGAATTTCTGGAAAATGTGCTAAAAGCTAAAAAGAGAAAGTCTGACCCCTTATCAGAGCATAAAATAATTTCTGTAAAATAATATCCATGACCATTGTAATAACACATGTCAGTTTCCTGGATAGCTTTATGTATGCTTGGCAATAATTAGAAACGTCTGTGCAGAAGGAAGTCCTGTTGTGAAAGTGTCTTCATAAGATTGAGTTAGATAGTGGAAAAAAGACAGCATTTTCAATAAATGGTGCTGGCACAACTTGCTGTCAACATGTACAAGAATGCGAATTGATCCATTCCTATCTCCTTGTAGAAAGCTCAAGTCTAAGTGGATCAAAGACCTCCACATTAAACCAGAGACACTGAAATTCATAGGGGAGAAAGTGGGGAAAACCCTTGAAGATATGGGCACAGGAGTAAAATAACTAAACAGAACACCAATGGCCTGTGCTGTAAGATCATGAATCGACAAATGGGACCGTATAAAATTGCAAAGCTTCTGTAAAGCAAAAGATACTGTCAATAAGACAAAAAGGCCACCAACGGATTGGGAAAGAATTTTTACCAATCCTAAACCTGATAGGAGGCTAATATCCAATATTTACAAAGAGCTCAAGAAGATGAACTCCAGAAATTCAAATAACCCCATTAAAAATGGGGTACAGAGCTAAACAAAGAATTCTCAACTGAGGAACACCGAATGGCTGAAAAGGAGCTTAAAAAATATTCAAAATCCTTACTCACCAGAGAAATGCAAATAAAAACAACCCTGAGATTCTACCTCATACCAGTCAGAATGGCTAAGATCAAAAATTCAGGTGACAGCAGATGCTGGCGAGGATGTGGAGAAAGAGGAACACTCCTTCATTGCTGGTGGGATTGCAAGCTGGTACAACCACTCTGGATATCAGTCTGGCAGTTTCTCAGACAACTGGACATAGTACTACCGAAAGATTCAGCAATATCTCTGCTGGGCATATACCCAGAAGATATTCCAACTGGTAACAAGGACACATGCTCCACTATGTTCATAGCAGCTTTATTTATAATAGTCAGAAGCTGGAAAGAACCCAGATGTCCCTCAACAGAGGAATGGATACAGAAAATGTGGTACATTTACACAATGGAGCACTACTCTGCTATTAAAAACAATGAATTTATGAAATTCTTGAGCAAATGGATTTATCTGGAGGATATCATCCTGAGTGAGGTAACCCAATCACAAAATAAGTCATTTAATATGCACTCACTGATAAGCGGATATTATCTAGAAACCTAGAATAACCAAGATACAATTTCCAAAACACTAGAAAATCAAGAAAGACCAATGCGTGGATACTTCATTCCTCCCTATAATAGTGATTAAAATATACATGGAAGGAGGTGCAGAGACAAAGTTTGGAGCTAAAATGAAAGGATGGACCATCCAGAGTATGCCCCACCTGGGTGGACCATCACATAATCAGCCACCAAATGCAGACACTACTGCATAAGCCTGCAGGATATTGCTGAAAGGACCCTGATATAGCTGTCTCCTGTGAGGCTTTGACAGTCCCTGACAAATACAGAAGTGGATGCTCACAATCATCTATAGGGCAGAACACAGGGTCACCAATGTAGGAGCTAGAGAGAGTACCCAAGAGCTGTAGGGGTCTGCAACCCTATAGATGGAACAACAATATGAACTAATCAGAACCCCCAGAGCTCATGTCTCTAGCTGCATATGTATGAGAAGATGGCCTAGTTGGCCATTATTGGGGAAGAAAGGCCCTTGGTCTAACAATGTTTATATTCCCCAGTACAGGGGAATGCCAGGGCCATGTAGTGGGAGTGGGTGGGTAGGGGAGCAGGGTGGAGGAAAGGTATAGGGGACTTATGGGATAACTTGAAATGTAAATGAAGACATTATCTAATAATAAATAAATAAATAAATAAATAAATAAATAAATAAATAAGAAAGAATCTTAGAATACAGGAAAAAATAAAAGAAGAATAAATCTCAGAGCAAAATGATGTGCTTATCATATCTCCACAAGGGAATTTTCTGTGAGCTGAGAACTAGCTTGGTACTTGGATGGACAGATGGTAAGGGCTGAGTTGAGTTACTAATGATAATATTATGGGAATACTTCACTAAAGTATTATTTAATTTCTGAATTTTTTATTTGTCATATTTACCATGATTTTATTTTTAAAATAAAGTCATTTTGTACACACACACACACACACACACACACACACACACAAGTTTGAGATAGATAGGCAGGAAAACCTGTGGAGCCCAGCCCCATTGTGAGTGATGTGAATCCTTGGCTAGCCTTCTTGGGTTCTATATGAAACCATAATGATCCAGCTTTCAAGAACAAACCAGGAAGCTTCACACCTGTGTGGTCTCTGCATCAGCTCCTGCCTTCAGGTTCCTGACTCAATTTCCTTCAATGAAGAACAATTTTGTGAAAGTGTAAGTGAAATATTCCTTTCCCTCCTCAGTTTCTTTGGGTTATGAAGTTTCATCACATCAGTAGAATTCCTAACTCAGACATTGAGTTGTGTGATGAATAAAACTGATAAATAGCTTGGATGGTCATATGCAGATCTTTAGCAAGTATCTTCCTAGTTTCATAAATAGCTGAATACATAGGATTAGAAAATTGTCTTACCATTAATATTCCCAAATATTTCCAGAGGAATATTATAATTGTGAATTACTGCTATGTCTGTGGTAGATAAAATGGAAACCAGAAAGAATGATGTTTAGACTTTTGTATTCCTTTAATGGCAAGAAGATTTTGATGTGAACATATGTGTATGTGTATATGATTGTGTGTGTTTCTGTGTATACATGTACATGTGCACTCATGGGTGTATAATCATGTGTGCATGCACGTGTGTCTGTAAAAAGAGACATACATGCACATATAGTTCATGTATACTTAATTTCATGTATGCATAATTTCTTTATATGTACGTATAGTTTGTGCATATTTAATTTCACGTGTCATTTCAATTGCATTCTTGTAAAACAAAGTGTGACATCTTCTCACTGAACTCTAAATTTCAATCTAAACTTCCATATTTAATGAAGTTATTTTATTCTGATTATAGAACCTTTACAAATAAAAGTGTACACCTTCAATTTTAATTATATGTAGCATTCCTGAGATTCTATACAATATGTAGAATTTGATTCAGTATATCTGTTTGGGACCTAAAACTCTGTATTTATAACAAATACCTAATCTCTGTTCTTGTTCTTGCTTAAGAAATTCTAGATCCTTCAGCAGGAAGCAAAGTTATTTTTTTGTATTTATTAGTTAAGTTTATCTTTACCTCCTTAATATTAAAAATAATTATCAAAGAATATGCAATACAAATAAATCAAAGATTATTAAATGGTACATAAAGATTTTTAAGTTATTGCATTTCTACACATTAATAAACTTCCATTTTATCTCCAAAATGCAAGTCTTTTTTTCATAAATATATGCTAATATTTCTTTTTTTCAATTTTTTTATTTATTAGATAATTTCTTCATTTACATTATAAATGCTATCCCAAAAAGTCCCCTATACCCTCCCCCTGCCCTGCTCCCCTACCCACCCACTCCCACTACTTGGCCCTGGCATTCCCCTGTACTGGGACTTACAAACATTGCTAGACCTAGGGCCTTTCTTCCCCAGTAATGGCCAACAAGGCCAACTTCTAATACATATGCTGCTAGAGATGTGAGCTCTCGGGGTTCTGATTAGTTCATATTGTTGTTCCATCTATAGGGTTGCAGACCCCTACAGCTCTTGGGTTCTCTCTCTGGCTCCTACGTTGGGAACCCTACGTTCTGCCCTATAGATGATTGTTAGCATCCACTTTGTCAGGGACTGTCAAAGCCTCACAGGAGAAAGCTATATCAGGGTCCTTTCAGCAATGTCCTGCTGGCATATTATGCTAATATTTCTTAATGTTTTAAGGTTGATAAAATTATCAACATACAAAGCTGTTCCAAGAGACACCAGTCAAATACAACAAAACAGGATACAATAAAAGGCAAGACAAATTCAGATATACTGAATCAAATTCTACATTTATCAAGAACCTCAGGAATGCCACATATAATTAAAATTAAAGATGTCTCATATTGGGTCTGGACAAATCAATCAAATAGGAGGGAAATGTTTCAAGATCAGGCTAAAGAGTCAGAGGTACAAGTGCTCCCATTTTTAGGAGTCTCAGGAAATCACCAAACTGACAGCCACAACATAACACACAGGAGCTGGTTTAAATAAATGCAGGCTCAATGTTTGCTGCTGCAGACTCTGTGAGGCCATGTAAGTTCTGTTTGGCTGATACCTTGAGCTGTCTCCTGGTGTCCTTAATCCCCTCCCACTTTGTTTTTTGTTTTTTGTTTTTTGTCTTGTTTTTGGTTTTTCGAGACAGGGTTTGTCTGTGTAGCCCTGGCTGTCCTGGAACTCACTTTGTAGACCAGGCTGGCCTCGAACTCAGAGATCCGCCTGCCTCTGCCTCCCGAGTACTGGGATTAAAGGCGTGCGCCACCACGCCCGGCTCCCCCTCCCACTTTGTAAGTATTTCCTCTCCTCATCTGCAGGATGGCCTGACCTCTGAAGGGAGGAAATGATGGAATCCTTAAAATTAGAAAATTTTATATTGGAAAATTAAGTCAAACTAAAGCATTTACATTTATACATTTGATTATCTGTATATTTAGGACAATAGGCTGTTCAGTTTTTTTTTAATGTTTTATGAATGTAACTGAAGTTGTAAACTTTGCTATATTGTTTTATCATGTAAAATTTCTTCTATCAACAATAATATCACCTGTCATATATATATATATATATATATATATATATATATATATATATATATGATTTTATTTGTTTTGTTTTATGTTTTTTGAGACAGGGTTTCTCTGTATAGCCCTGGCTGTCCTGGAACTCACTTTGTAGACCAGGCCGGCCTTGAACTCAGAAATCCACCTGCCTCTGCCTCCCGAGTGCTGGGATTAATATGATTTTATAAACAAAGTATTGACATGCTTAACAGCTAAATTACATTTTATTATAATAGTAAAACCCACTGAGGTTTTATTTCTTAAAGCTTTACAACCTATTCTACAGTTTATAAAGTAATTTCAATATATAATATCAAAAGTAATTTTCCAAGTAATATTTCAACCCTTACGTTTCAATAGAAACAGATAAAGTAACCATTTTTTTTATTTCTAGTGGTGTTTTGTGTTTCAAAACAAAATTTTATTTTTTTGCAATACAAAATTTGTTTCTAGAAAACTAATATATGATCTGATATTTGAAATCAACTATCTAAAGACATTACAGCAAGAGATTTATTAGCTATCTTAGATAAAGCATTTTAAAAGAAAGCTACTAAACAATAACTATTGGCAGTAGAGGCACATTCAGATGCAATGTACTTCAAAGAGATTTACAAAATCCCAGCAGTGATTATAGAGAATGGAATTTTTTTTTTTTTTTGCTCATAAGACAAAGTCTTAAATTAATACTTTGAGTGAAGAGCAAACCCTCACACCCTCAAAACAGTGGAATAGAGATCTTATGAAAACATATCCTTCCATTGGGTATATAATGAGGAGTGGCATAGCTATGTCAGATGGTATATTGATTTTAACTCCTTCCCCCCTCTTCTATTGAAAATAGTTTTTTTTTTATACACTATAATATCAGGATGCTTTCCCCTTCCCTAATTATGTCCACATCTCTCCTCCATTTTCTTCCATATCCATACCGTTTCTGTCTATCCACAGAATGCAAGCATGCATCTAAGAAACAAAAATAAACTAAAATAAAATAGATAAAAGAAAAAATAAAAGCAAAATATGAGAATAGGTCTAAACAAGGAAACAGAAGAAACAGTAGAAGCACATAAAGATTCAGAAAACAAATGGCTGCATACATAGGAATCCCATAAAAAGCACAAAAATGAAAGCCACAATACAAACAAAATATAACTGTCATGTTAAGACAAACACACACACACACACACACACACACACACACAATAAATAAATAAATAAATAAATAAATAAATAAATAAATAAATAAAACAAAACAAAATAAAATGCCCTAATACAAAATCATGGGACAAAGGACCACCAAAATTAGCTTTGTTTTGTGTTGAGCATCTTCTTTTGGGCATTGAGTTTACATTCCCTTTTGAAGATATTCCACATTGATATTTCAGAGTCACTGTACCAATTTGCAAATTACATAAAATGAATGAGGACTTCTCATTTGTGCTCTACAGATTCGTGCTCAGCATTCTTAAGTGCCATTCTACTCTCAATTGACAAAAATTAGAAAGAACCAAAATTCCCTTCAAGTATTTAATATATAATAAATATGTGGTACATATATAAGGTGTTAGTCAGATGAAAAGCAACATGTAATTAGGCAATGTGTCTGATCTAGAAAAGAACATATTAAGTGAGGTAATTCAGACCCATAAGGAAAACCATCACTTATCTGTAACATCTCATCTGTAATTCCTAGTTCCAAGCTCATACATGAGTATATAACTTCGAGTATATGTACAAATACAAAGAGAACATATGTCAGGCTACAATAGAGACATATATATCAGGTTACAAGTGATTTGAAAGTTAAAATGGGAAAGAGAGAGATGTTGTGTTAGATAGGGAAGACAGAAGGAGAAATATGTATAAAAGAAGTAGAGGTTATAATAGGAGTAAAAATGTCATAAGAAATGGGATTATTTTCTATTGTCTTAGTCAAAAGACACCATGACTACAGCAATTCTTTTTTTTTTTTTTTTTTTTTGGGGTTTTCGAGACAGGTCTTCTCTGTATAACCCTGGCTGTTCGGGAACTCACTTTGTAGACCAGGCTGGCCTTGAACACAGAAATCTATCTGCCTCTGCCTCCTGAGTAGCAATTCTTATAAAAGAAAGGATTTAATTGGAGATTGCTTAAAGTTTCAGAGGTATAGTCTATCATTAGCATGGCAGTTTGCATGGTGACAGGCAAGTCTTCTGGAGAGTTCTATATCTTATCTGTATTGCAGGCAGCAGAAAGAGAGAAAGAGGAACTGGGCCTGGTTTCAGCTTCTGAAACTCAAAAGTCCCACCTCATTTACCATACTTCTTGCATCAAGACCACACTTATGTCAACAAGCATACATCTCCTAATTTTTTTCAAATAGGGCCACTCCCTAAACCTAGAAATAAAAGGTACCATAGAGGCCATTCTTATTCAAAACACCACAACTATTTGCCTAAAGTTACGTACACTACTATTAAGTTTGTGTATACATATACAAATAAAGATTAAGTGAAACTTTCCCATCTTGGCTAACAACACGCAGACAATGGCCTTACAACACCATCCTTCAATATATGGCCTAAGAACATATAAGCTGCTGGGTATAGTTGTTGGTCAGAGTTGTCCAAGAGACTCACAAAGTACTACAGGTTATTATCCTCGACTCCCTCTCAGATGTGGAAAGTCCAGTTGCTGAAAGATACTTTATATTTTGGATACAGGATCCACAGGATATTAGTTATTTGAGCAGAAAACCTCCTCACTGAGAGTAATTTTCATGGTACAAGGAGGTACCATATAATCTTCTAAGAAACAGAAGCAACTAATAGTTCTACACATGTACTCATGAGCTATGGACACTTCCAACAAGTCATAATGTCTCTGAGGCTATGGTATTAATATTCTTACCCTGTCAATCACCAAGTGATCCATAACCTATAGTTTGCTAATAGAACTTAAGACATGTTCAACGAGAAGGTATGATTATGTAGTACAATAAAAATTAACCAGAAAACCTGGTAGTAGTAAAGTCATGAGATCTTGAAAAGAACCTACAAATATTACATTACTAAATTGCCATAATTCATAAATAAGTTCTTTTGAATATCTTTTAAATTTATTATTTCACTTTATAACCTGATCACAGCTTCCACTCCCTCTTCTCTTCTCAGTTCCTCCCACTTCTCTTTCCCTACTCCACATCCAACCCTTCACTCTTTCCCTCAGAAGAGAGGAGGCCACCCAAGGATATCAACTAGCTTTGACATATCTAGTTGACTTATCAAGGTAATATCAAGCAGTAAGTGAAGTGGAGGATTCTAAATCTGTCAAGTAGTGCAGACTCAAGTGGTGCTTTGCTGATATAGACTCACGAGGCATTTTGATAAGGCAAGACCTGTAGGTGGACATGGAATGTTTGGAGAGAGTATAAATAGGACTCTAAGGACAGTGATGGCATGCTTACATAGCTAGCTAGCTATGTAATGCTTTATGGGTCTTGTGTCTTAGCTGATCTTTGCTTCCTTGAGAAAGACATTGGCAGAGTACTTCTCCTGGAATGCTGGTTGGTCCTGGTCAATCTCACTGACTTCCACCAAGGCCTGATGGTTTCTGCTAGATATTGCCAACACTCCAGATTCATGATTGGTATCCTGACATTACTGAACTGCATTGCTGGTACCCTGAAAATGGAGATTGGAAGTGCCTCAGGGAACTACTTCTAAACAGGTCCACACCTCCTTGTCCTTTTTACCATGTTTTCTCCCATACCTTTGGACTGTGGGCTAGAAGGGGGTTCCAAGCACTTGAGAACTTTTATTAAAAGTAGGTTTTAAAAAAATGTAAGCGTACAAGTGTGACTCGGCACATCTTTTATTGAGACTAAACAAACCAGCCTTTATAACTAGAATCTAAACATTTGTCTTTGCTCAAAGAAAAGTGTAGCTCTCATTAAATAAACTTCTGTCTGAAGCAGATGGAGACCATTACAGACAACTAGAACTGATTAAATGCTGAGAACAAGAGATCATATGGTGCCAAGTCCCAATGGGTATATCTTTAACACCATTCCTGCATCCAAGGCTCAGAGTTAATTGCAAAAGTAGGGGTGGACAGATTGCATGAGCCAGAAAACCATGAAATTGGCTGTGAGATTGTGTCCTCTAATGTCAAAAGGGTTACACAAATGTAATTTCATCAATATGGCTGCCAAAGGAAGATCTGAACAATTTTGTCATTAGTAGATATGCTAAGACAGAAGTTTTGTGATTGGAATAAGAATGGGTCACATATTCTCATATATTCAATTGTATGGCCATCAGGGTATAGAACTACTTGAAAAGATTTTAAAAAATAAGAGCTATCATCTTATAGGAGTGGGTCTTATAGATGTGGCCTTGGAGAAAGGTTGCTCTCTTTGCCTGTTTGCTCTTGCAGGCAAGGAAACTCTTGTTCTTTCTGACAAGTATATTCCTTCTGCAGCCTTAGAGCATACTGCTTTGGAATTCTGGCATACCCTGAAGATCGACTGAGACATCCAGTTGCTCATGGACAGAGCAACTCCTGAATTATTGGAATATCATTTGGTAAACAGCAATTACTGAACAAACTTGACCATAGCCTCAAATTCATCCTGTACATATAGATTTATTCTATGAATAACAATCTTTTAGAGAACCTTGACTACTAAAGAAGTGAAATATCTCTCTAAGCTTAACTTCAGAACAACAACAACTCTAAGAACTACAGGCATTTAGGGAATATCAATAGTGGGGAAAAATCATGGACTTATTCCCTCAGAGGACCATTTTTCTAATATAACACTAAGTGGTCACTGCTGAGAATATTTGGATTCAGATAACAGCAGGAAAGAGAGCAGAAGGGAGGAATGGGAGGGGGGGAGAAATTAAAAATACATATATTTGGCAAAAGCTAGCCTGCCTTTAGGATTGAAATAATTAGGTAATGAAGAAACAGACATAGGTACATAATGCTGTATTGGAGTGGTCCATGGTCTCAGATAGAGATTTACTAATAGCCTGGAAGCCTAGCACTTTTATTATATGCAGCTGAATAAGGAGGTTTCATTTCTATTTGTCAGGGTTTTCTTGATGAACATAATTTATAGAATGAATTTATCATATAGAAAAGGAATTTAATAGAATGATTTACAGGCTGCAACCAGCTAATCTGACAAAGATAGTTGTGGAAAAGAAAGTCCTAGATTATAGTAGTTGCCCAGTCCACAAGACTAGATGTCTCCATTTGTCTTCAGTACACACTGGAATCTTAAAGAAATAAGTTCCAATGGCTGTGAAGAAGTGCACTTGCTATCAAGGAAAAAGAAACCAGACCAAGAGGAAAGGTTCCTCCTGTCTTATGTAGGCTTCCCAAAGGTGTGGTCTAGATTTAATCTCAGTTTTCCCAGATCAAAATGTATAGATTAAAGTGTTTTTTTCTCAAAATTCTGTATTAGAAGTGGGCTTCCTACTTGAAATTAAACAGCATTCCCTCTCTCCTATGCTCTCCATATTTGGATTTTATTTATTTCCAGATGTGGTCAAGTTGAAAATAACATTGGTAATCTCTTCAGGGAGTCTCTGTATGAGCATGGTCTTTAGCTACAGTTATGCAGTAATAGGAGGCTATGGTTGATAATTTCTTTCCACATTGTCACCCATAATTAAATCAGAGGAAGGCCTAGCCATTCAAATGAGCCTGCTCAGAAAAAGACCTTGCCATTTTTAGCCACACTTGACATGGCTATGCTCTCGTCAACAATGCTCCTATACTTTGCTTTTATATACTCTCCAGAATACTCCATTTAATAAAATCTGTTAAACAGCCAATACTACTTTCAAGTCATTGTAATTCTAAATAAGGCAAAACTAAAATTTGTCCTAGTTGGAAACAGTGGTCAAGGAGAAGATAAAATAACATTAATTTTTACATATCCACCCCAGGCTTCTATGAGGGTGTTCCCTCATCCACCTACCTACCCCCCCTTCCCTACACTGGCATCATCCATTTTGTTGTGAAATTGTGTCCATTGATGTTAGGAGATATTAAGGAAAAGTTATCATTACTTCTCCAAAATTGACCATATATCAGTCACAAAACAGGCCTCAACAGATACAAGAAGATTGAAATAATCTCCTGCACTCTATCAGATCACCATGGACTAAGACTGGTCTTAAATACCAACAAAAACAATGGAAATCACACATACATATGGAAGCTGAGCAACTCTCTACTCAATGATAAGTTCGTCAAGGAAGAAATAAAGAAAAAAATGAAAAGCTTTTTAGAATTTAATGAAAATGGAAACATATCATATCAAAACGTACAGGACACAATGAAAGCAGTGCTAAGAGGAAAACTCATAGCTCTGTGTTCCTCCAAAAAGAAACTGGAGAGAGCTTACACTAGCAGCTTGACAGCACATGTGAAAGCTCTAGAACAAAAAGAAGCAAATTCACACAAGAGGAGTAGATGGCAGGAAATAATCAAACTCAGGGCTGAAATCAACCAAATAGAAAGAGAGAGAGAGAGAGAGAGAGAGAGAGAGAGAGAGAGAGAGAGAGAGAGATATACAATTTATCAACAAAACCAGGAGTTGGTTCTTTGAGAAAATCAACAAGACAGATAAACTCTTAGCCAGATTAAGCAGAATGCACAAAGACAGTATCCAAATTAATAAAATCATAAATTAAAAGGAAATATAACTATGAAATATATCTTAAATAATTTTTTGATTGTTAAATATTAATAGTTGAAAATATTAAGATCATGATCTACCAAAAAATAAATTATTCTTAAATTTTTTAATAGTAAGACTTTATGACCCTTTTGGTCACCCCTCTCTTCCACACAACCCATAACTCCTCCAGAAAAAAAACCTGTCTCCAGGAGGATGCTCCTACCCCCTACCCAACTAGAGCTCTAAAGTCTCTGGGGCCTCCAGTCTCTTAAGGGTTAGGTGCATCTTCTCTGACTGAACCGAGACCTGACAGTCCTCTTCTGTATATGTGTTGGGGTCTTCATATCAGCTGGTGTATGCTGCCTGGTTAATGGCTCAGTGTCTGAGCAATCGCAGGGTCTAGGTCAGTTGAGACTACTAGTCTTTCGATAGGGCCGCCCGCTTCCTCAGATTCTTCCGGTTTTTTCCTAATTCAACAAGGGTCACCAGTTTCTGTCCATTGGTTGGGTGTAAATATCTTCATCTGATTCTTTCACCTGCTTGTTGGGCTCAGTCATGATAAACTCAGTCATGATAAACTGTTTGTAAGAACACCAGTAGCATCAGCAATAGTGTCAGGTCTTGGGGCCTCCCTTTGAGCTGGATCCCAATTTGGGCATGTCACTGGACCTCCTTTTCTTTTTCATTCTTAAACATATCTTTAAACTCTATAAAATTACGCTTCTAGTTTGTGGGACCATGAAAGGTGACCTGGTTTCTGGTTGAGCTAGATGTGAAACCGCGGTAACCCCACAGGTCACCCCACAGGAGATAATTATATAAGGGATGGTAGACATGTTTTTGTTGTTGTTGTTTGTCTGTTTGTTTGTTTTTCGAGACTGGGTTTCTCTGTGTAGCCCTGGCTGTCCTGGAACAAACTTTGTAAACCAGGCTGACCTCGAACTCAGAAATCCGCCTGCCTCTGCCTCCCAAGTGCTGGGATTAAAGGCGTGCGCCACCATGCCCGGCTGATGGTAGACATTTTGCCATACTCCTGGACACCAGGCTCCTGACATGAGGTGGCAGCTCTCAATAGGTCTTTAGACATTAGTCACATAAGGGCAATGCCTAAGCCCCTCCACAGGTAGAAAACTTGACCACAGGTCAAGCAGCCTCCAGACAGATCTCCATTTTAATGGAGTTACTAAAGGTCTGGAGGCTTAGCCAAGAAAATACTTTTCCCAGACATTCCTCCCTGCAAAAAGTATTTGACCCCAGGCCTCCCCTGAGAAGGTGTGGTATTGGGGTATGGTTTTACTCATCTATTTTCCAAATGGAGTTAACAGATATATACAGAATATTTCACCCTAAAATAAAAAAGTATTCCTTCTTCCAAGCACCTCATGGTACCTTTTCCAAAATTGACCATATATTCAGTCACAAAATAAGCCTCAACAGATACAAGAAGATTGAATTATCCCATGCATCCTATCAGATCAACACAGACTAAGACTTAAATAACAACCAAACCATAGAAAACCCACAAATCCATAGAAACTGAGCACCTCTCTACTCAATGATAATGTGGTCAGGGAAGAAATAAGGAAAGAAATTAAAGATTTCCTAGAATTGAATAAAAATGATGACACAGTATACCCAGCCTTATGGGGAACAATGAAAGAGGAAAATTCATAACACTAAGAGTCCTTGTAAAGCAACTGGAAAGATTCCAAAGTAGCCACTTAACAGCACAACTGAAAGCCGTATAACAAAAAGAAGCAAACACACCCAAGAGGACTAGACAGCAGGAAATAGTAAAACTCCAGGCTAAAATCAACCAAATAATAATAAAAGGAACTATGCAAAGAATCAAGAATACCCAAAAGCTGGTCCTTTGAGAAAATCAACAAGAAAGATAAACCTTTAGCCAAACTAACTAGAAGTTACAGAGATAGTATCAAAATTAACAAAATCAGAAGTGAAAAAGGAGAGATAACAAGAGAAACAGAGAAAAATTAAAAACAAAACAAAACAACAACAGCAACAACAACAACAACAACAACCAATAGATCCTAGTACAAAAGGCTATATTCAGCCAACTTGGAAAATCTAGATGAAATGGATGATTTTCTAGACAGATGATAAATAACAATGTTAAATCAAGAACAGACTATCTAAACAGTCCTATATCCCCTAAGGAAATAGGAGAAATCATTAAGAACTTCCAAATAAATAAATAAATAAATAAATAAATAAATAAATAAATAAATAAAGCAAGCAAGCTCAGGCAATAGGAGAAATCATTAAGAACTTCCAAATAAATAAATAAATAAATAAATAAATAAATAAATAAATAAAGCAAGCAAGCTCAGGCCCAAATGGCATTAGTATAGAATTCTACCAAACCTTTGAAGAAGAGCTAATACCAATACTCCTCAAACTATCTCATAAAATAGAAACAGAAGGAACACTACCTAATACATCCTATGGAGCCATAGTTAATCAGATACTTAAACCACAAAAAGACCCAAGAAAGAAAGAGAACTTCAGACCAATTCTGCTTATAAATATCAATGCAAAAATACTCAATAAATTTCTAGCAATCCAAATCCAAGAACATATCAAAATGACCATTCACCATGATCAAGTAGGTTTCATCCCAGGGATGTAAGGTTGGTTAAATGTATGAAAATACTTTAAGGTAATCCACTATATAAACCAACTCAAAGAAAGAAAAACAGCATGATTGTCTCAGATGCTGAAAAATTATTTGACAAAATATAATACCCCCTCATTTTAAAAGTATTGGAGAGATCAGGAATTCAAGGACCATACTTATACATAATAAAAGCCTATATAGCATATATTACTATACTCTTCTTCTATGTTATGGTGTGCTTACAGACAGGAACCTAGTATGGCTGTCCTCTGAGAGGCTCACCAAGCAGCTGACTGAGAAAAAGCAGATACTTACACCCAACCATTGAACTAAATCAAGGACCCCTGTGATGGAATTAAGGAAAGGCTGGAAGAAGCCGAGGACAATAGAGGCTATAGGAAGACCAGCTGTCTCACCTAACCTGGACCCCTAAAATCTCTCAGACACTGAGCCACCAACCAGGCAGCATATACTAGCTGGTCTGAGGCCCCAGACAGCTATATAACAGAGGACTCCATGGTCTTGCCTCAGTGGGAGAAGCGCCTTGAGAGACTTGAGGCCCCAATTGAAGTCGGGGCCATTTTCTTTGAGACAGGGAGAGAAGGAACGAGATGAGTAGCTGTAGAAAGGGCAACTGGCAGGGAGCAATAGCTGGACTGTAAAATGATCAAAGTAATAAAAAAATGTAACTGTTTTTTAAATAATTGAAATGCATACACAAAGACAACTAAACATAATAATGAGGGACATTCATAGTAATCTTTTGGAGAAAAATTGTATCTGTGTGCTATATAGGACACGGCACAGATTTAAAATTTTGTTTCTTTTTCATAATGCTCAGGGTATATCTTTCACTTTATAGAATCCATTCATAATTAATCATAATTAGATTAATGAAAAATTAACTGTACATCACTCTCTTGGAACAGATTAAATAACAGCTTGTGGTTAGGGTTGATTAAGATGAAATCTCAAGTAACATCAGTTTCAAGTCTCTGCCAAATCTTGTTACAGACCTACAAATCTATACATACAGAACAAGAGTGCTAGGTATTTATGTTAAAAAAAAAAGATAAAAAGCTATCTTAATTTTCAGAGCTAACTTGAAAAAGATTCCCATGGCTAGCTGTCTTTCTGCCTCCTGATCCAATGCTTTGTGAGCAGTTGTCCACATTTCATGGTCTGACCATGCCTCTATGAACTGTAAAGTGTTCCCTGTATCATTCCATCCATGTCATGATGGATGGGACTCTTGAAATTCACAACTCAAATATAAAGCTCACAATCTTACATAGTTTCAAATACCATTTTCACAATAATAAGACAATTAAAATGATTTGAGAAGCCATTCCTCGGAAAATACATATCTACACATGAAGCTAGGTCTCCATGCAGACTGCCAGTTTAACTGGCATCGTGTGTTGAAGATGCTATCTGCTTTCTATTCTATGGTTTTGTCATTTTTGTCAAAAACCAAGCATCTATAGGTATGTGGGTTTATTTATGGGTCTTTGATTCTATTTCATTGACCAACCTGCCTGTTTCTGTACAAATGCCATGTTGTTGTTGTTGCTGTTGTTATTTTTTAATCACTATCGCTCTGTAGTAAATTTGAAGTCTGGGATGGTGATTTCTTGAATCCACTTAGAAGGGGGAACAAAATAATCATGGGAGGCAGAGGGAGGGAGGAGCCTGGGTGGGTGAGAGAATGGGGAGGGCAAATGGGCTGAAATTCGGGGTCAGGATCTCATAAGCAGAGAGACAGGACTGAGGCCCAGAGAGCAAGGAAAATGAATGGAAATATGCAGCTGCCAAATATTGGGGATGAGGGGAATCTCTAGGAAGTCCCAGAGTCCTGTGATGTGGAAGTAGCCCAGGAGTCAATTCATGTAACCTTAGCTGAAATTCCCAACAGTGGGGATATAAATCTGAAGAAACCACCTCCAGTAGCCAGAGAAGACTCAGTGGAGAGACTGGAACACCAGCCCACCTACAAAACTTCAAAATTGATCCTGTCTAACAAAGTGCATGCTCAAAGATGGAGCAGAGAATGAATGAATAGCCGACCAGGGAGAGACCCAACAGGATACTCATCCCATTGAAAGTTACTAATCTTTGACACTACTGACACTGTTATGCTTACACACAGGAGCTTAACAAAACTGTCCTCTGGGAGGACTAAAACAGATACATATACTCCAAACATTACATGTTGTTCAGGGACCCTTATGGAAGAGTTGTAGGAAGGATCAAAGGCCATGAAGGGGTAGGAACCCCACAGGTAGACCAACAGTGTCAATTAACCTGGACCTCTGTAAGCTCCCAAAGAATGAGCCATCAGCCAAAGAGCATACATGGGATGGTCAGAGGCCGCTGGAATATATGTATAGTAGAGGGCTACTTTGTCTGGCTTTAGTGGGATTGAATGTGCCTAATCCTAAAGAGATTTATGCATCAGGGAAGGGGTTATACCCAGGGGTGAAATACTTTCTTAAAGGGAAAGGAGGTTTGGGGGAGGAAACCTGTGAGGGAAGAATAGGATTGGTATAGTATTTGGGATGTAAATAAATTGATTAATTACACAAAGAAATTTCTGAAAGTCAGTTTTCTACATTTTTGAGTTTATGGATTTCTGGACTGTGTTCTAAAATAAAATACAGAAGATTGAAACAGGTTAAAGAAACACACCTTCAGCAGCCTATAATTCATAAAAATCTTAGATATAAAGAAATCATGAGGTGTTATGAATAAAGCCATATGCATGATGCTCTAGGCTAATTCCAATATCCAATTACAAGGGTGGTATTTATCAAATTCCTCACCATATAGCACAGATCAATAACACAAAGATGGTAAAGATCTGAGGAATCTATGAAGGAATGAAGTCTGAATGAACTGGTGCATGGGCATGATCATGGTAAAGACTCGAGGATCTCAGATGATGGAGGAGCAGCAAAGCCTTGCCATCCTTTGATAAGGCTTAGAGGCATGGCAATGCTTGCCCTCATCCAAGTGTGAAAGTTCACATCTGTACAATGCATACTCTGTTCTTCCAGGTACTTTAATCGCTTCAGATGATAGCCGATGCAGCTAGTGGCCCCAAATGTATGAGTGTGTGTCCATATGAGTGTGCTTTCCTTTCCCGAGTGGACATAGTTGCTTTTGTCCCTGGAGAAATGCTAAAAGAGAGAAGAGACAATGGCAGATAAGTCCCATCATCTTTAGTAACCTATATATAGGTAAAAATGGAAATCAATGAGAAGTCTATGTTTCTAATCTTATGTTTCTATATTTAAGCCAGCCTTGATGAAAAGCTGCATGTGCATATGTGTGTAATAGAATCAATTCCTTTAGAAATCTTGCACGGTTTTCAACATAACCTTTAAATTGTGCTTTATCTTCACTTGACTTCAAACTAAATTCTTGGAAACTTCGAATAGCCACTTGAAGTCATGTGAGTACTAGAAGGTGAGAATATTCTACAGTGCCAATGGGTGTTTCTGTAGCTCAATCTTTGGACAGTGAACATTACCTCTAGGAAATTTAATACAGGATTTATGGTTCAGTCTGAGACCACATAAACCAAAGTATTTGTATGGCTCTGCTAATGCACCTGTGGCCATTTCAAAGAGATTACAACATTTTGAAGTACTAGAATCACAATTATTATGGCAGAAAAAAAAAATTCTTGTCATAGAAATAAAATGATAGAGAAGATTTCAGTGATTGTTGGATTGGTTACTTAGAGGTCTAAATATATTATTTTCCTAGATACTTCAAAAGGCATGGTCATCGATAGTGAAATCTTTATTTCCCTCCCTTCACTTCCCATTTTTCCCCACTTCATATTTTTCTCCTGTGCAGATTCTTTGCAAATAAATTATTTAATAAGCATTAAGATCATTATGCAAGAGGCTACAGTGTTGTTAATTAGGATACTTATTTTAGAGTTTGCCTCCTTCTGTTTTAGATTAGTTCATGCATGTTTCTGTATGCTTTTATTTTGTTTGTCTGTTATCAGTTAGTTAAAGTATAGTCTAGTTCTGGCTATTCAAATAATGTAGAGACTCTTCGAGCTTGTTTTCATGGAGTCTATAAGGATATATGGGAATGGAAAGGCAGAGAATATTCTTTCCAAATGTGAAGGTAGATATTAATGAGACTCCATTATCTAAACAACCAAGAGTCTTGAGTTGAAGCAAGTTTTGCATTATATGGACCTTGGATTAATGCTCACTTCATTTGTGATCCAGGGCAAATTTATGAACCAATATCCAGTTTATCCTTTTTAAAGGAGGGCAAATTTGAGCCTATGTGAGTCTTCTGTAATGTGAACCAAGTAAGACTAGGTTACAAGATATGCTCTCCCTTACCCTAGTGTGTATTTGTGTTCGTGTGTGTGTGTGTGTGTGTGTGTGTGTGTGTGTGTGTGTGAATTCTTATGAATGTATGCCCATATATGTTCCACTGCAGTCACTGAGAGGCTAGAGGACTACCGTGTCCACTCATCATTACTTTCTACCATATTTCTATCATATTTCAGACACAGCCTCTTGGATGCTTTTTCTTTTTTTTCTCCCTATAGGAGGTTAGCTGGTCCAAGATTTCTTAGTAATTTTTCTGTCACTACTTCCTTCCTTCATGCAGGAGTTGTGGTAGTATAAATGGTCAGTCTGGACATCTGGCTTTGTATGGACTTTTGAATAATTGAAACTCAAGTCCTCATGCTTGAACAGCAAGCAATTTTATCTTCCAGACAAACCAATTCTTTAATAAATATGTGGCAACTAACTGGAAAAGTAGAAAGTGGTCAACATGAAGAGATTATGGTCAGCCAAGAACAGAATGGAGTATCACTTCCTGGCATATGAAGATGGAAGATGCCAAAGGTAATGGATGATGTTTATGAAGAGAGATGTATAAAACAAATGCCAAAGTGAAATGGTGCTACTTGCAAATTCATACATATGTGGTGCAAGGTTCCTAAGATGATCCTGTATTACATTAGGGAAAAAAGCCTAAAATGCACAGAAAATGGATGTATATTTTGTTTTATTTTCAGATTATACTCAGCATGGTTCTGTCTCTAGAATACTTTGGTGAAATGAGTCACAGGGTTCAGGCAGTAAAAGTTTTGAGTGAATAGTAGGTAGTAGAAGATAAATGGCCTATGGGGAAAGCCAATATAACCAAGACACTGCTGTCTTCTAGACAGCATCCCATCTATCTCAAATTATGTCAGCTCTACCTTCCAAATAGATGTGGGATCTGACTTCTCCCCACCCCCACATCCTCTTCTACACTAGCTTCTTCACCTTTCATATTGCAAAAGCCCCCAGTGCTTCTTTCAACCACTGTTCATTTATTTTCCCCTAGTACTACAAGTGATTCTTCTAAAAGTCAGCAATTTCCTGTCACAGTTCTATCACAGTTGGTCTAAGAGTTCTTCGTCTTATCAAGAACGAAAGCTGAGTCTCTTACCAAGGACTATGAGGTCACATGGTGCCTTGATTCCATCCCCCACTCATCTCATTTGCCTCTGTGCTCACTACAGTTTCACTGAATATGACATTGTATAGATTTTCATTGAAAAAATAATTTCTTTGCTCATTTCATTTAAACTATCAATTTTCTTTCAGCATCTTTATGTCTTCCCTGATATTTTTTCTTTATTTGTCGCTTCTAATTAAATAACAGTTTACTTGTGGACTACCAATTGTCATTTTCTAATATTAATTAATTAAACAATTGGAATATTGGATTAGATAGATTTTTTTTCCTTTCTTCCAGAGACTGGCAAATGTAGAGGGCGAATGTCATATGATGAAAAAAGTCAAAACAATGAAGGAAATGTAGTAGGGTAACCTTTATTTTTGACAATCTTCTTCATCTGATCAAATATTGAAATGGTGTATCTCCTCTCCATATGATCTAACTGAAGATGTGATATGAAGTATGTACACTTCTCCCATATTTCTCTAAAAACCAAATACAATTCATAAAAAACCCTAAGAGTAACTGGAATAAAATTACATTTAAGGTTTCATAGTCTCATGAAATAATCTGTGTATATTTGGAGAGATATTTTCCTTTGAATCGTTAGCATCAATAGCCAGAACTTAATTTCATGATTGTCAACCATGTAGCAGGATTTTTTTTTTGATCAGAACACAATTTAAAATATAAACAAACAACTATTACTGTCTCCAATGGAGGAGTTAGAGAAAGGACTAAAGGAGCTGAAAGGGATTGTAACTCCATAGCAAGAACAACAATATCAACCAACCAGACCCTCCAGAGCTCCCAGAGACTAAACCACCAACCAAACAATACACATAGAGGGATCCATGGCTCCAGCTGCATTTGTAGTAGAGGATGGTCTTGTAGGGAATCAATGGGAGAAAAGCACCTTGGTCCTATGAAGGCTCAATGCCCCAGTGTAAGGGAATGGCAGGGTGGGGAGGCAGGAGTGGGTTGGGGGACCTCCCTCACAGAAGCAGGGGAAGGGGATATGAGATATTGGGTTTCTGGGAGGAAACCTGGAAAGGGGATAACATTTGAAACATAAATAAAATAACCAATAAAAATTTAAAAATAAAAATATAAACAAACAAACAAATACATAAATTGTAAACTTACCTTCATTTAATTTATTAAGTCCTTTGCAAACTATGGCATTTTGACATAGCTAAAGTCCAAAACAGATATGCTAACTAGCATGGAAGATAATTTGTGACTTATTTAGAACTTTCCTGCATTGAGAATAATGACTACTGCCAGCTGAGAACTAAGAAGAAACAATTACATAATAAGATAAGCTGGACTATTTTAAAGTATATGTGTGTATACTTAAGTAAATGTGTACAAGCATCTATGTGATGGGTTATATGTGTGTGGTTTTGTTTACTTAATGACACACATGCATGCACACACACACACATCTGTACATTTTAAAACACCTATTCATCCTCTGCAAAATCTACAGTATACATTTCTAACTAAAATGCATAACTTTGATCATGCAACAAAACCGCTCTTTCATCTCTTCATTATTTGAATTGGTCAGGCTCGGTACTGGGCAAATAATGGTGAAGGCTAATGAAGATGTCTGCAATGCTCAGAAAAGCCACCCTCTGCCCTGAGAGCTCTGCCGAAACATCTCTGATTGAGAAACAAACCCCATGATTTCTAGGTTTTTTTTTTTTTTTTTTTTTTTGTCAAAGGACATGCTTAATTGAATGCCCACTTGCAATCTTATTATAAATTAAGTTTGAAAATATAAGAATCCTCACCTTCTTTTCATTAATATTTCTATAAATGTGTACATGGAACTTGAGTTGATTTATTAAAAAGGAAAGTTAACTTCTTTTTATAAACTGTGGCATCTAATTTTGAGATTTGAGACAGCATTTTCTGATTTATGCTGGCATTAATAACATTGAATCTGAGAAAATCACCGCTCCCTCCCGGTTGGGCACTACCCTTGGGAGGAGAGGTCATGGCTATCTAACAGCGGCATCCACAGCTGCTCATGCTGACGCAGGTTTGAGTGTTATTTCCTTGACAGAGGTCACAGAGAAGCAGTAGAAGATAATTTTATGAGGCATCTGCTATATTTGTGGTTATACTCATTCTTCGAGATTGACCTACAAACTTTAGTTTCTACAAGAAAATAACTTTAAATCAAGATGCAGGGGGTTATAAATGGAAAGCCATAACAAATGAACTTTCATGTGAATAGAATGCTAGCTTCAATTGAAAAATCAATATAGTTAAAACCAATAAAATGTTGGTTTCAAGGGAGACTTAAATAGAGGTCAAAATGGATATATTTAACTTGAAAAGCTATAAGGTATAATATAAAAAGCCAGCTAGGGCAAAGCACAGGACAGTTAATGCTTTGTGTTTTCCACAGGATTCATTTATAAGTGTTTTACTTTTAATATTACTTTTTGGCAAATTATTCCAAGTATATAATCATGGTGATAAGCTATGATATATTCCAAGTTTTAAATATTATTGTTGATTTCTGAAGCAAATGAAATTGCTGTGAAATGCATAAAAATATTAAATTTTCCTCTTTAGCTATCTTGGATTACATTCCTAAAGCATTGTTGGCAAATGGTAGGTATCTTCTAAATTCAAATGAATAGAAGCTTTGAAACTTGAACTGAGTTCAAATTCTGATTTATTATTATCACATGTATTTGATATTAGATAAGTTATAAAGTTTTTCTTTTTCAGAATCTGATTCATCATCTAACAAATGTATATTTACATAATAATTGTGAGATCATTTGAGGAGATTAATGGAATGTCTCATGTATACAGGTTATGGCTGCACAAACCTTACACTGCAGCACTTAAGAGGCAGAATCCAGGGTGCTGTGAGTTTAAGACTAATCTAGTCTACATAGAAAGATCTAAGCAAATACTAACAAGGAAAGAAATTCCTATATAAAAATAAATATTGGTTATTACATATTTCACACTCATACTACATACCTTCTTTGTAGAATAAACAAAACCTAATATGTCTAATGAAACACTTTAAAATTTCTCATAAAAGACCAAAATCTTGAATTTAGGCATTTGTAGGAAATGGATTTTTCAAACATTGCTGCTTAAAAACTAGCCTTTTTCCATAGTAGGTAGTGCATATCATCAGTAGGTAGTACTTATCATCAGTCATCCACAGAATTCTCAGATGCAGATGTAATTCCAAATAGAAATTTGTCATATCAGAAAGATAATTTTATACAATAATAGATATTCATGTAAGAAAATCTACCCCTAAAAATAATACAAATTTGTATCATTGTAGAATTTGTTCATAAAAAGAAATTATACCTCTTTTTGGTTCATGGTAGAGAAAATGGAACCATTTTACTAGGAAAGCTTCATCACCAGGTATCTAAGTGATGGTAGAACGTATGAATATTTTTGCCAGCTACTGAGGACCCTGAATATCAAGATCAGCATTGTCAAGTAAGACATTTATGCCTGTCAACTGAAATGGTATTTTATATTGGGGAACCTACATTGCTTCAGCTTGAGGCAGGTAGGAAGTAGATGCTTATGAAACTATACGTGGATCATGATCCTCTGCTCTAAGAAAATTCACCTTCGTAATGAAATTTCCAGTGTCTTACGGATTCTGATGATATGTATTTCAGTATTCATGAACAAAAATATTTTTTGTAAAAACAATAGAAACATAGCAGAAGTAAAATGGAGAGAAGTAAATCTTCACCCAATCCTGAAAAGGAATCACAAATCTCAGAACATTTCACCTGAGAGATTAAACACTAAAAACAAGCAGAAATATTTATCATCAGAAATTTGTTTTACTACTGCATAGGGCTTTTTCTACTTTTACTACTGTTAATAATAATCAAAGGGTTTTTTAATGGAAAAATATGTTATTCTTGAATGTTATAAAGAATATTTGCTAAAACAATCTCCTTATCTATATTGCCCATATCACTGATCCGTTCTTGTAGACAAAAAGAGTTAGGTGTTGTAAGAGGTATACTAGAAAAATTTCTGATGGTATTTCTGACCAAGTAAGGCTTTGAAAATTCTTAAATCTACTAAGATTTTATTTTTTTAAAGTCAGGAGAACTACAGACCAATTTTCCTATAAATATCAATGCAAAAATACTCAATAAAATCCTCACAAACAGAATCCAAGAACACATCAAAATGATCATCCATCATGACCAAGTAGGCTTCATCCCAGGAATACAGGGATGGTTTAATATATGGAAATCCATCAACATAATCCACTTGTCTTAGTGGGGGTTTCTATTCCTGCACAAACATCATGACCAAGAAGCAAGTTGGGGAGGAAAGCATTAATTCAGCTTACACTTCCATACAGTTGTTCATCAGCAAAGAAAGTCAGGACTGGAACTCAAGCAGGAGCTGATGCAGAAGCCATGGAGGGATGTTCTTTATCGGCTTGCTTCCCCTGGCTTGCTCAGCCTGCTCTCTTATAGAACCCAAGACTGCCAGCCCAGAGATGGTCCCATCCACAAGGGGCCCTTGATCACTAATTGAGAAAATGCCTCACAGCTAGATCTCAGGGAGGCATTTCCCCAACTGAAGCTCCTTTCTCTGTGATAACCCAGCTGGGTCAAGTTGACACAAAAACTAGCCAGTACAATTGACCCATTGTCAACTTGCCACACAAATACATCACTAGTAAGCCTCAATCCTTAGTTCTTACTCAACCCCAAGATCTTAAATAACTTTAAAAGTCCCACAGTCTTTACATATTAAAAAGTTCAATCCTTTAAAAACATCTTTTAAAATTCAAAGTACTTTAAAATTCAGTCTCTTAACTGTGGGCTTCATTTTAAAACTTCCTTCAAGAGGGAAAAATATCAGGGCACACACAGTCACAATCAAAAGCAAAAATCAATCTCCAACCATCCAATGTATGGGATCCAACTCATGATTCTCTGGGCTCCTCCAAGGGCTTGGGTCACTTCTCCAGCCATGCCCTTTGTAGCACACATGTTGTCCTCTAGGCTCCAGATGCCTGTACTCCATTGCTGCTGCTGTTCTTGGTGGTCATCTCATGGTAGTGGCATCTTCAAAACGCTGCTCTCTTCCGCTGTAACTTGGCTTCAACATTAGCCTCTCATAGGCTCTCTTCCTCGTGCCAAGCCTCAACTCCTTTGCATGACCCCTTCAGTCCTGGGCCATCAATTGCAACTGAGGCTGCACCTTCACCAATGGCCTTCCATGACCTCTCACAGTGCTTCCTTGGCCTCAGCTGCTCTGCATGACCCCTTCATGCCTCCAAAACCAGTACCACCTGGGTAACACTTAAAAATTACCCAGTCCCACTGCAGCAGGAGTACAACATTGGCTATCTCTGGAACGCAGCCTCCTTGTGCTTTCAGAAAACACTTCCCAGAAGATGTCACCTCAATGATGCTAATTTCTTAATTACCGCTAATTTTGTAGCTCCAGCTAACCAGCATCAATAGTCCCAGTAATGCCAAGTTTTTGCTTTAGTAGTTCTGGTATCTTGTTAATCACAGCTGATTCTTCAGCCCCAGCTAAGCAGAACCACAGAATCTTTACAATCAAAGTAACAATGGCCCTGAAAAGTCTTTAATTTTCCCTCTGAAATTTCACAAGCCAGGCCTCCATCTTCTGCACTGTTCTCAACATTATCTTCCAAGCTTCTATGCAACATCTCACAGAGTTCTTAACATCGAATAAATCTTCTAACCCAAAGTTCCAAAGTCCTTCTACAGTCCTCCCCAAAACATTGTCAGGTTTCACAGGAATACCCTATTCTGCTGGTACCAATTTTTCTTAGTCAGTGTTTCTCTTCCTGCACAAACGTCATGACCAAGAAGCAAGTTGGGGAGGAAAGCATTAATTCAGCTTACACTTCCATACAGTTGTTCATCAGCAAAGAAAGTCAGGACTGGAACTCAAGCAGGAGCGGATGCAGAAGCCATGGAGGGATGTTCTTTATTGGCTTGCTTCCCCTGGCTTGCTCAGCCTGCTCTCTTATAGAACCCAAGACTGCCAGCCCAGAGATGGTCCCACCCACAAGGGGCCCTTGATCACTAATTGAGAAAATGCCTCACAGCTAGATCTCATGGTGGCATTTCCCCAACTGAAGCTCATTTCTCTGTGATAACTCCAGCTGTGTCAAGTTGACACAAACCTAGCCAGTACACCACTATATAAACAAACTCAAAGACAAAAACCACATGATCATCTCATTAGATGCTTAGAGAGCATTTGACAAAATCCAACACCCTTTCATGACAAAAGTCTTGGAAAGATCAGGAATTCAAGGCCATACCAAAATATAATAAAAGCAATATACAACAAACCAGTAGCCAACATCAAAGTAAATGGAGAGAAACTCGAAGCAGCAATCCCACTAAAATATGGACTAGACAAGGCTGCCCACTTTCTCCCTACCTATTCAATATAGTACTTGAAATCCTAGCCAGAGCAATTCGACAACAAAAGGAGATCAAGGGGATACAAATTGGAAAGGAAGAAGTCAAAATATCACTATTTGTAGATGATATGATAGTATATATAAGTGACCCTAAAAATTTCACCAGAGAACTCCTAAACCTGATAAACACCTTCAGTGCAGTAGCTGGATATAAAATTAACTCAAAGAAATCAATGGACTTTCTCTACACAAAGGATAAACAGGCTGAGAAAGAAATTAAGGAAACAACACCCTTCACAATAGTCATGAATAATATAAAATACCTTGGTGTGATTCTAACTAAGAAAGGGAAAGATTTGTATGTCAAGAACTTCAAGTCCCTGAAGAAAGAAATAGAAGAAGATCTCAGAAGATGGAAAGATCTCCCATGCTCATTGATGGCAGGATTAATATAGTCAAAATGGCTATCCTGCCTAAAGCAATCTATAGATTCAATGCAATCCCTATCAAAATTCCAACTCAATTCTTCACTGAGTTAGAAAGGGCCATTTGCAAATTCATCTGGAATAATAAAAAACCTAGGATAGCAAAAACTCTTCTCAACAATAAAAGAACCTCTGGGGGAATCACCCTGCCTGACATTAAGCTGTACTACAGAGCAATTGTGATAAAAACTGCATGGTACTAGTACAGCAACAGACAGGTAGATCAATGGAATAGAATTGAAGACCCAGAAATGAACCCATACACCTATGGTCACTTGATATTTGATAAAGGAGCTAAAACCATCCAGTGGAAAAAAGACAGCATCTTCAACAAATGGTGCTGGCACAACTGGTTTTTTTCATGTAAAAGAATGCTAATTGATCCATTCTTATCTCCTTGTACTAAGCTCAAGTTTAAGTGATTCAAAGGCCTCCACATAAAATGAGAGACACTGAAATTTATAGAGGAGAAACTGAGGAAAAGTCTCAAAGATATGGGCACAGGGGAAAAATTCCTAAACAGAACAGCAATGGCTTGTTCTGTAAGATCAAAAATTGACAAATGGGACCTTATAAAATTGCAAAGTTTCTGTAAGGCAAAAAACACTGTTAAGAAGACAAAAATGCCACCAACATATTGGGAAAGGATCTTTACTGAATAAATCTGATAGGGGACTAATATCCAATATCTACAAAAAGCTCAAGAAGCTGGACTCCAGAAAAATGAATAACCCCATTAATAATGGGGAACAGAGATAAACAAAGAATTCTCAACTGAGGAATAATGAATGGCTGAGAAACACCTGAAAAAATGTTCAACATCCTTAATTAGCAGGGAAATGCAAATCAAAACAACCCTGAGATTCCACCTCAAAACAATCAGAATGGCTAAAAAAAATCAGGTGACAGCAGATGCTGGTGAAGATGTAGAGAAAGAGGAACACTACTCCATTGGTGGTGGGACTGCAAGCTTGTACAGCCACTCTGGAAATCAGTCTGGCAGTTCCTCAGAAAATCGGACATAGTACTAGCTGAGGATCCTGCAATACCTCTCCTGGGCATATACCCAGAAGATGTTCCAACTGGCAATAAGAGCACATGCTCGACTATGTTCATAGCAGCCTTATTTATAATAGCCAGAAGCTGGAAAGAACCCAGATGTCCCTCAACATAGGAATGGATACAGAAAATGTGGTACATTTACACAATGGAGTACTACTCTGCTATTAAAAACAATTAATTTATGAAATTCTTGGGCAAATGGATGTATCTGGAGGATATCTTTCTTAGTGAGGTAACCCAATCAGAAAATAACTTATATGGTATATGTGGTGTCCCTTCTCCACCAACATAGTTGGTGCAATGACAGGAGCCGTGCCGCACCCAATGACATCCATTGTGTTGTCAACTAGGCTAAGAGAGCCTGTACCCCTGCAGCCAGGTTCTGCACGCCTCCTAGGTCACCCGACTCAGCCCAGCTTACCAGAGGCCCACCTACGACCAGCCCACCTGCACAACCTGCGAGATGTCAGGAGACTTCAGGGTTCCAGCCAAACTCCAGAACGCCTGCGCAGAAGACTGGGGTCGGGGTTTCCCTTCCTTTATCTCCAAATGCTTGTCCACCATTAAACAGTCGTTCTAAGCAGAAGCAACCATGTAGCCTCTGAGTTCTTCTTTCTTCCCCCACTCCCTTAGTTTCATTTCAGCTTCAGGCCAATCCTCCAGGAACCCAGTCCACTGTGGGCAGTGGACCCCAACAGGTATATACTCACTGATAAGTGGATATTAGCCAAGAAGCTTAGAATAAGGAAGATACAATTTGCTAAACACAAGAAAATCAAGAAGGAAGACCAGCATGTGGATACTTCATTCCTCCTTAGAGTAGGGAACCAAATACCCATGAAAGCAGTTATAGAGACAATGTTTGGAGCTAAGATGAAGGATGTACTATCCAGAGACTAACCCACCGGGGGATCCATCCCATAATCAGTCACCAAACTCAGACACTATTGCATAAGACAACAAGAGTTTGTTGAAGGGACCCTGATATAGCTGTCTCGTATGAGGCTATGCCAATGACTGGTAAGTACAGAAGTGGATGCTCATAGTCATCTCTAGGTTGGAACACAGAGCTCCCAATGGAGAAGGTAAAAAAAAAGTACCACAAGAACTGAAGGGGTCTGCAATCCTATGGGTGGAAAAACAACATGAACTAACCAGAACCCCCAGAGTTCATGTCTCTAGCTGCATATGTAGCAGAAGATGGCCTAGTTGGCCATCATTGGGAAGACAAGCCCCTTGGTATTGCAAACTTTATATGACCCAGTACAGGGGAACACCAGGGCCAAGAATTGGGAGTGGATGGGTAGGGGAGCAGGGCAGGGGGAGGGTAGAGGGAACTTTTGGGATAGCATTTTAAATGTAAATTAAGAAAATATCTAATAAAAAAAAAGACTTGAAAACAACCAAAAAAAAAAAAAAAAGTCAGGAGTGATACACAATCCCTTAATTGTTAAAATGGTATATTTTTTGTCTTGACATTGTTTAGTATCTTGATATTTTAACCAAGGAACCAAGGGCCAAGTCAAGAAGCAGCAGTAGTTAGAGTTGGCTCTGAGCTCCAAGTGTTAAAGTGGAAGGCTACTTGTTAATATAGTTTTTTAAATTTTTTATTGTGGTAAAATTAATATGAATTCATCATTTTAATAAAATGGTAATATATTCATATACATATTGTTTTGTAACTAATAATCATAACTAAATTATTTCTTGTATTGAAATTTAAATATTTACATAATTATTCCCTTGCTTTCTCTAACTTCTTCCATGTCCCAACTCCCTAGGAAAATCATGACCTATTTCTTTGTAATTATTATTATAACCTACTGTGTCTATTAAGGGTTGCCCATATAAAATATGTGTTAGTCTTAGCACATTGGAACTTGATATCGAAGGGCTTACCCTTGTAGACAATTGATTCTTATTTCATTAGCCAATAACAACTCTTAGCTCTTCATCTGATGTGAAACTGGGAGCAACACACATTAAAGTCATGAAGAACAATAATCATGTAAATGGGTGAGCTATGGATAAGAAAGGAATGGGAGAAGTAATTTTACCACACACATGAAGAATATCAAGGTTAATACTTTGCTTCTTAGATGGAAATTTGCAAAGTTTCTTTTTCTGAAAACTTTCTCCTCTCCCCACACTCTCAACTTTTCTCTTCATTCCCTCTATATTGGATAAAATGCACTACTTCTCTGAGAAGTATGCAGTGAGAAATTGATTTAAATTATAACTAATTGCTGAATACCTTGCATATTCTTTGTAAGCTTTCTGAGATTCGTACAGGTAAGTATTTGGACAGAAAACTGGGAGAAATGTGGACAGCTGGTCCTAAGTTATATGTGTTACAAGTAAAAAATGATAAATGATTAATATACACATCTAGACTGTAAAACTCTGGAATATTTGTCACCTCTTCTTTTTCCATATAAAGTAACTGAAAAGATATCAAAAGGCTATTACATGTTTAAAATTAAGCTGGCTGAATTATCATAAGCATTGGATAATTAAAAAATATATCTCTGCAGAATAATGTGTGAGTTGTCACTTAGCATTTCGAGGATTACAAATGTAATTCTACATAATGAACTTTCATGTAAAACTGAATATATCATTTCACTTAATTCTATCCATGATATGTATGTAATATTTTCAGTCTCTATGAGAAAGGATTTATGTGTATTCTTGGACTGTCATTTATTCCATTATTATATTAAATAAAACATTCCTATTAAACCAAAATATCACCCTGCTAAAATAAAGTATTATTGATAACATAAGAGAAAAATGGCTATAAAAGAAAACCGACAAATATATTTTTCTTTTCTGTTTGTAAACTATTTGTTGTTTGTCCTATAATTTTGTTACTTTAATTGAACCATCAGTTCTGCACTAGTCTTCATTATATTTTATTTTAATAAATTAGAATTAGTATTTTCTAATTATTCACTGGAATTGATATGCAGAATTTAAAAAACATGCCATGTAAGTGATTTGTTCTTTTGGTTGTTGTTGTGTAAAACGTTTTAGTTTTAGTTTGTTCAACGTTTCAGTTTGATATGTATTTCTGTGAACTTCTGTGTAAGTATGAGCCTATGAATGTGACTGCATACAGAAGCCAGAGAATTAGATTCCCTGAACCTGGGGTTACATATGTGTGTAAGTCACCTGACATGGGTACTGGGAAACAAACTTACATCCTCTGTAGGAGGATATAAACTGTCAACTGATGAAACATTTCTCCTGTCACATTTCAGGAGTTTTAGGATAAATTTTAGCTTCATTGCAAAAGTGTTAAGAGATCACAGTTTTTTTTTTTTTTTTAATAGCATCTCTTTCTCCCAATTTGTACATTTTCCCATTATAAATACCTCCAGAGTAGCACAATTACTTCAATCCATATTGTATTCTTATATGAAATATTTTCACTATTATGAAAATTCTGTAAATCATGTATTTTAAATAGGATATTACTCCCTCCACACTCCTAGGTCACTTTATTCTTTTGGTAATTCTGCTTTTTATTTTTTAATTTTTAATTTTAATTTTATTTTTTTTTTAATAATAGGTTGTTTCAATCATTTATCGCTGCAACTGTTCCAATCAGCTATTTCCATTAGAATATCCATAAAATATTCTTCCATTTAGTTAGTTATATCATCTATATTTAATACTGGAGAGATTATAGTTTATTCCTTTGCCCATCACTGGACATCTGGGTTGTATCCAAGTTTGATCACAGCAAAAGCTCTGTAATATCTGTACTCAGTATTTTCTTCCTTTTAGTTCAGACTCAGGAACCAGAGTCTTTAAAGAAAAATGTGTTTAGTTTGGTTAGAAACTTCAACACTGTTAAGGCCTAAGTACAATGCTCAGAGCTAGGTGAAATGCTAAGGCCCTGGTAACTGTAACCTGTCTAGCCAGCCATTTTGTGCTCTTACAAGTATCATAAGGACACAGTCTTATGTGCTGTTACCACTGTTGCTAGGATGTTCTGGGCTTTGATGTTCTTGGAAACCAATCACAACGTAGTCAATTAGAACTGATTTGTATAGTTACCTACAATAAGCTTGGACGGAACCAACAGAAAGGTAGCACTTCCTGAACCTATGTATAAGTTTAGATGGATGTGGCTTTTATAAGCTACCCCTGGGATTTACCCCCAAAAGTAGCAACACCTGCACCAATTTAAAAAGCTATTTGGAAAAAAGACTTCCATCCTGAGCAGGAGTCTAGTACAATATAAATTTCCAAGATCTCCCTGGGAACTGACATCCTGCTTGGCAGAAAGAGACATGTACTAACATCCTAGTTTGCAAGTTAAGACATAAAGGTTAGGCAAGGCAAGTCCCCTGCCTCAGGTGAATACCCCAACCAATGGGAACAGTACAAGTGTACAACAAAGACACGATTCTAAGGAAAACTGCTATCCCTAAATCATGAATGATGGGATAACTTGACACAGATATTTGAGGATTTTAGGCTCAGAAGCTCTATAAGATCTTAACTCAATGTCACAGACAGCTCCCAAGTCTGGTCCATGGCCCTGATCAATGAGTTTTGGAATATGGTGTTCAATAAACCATTGCACTTGATTAAGATTTGTGTTTGAGTGCTTTCTGTGAAAATTCCCAAACCTAGCAAATACTGCTTTGAAAAACTTAGTGCCTTTTTGTCTTTTTCACTAGACTCAACTATTAGATCCTATTGAGACATCTTGTGAGTATCATTGGTACCTTGATTTTGGCTGTTCTAATACAGGACAGTTTGTTGTTTTTTTTTAAATCAATCAATAGATTTTTTTAGGTTTATTTATTTACTTAGCAAATAACTAGTTTAGTTAGCAAGTCAGTATTAAGAACTATTAACCTTTCCAAACAAGATAGAAATATAATAGTTAATTTGATTCACAACTAGATTGAATTGAGAACCAACTGTGACTTTCTTTTTTATTAGATATTTTCTTTATTTACATTTCAAATGCTATCGCAAAAGTTCCCTATACCCTCCCCCGCCCACCCTGCTCCCCTACCTGCATACTCCCTCCTTTTGGCCTTGGCATTCCCCTGAACTGAGGCATATAAAGTTTGTAAGACCAAGGGGCCTGTCTTTCCAATGATGGCCTACTAGGCCATCTTCTGCTGCATATGCATCTAGAGACAGGAGTTCTGGGGGTACTGGTTCATATTGTTGTTCCACCTAAAAGGTTATAGACCCCTTCAGCTCCTTGGGTAGTTTCCATTGCTCCTCCATTGGGGGCCCTGTGTTCCATCCTATAGATAACAATGAGCATCCCTTTCTGGATTTGCCAGACAATGGCATAGCCTAACTCGAGATAGTTATATCAGGGTCCTTTCGCCGAAAGAACCCTGATATAACTATGACTTTTAGTAACAAAAATCTTTGATTGCATCTGAAAGTGAATGACCTTGAGCCTGCATTGAAATAATGGTGGGAGTGGGGGTGGGGGTAGGGGGACAGAAAGTGTTTGAGTGCCACTGTTCCTTCTGTTTGCTATTCAATATGAAGCAAGTAACCATGGCAACATATCACAGCCGCCATGATGATCTGCAACACCATCACACCATGAATCAACAGAGCAAAGAACTGTGTACTGGAACCATTTTAATTTGCCAGTGAAATTAGTTAAACTTAACACTTCACATGATTTATATCAGAAATGTTGTGTAGTGATAAAAAGTCTGAATAATGCTACATACAAATAAAATAAAACTAAATTCTGTAAAATCATATTTTCTCTAAAATATTGTTATTGGTTGTAGTATAAGACAATAAACACTGAAGAGTAATGTGAGTTGCTTAATTATTTTCCTGTCTTGACAAACTAAGCTTTGCTTATACTGAATTTTAGTATATTATTGTCTGTAATCACATAAAATTACATTTTAAAATTATTGTAACATACATACATATGAACATGTACATATTACAGTTTATAAAATAGTATGCAAATAGAATTGTCAATGTTCATCTGAATGTATAATATTTTCACTGATAGAAAGTGTAGATTCAAATTTAATAACTCACAAGATATAAAGGAAATGGTATAAAGGACATGTTCCCTGAAGGCTGATATGTCTGTGACAATTTGTCAAAACAGAAAAAAAAATATGTTTGTGACTTAAATTGCCATTTTCACCAGAGATACCTTAAAGAATATGAGGATGCTTCATAGTATTTTTACCAAATTTCTGTCAAATTGAAAGCAATCCTTTCAATTCCTGCATTATCTTATCAACTATTTTATGAGTTCATTTCAATTGAATCTTCAGACATTTTATCTGTGGTTCTTCCTACTTTTACCTAATTGACTTTTAATACTGTCTTTGATGTACTGAGTTCATCAACATTGCCCATCTAGAGTATTTTAGATATTTTGATATCTCCTGGATGGTCATAAGTGTCTTTGTAATATTTAGTAGGGTAAAGGTTTTCCGAACTCTTTCCCAATAAGTTTGCCAATATCCTCCCTAATACAATACATCATCTCGGAAGGAAGTTAACAGTAGGCATGCCTTAGATAATGTTATTAGTAAGCTGAAGTAACCCTTTGTGTCCATGGGCTACCAACGTATCATTTATTAGAAAACATAGAAGTCACATAAATATCATTGGTATTTCTACCAAAGCTCTTGGAAAAAGAACATTGATCAGTGACACATTTAAAGGATGTTTTCTCTTCCCTCCCCCTACCCTGAGGAATATGAATTCCATACTTGCGATCTTGAATATTTTCCCATACCAATATATTGAATATTTATTGATAACTTTGTGATGCTACTGAAGTTTTTGAACATTTATTATTAGAAAGCATTTTTATTCATTGTAGTCACACATTTTAATAAGATATTAGGATAGCTGTTTCCCTCTACCTCTTTTTAATTTGTTTGTTTTTTACTTTCTTCCTGACATGCATATGTTAGCAGCAACAAACTCTCAAGAAATATTGATTAGTTTGTTACCCCTCGTAAATAGGACTGAAGCATCCCCACTTTGGTCTTCCATGTTCTTGACCTATATATGGTCTGTAAATTGTATCATAGGTATTCTGAGCTTTTCTCCTAATATTACTTATCAGTGAGTATATACCATGTGTGATCTTTTGTGACTGTGTTAGTTCACTCTGGATAATATTTTCTAGGTCTATCCATTTGCCTGTGAATTTCAGGAAGTCATTGTTTTTAATGACTGAGTAGTAGTACTCCATTGTGTAAATATACTTACTACATTTTCTGTATCCATTCCTCTGTTAAAGGACATCTGGGTTCTTTCCAGCTTCTGGCTATTATAAATAAGGTTGCTGTGAACATAGTAGAGCATGTGTCCTTGTATTATGTTGGAGAATCTTTTGGGTATATTCTTAGGAGAGGTATATCTGGGTCCTCAGGTAGTACTATGTTCAATTTTCTGAGGGACTGCCAGACAGATTTCCAGAGTGTTTGTACCAGCTTGCAATCCCACCAGCAGTGGAGGAGTGTTCCTCTTCACATCCTCTCCAGCATCTGCTGCCATCTTATTTTATTATCTTAGTCATTCTAATTGGTATGAGGTGGATACTCGGGGTTGTTTTGCTTTGCAATCCCCTGATGACTAAGGATGTTTAACAACTCTTTAAGTGCTTCTCTGCCATGCGAGATTCCTCAGTTGACAATTCTGTTTAGCTCTGTACTCCATTTTCAATAGGGCTATTTGGTTTTCTGGAGTCTAATTTCTTGAGTTCTTTGTATATTTGTCCCTCTATCAGATTGGGAGGAAGAGAGAAGGGGTGGTAGGAAATAAAGGGGGACAGGATCAGGTCTGGGACATGACAGGAAGATATACAGAGGTTCAGGAAATTGAACTGAGGTATGTAGGAATGAGGGATGGGAAACTCGGGATAGCCACCAGCAAGTCCCAGATGCCAGGAAAGCAAGAAGCTCCCAGGACCCAATGGGGTTCACATTAGCTGAGGGAGAGAACCTGTAGAGACCATATCCAGAGGTTAGGCACAACCCCCATTTGAGGAATAGGGGCACCAGTTCTCAAAATTTTAACCCAGAATTGCTCCTGTCTAAAGGAAGTACAAGGAAAAAAGTGGAGCAGATACTGAAGAAAAATCCATCCAGAAACTGCCCCACCTGGGGTTCCATCCCATATGCAGTGACCAATCCTAGACACTATTGCTGATGCCAAGAAGTCCTTGCTGACAGGAGCCTGATATGGATGTCTCCTGAGAGGCTTGGCCACAGCCTTACTGTTAGAGACAGGGATGTTTGCAGCCAACCTGAACTGAGCCTACTCCATTGGAGGAGTTAGGTGAAAGACTGAAGGAGCTGCAGGGGTTTGCAACCCCGTAGGAAGACTAACAATATCAACCTACTAGACCCCCAACAGCTCCCAGGGACTACACCACTAACCAAAGAATACACATGGAGGAAAATTATGGCTCCATCTGCATATGTAGCAGAAGATGGCCTTGTCTGCCATCAAAGGGAGGAGAGCCCTTGGTTCTGTGCTGGCTTAATGCCCCAGCATAGGGAAATTCTAGGGTCATGGAGGCAGGGGGAGTGGAGGGGTGGCATGGGGGGTGTTCATTGGGAAAACCAGGAAAGGGGATAACATTTGAAATGTAAATAAACAAAATAACCAATAAAAATTTTAAAAAGGACAATTGGTCAACTTATCACGCTGAAACTGTGAATGAACACAACTCTAAAACAGTTATTTTTGAGTTGATTATTGAGAATATTTCATCATAACAAGAGAAATTTGACAAATGCATAGACATCCAGTAACATATGTAAATCCAGTCTCTGGTGTTCCTTTCATGGACCTCAGGCAAAGTAGAATTGATAAAATCTTTAAGAGCCTCAGGATGTTTGGAATGAGAAGTAAATATTGGCTTTCTCTTAAATGTTTTGGCTCTACTTGTGACTGGTAATCATGTGAGATTAGCCTTTGAAATTTTAATGTCAGGCATTTGATTTTATTTGTCTCAGAAAGTCATATATTTATTTCCTATATGAGGAAATTTAATATGTATTGAATATATCATTCATACTGTAGCCAAGCTCATTATTATGTTGTCTGTATTTTCTGTATAATTTATGAAAGCTCCAACCTTGAACCCTCATATAAGAGATAGAAATTTTTTTTTTTAAATCCATAGACCAACTTCAACTGTAAGGAAAGAAAATTAAAATTGAATTCAAAATCTGTGTTGGAAATCCTGATGAGTTACAGGTGTAGGGCAAAGTAGTGATATGCCTACATAAAAGCTGTTAACTTGTCAGCTGATGCCTCTTTGCCTTCTTTTTCCTTATATGGTTTGGTTTACGATTACCCAGATGCTCTACTACCCCCAGATAAGCACCCCCGCCTTTCAGAATACTGACAACTGCAAGGACTACTTAAGCTGCTGATGTTTAAATTGATTAATCATGTGCAACCATGCCAATTTCTACTCTTCCCCTGACCCTTCCTCTACATAAACCCCTAGCTTTCAAGCCTCAAGGTCGATTCCTCTGTCTCCCTGAGGGAGATACACATCAGCCTGGAGCTCCATAAATAAACAGCCTCATGTTTTTTTACATCAGGATGGTCTCTCGTGATTCCTTGGGTGTACGTCATCCAAGACTCGGGGGCGGGGGGGATCCCTCTGGGTCTTACACAGCAAGTCTCATGTTTTGTGAAGGTTCCTTGCCTATTTCAAATGTCATAGAACTGAAGATATATGGCCTCCCTCTATATGTATTAGAGTTTGGCTTAAGGGAATATTGCATCTTCTTTGATGGCATGTCTAGGCCAACAAACATTTTTCCATTTCAGTAAGAAGGTCTATTTTTTTTTAACTTTTTTTATAAACTGGTCACTGGCATAGCAACCTTTCCTTAGTGCTCTTAACTTGGCTGTCTGGTGAGAAGCTTACATTTTAACTTATCTTGAATTTTATATGGCTCTACCCTGAGACAAAATGATTCCTACCTTTGAGTTAAAATGAGACATGTAATTCTTTCTTTTATATATATATATTCCTGCCATCTAATCCTCTTGGGCGTAATTGCTTCTTTTTGCTCTAGAGCTATCAGATGAGGTGTTAAGCTGCTAGTGTATGATCTCTCCAATTTCTTTATGAAGGCAATCGAGGCTATGAGTTTTCCTCTTAGCACTGCTTTCATTGTGTCCCATAAGTTTGGATATTTTGTAACTTAATTTCATTGAATTCTAAAAAGTCTTTAATTTCTTTCTTTCTTTCTTCCCTGACCAAGTTATCATTGAATAGATAGTTGTTTAGCTCACACATGTGTGTAAGCTTTCTGTTGTTTTTGTTTCTATTGAAAACCAGCCTTAGTCTGTGGTGGTCCAATAGAATACATTTGATTAACTCAATGTTCTTGTATCTGTTCAGGATTGTTTTGTGTTCCTCAATGAAGAATGAACACAGAAAATATGGTACACAATGGACTACTACTACTCAGGAATTAAAAATAGTGACTTCATAAAATTCTTAGGCAAATGGATGGAACTAGAAAATATCATCTTGAGTGAGGTAACCCAGTCACAAAAGAACACTCATGGTATGTACTCACCCAAAATCTCAAAATGTCCATGATACAACCTACAGATCATTGTAGAAGGAAGGAAGCCCAGGGTGTGTATGCTTCAGTTTTGCATTAAGGGGGAAACAGGATAATCATAGGAAGTGGATGGAGAGGCAGACCCAGGAAGTAAAGAGGAGGGGGGACACAAGGGGAGCACTATCAGGAATTGGAGGGGATGGAAAAGAGGTACAGAAGGTCAGGAAATCAAACAAAAATATGTAGCAGGGATGGAGCTCCTAGTACCCAACTGAAATGACTTGAGCTGAAATGAGCATAGAAGGGGATATAGAACCTATAGAGTCCACCTCCAGTAGATAAGCACAGCCCCCAGTCAAGGGATGGGGCCACCCACCCATCTCAAAAAATTTTAACCCAGAAATGTTCCAGTACAAAGGAAGAACAGAGACAAACACGTGGAATAGAGCCTGAAGGCAGGGACATCTAGGGACTGCACCATCTGGGGATCTATCATGTCTGCAGATACCAAACCCAACACTATGGCAGGGGTCAACAGGCATTTGTTGACCAGAACTTGTGAGGTGGTTCAGCACTTTGGAAGGTCTGGCCAGCAACTGACCAATGCAGATGTGGATGCTTTGAGCCAACCATCAGACTGAGCTCAGAGAAGCTGGTAGGGGAACTGGCAGAAGTATTAGAGGAGCAGAGGGTGATTGCAACTCCATTGTAAGAACAACATAGGCTACCCTGATCATCCAGTTCTCGCAGAGACAAGATCACCAACCAATGAGTATACCTGGAGGGACCCATGGCTCCAGATACTTATGTAGCATAGGATGGCCTTGCTTCACAGCAATGGGAGGGGAGGCCCTTTCTCCTGGGGAGGTTTGATGAATCAGGATAGGCAGAGGCTAGAACAGTGTGGGGCAGGAGAATGTGGGTGGGTGAGCACCCTAATGTAGGCAAAGGGGAGGGGGATGGCAGAGGTGGAATGTGGGAGATGTAAATGAAGGGGATGATTTATAAAAAAAAAAAAAAAAATTAAAAAATATAAAATGAACAGCCAGTGAAGGAATTGGAAACCTACACATTCTACATGGTTTTATGTTACCCTGAAACAAGTTCAAGTTGTTTGGGATTAGGGAATCTGAATGGAGAAAGTGCCCTTAAAACACTGTCATCTTTGCAACTCTTCTTACACCATATATATATATATATATATATATATATATATATATATATATATATATATATATATCTCCTTTGATAATTGGAACTTTATCATAATACCATTCCATTGATGGAGTGTCCTCTTTTACATTAGCAGATATACGAACTCCTTTTATGTATCTTTTTTTTTATCTTTCAGTATTTACTACAAATTTTCTTTAAAATAAATAAAAATGCTTTACTTTGGAATCAACTCATGTCATTTGTGTCCCCAGGAAACAAACTTTAAGAAAAATTGTGAGACATTTCTCAGTGATTTTCCTTGAGATTAATGTATAGAAAAATAGAAAACAAAAAGTAATAATAAAAGAAAACTCCACACACAATAAACCTAAGTGTGCAGAAAGATTGATGTATTATATTGCTACAATGAATGCCCAAATCAGAAATATGAAGAATGCTTGGAATAATATGTCTGCCAGAAGTTTCCATGTGGGAGGGGAGATGGAACCATCTTCAGACACTTGGGTTAGATAGCCTTCACTGGCTCCCTTTTCATTAGAGCTGTTTCTCAGGCCAACATGCAATCTAAAAGCAAAGGGTCTTCTTACACCGTTGAGATAAGTTGGACTATAATTACTTTCTTTTTCTTTTTTCTTTTTTCTTTTTTTTTGTTTTTTTTTTTGTTTTTTGTTTTTTGTTTTTTGAGACAGAGTTTCTCTGTATAGCCCTGGCTGTCTGGGAACTCACTTTGTAGACCAGGCTAGCCGCGAACTCAGAAATCCGTCTGCCTCTGCCTCCCTAGTGCTGGGATAAAAGGCGTGCGCCACCACACCCGGCTATAATTACTTTCATCTGTGAAGATGGAACTGAGAAGCCCACCTTAACTTTTACAAATGTTTATGGCCATTATCATACTGTATCTATACCTCATAGAAACCTAGTATGAAGGACAGGAGTGAAAACATGACTTATATCTAGCCTTTAATTTTTATTTTGACATTTAGTCTTTATGTTGTCTAGCCTTTAATTTTTATTGTGACATTTAGTCTTTATGTTGTAACACGAATATCTAAGCAAATGTTTTTTCTTTTGCATTTTTTCAGTATCATTTTTAAAAAATCCATATTTGTCATTAGAGATACAAAATAATTTATACAGTCTTTTCTCAATATATTTTATTTACAAAAAATGGCTTTAGATTTCCTTAAAAATAAAATCCATCCTCCTGTATTTCCAAAGTCCTTAAAATATTGTTTGTATGTAAACATAATTACAGTTTATCTGAACACATGCATAAATAAATATTTTAAAGCATACTAATTACATGCATATTTAATTAAAACATACCGTTATGTGACTTAATCGAACCACTTAATCCCTTTACAGAGACCTCAGACCCATTGATCTAATAATGCTAAAAAAGTAAGTAAATAAATAAATATGCCTGAGTAATTAGAGAGTCTCAGTCTATTCTGATTTCTGACTCTCATTTCTCTACGTCTGACTCTCATTATTAAACTTTCCTCTCTTGAGTATAAGAGAATTAGATGATTGCCAAGACCATGGAAGTGGTATCATGAAGCAATAAAGTCCTGTTAAAATATCAGCACAATTCAGCCCCATAAACCTTAGTGAGACTAACTGGGTTATCTCTTCCCTCAAGACAGTACACTGCAAGCTAAACAAATATAATCATGGTATTTAAAATCCTAAAGCCATGCACCAATTAAAAAAAAAAAGTTCAGTGATATCTAGATCTATTCATGTATCAACAGATTACTTAATTAACTTCAATTTAGAATTCTGGGCTGGGGAGTTATCTCAGTGGGGAAAGGATTTGCTATGTAAGCTTGAATATAGAGTTTAAGTCTCCTGATCCTATGTAAATAGAAGGTATGTGTACATGTCAAACAGGCTATGGTGGCAATTTTTATATAGTCCTAGTCCCAGATGGGAAATGTGTGTGTGGCAGGGTGTCTGTATAAGTACTTTTCTCTCTCTCTCTCTCTCTCTCTCTCTCTCTCTCTCTCTCTCTCTCTCTCTGTGTGTGTGTGTGTGTGTGTGTGTGTGTGTGTGTGTGTGTGTGTGTAGATATACTTACGAAAGTAACTACAGCATCTATGAAGGCTTATGTGCAACAGCCCTGTCTTTGCCAAAGAATTCTTTTTTACATCGCTCACAGAACTTTTTGCCAGCTTCTAGTGGCTCTTATATTCTTTCCAAGCCTCTGAATAGGGGAAAGCAGTATTGAAATGGATCTGTATTGTCTAAGAATGAGCACAGACATTCGTTTATTTTTATCATTTTTAACAACTATTAAAGTCAGTATTAATCACTTCCCTATTGAGTAAGAAGGTTCTGTAACTAAGATTGAGGGAACAGTACACATTTATGAATATAAACATATGCTATGTAGAAGGTATCTCGACAAATATGACTATTAATTTCACCCTCTGTCTTTATCTCTGACTTCCTTAATCATAAAATTTAATACCAAATATAAACCTCCTCTTGTGGGCAGCTCTCACACCTTATCAAGACAACTGTTGTCTACCCCCACAAAGCATCTTATGGTCAATTTCTGAGCTAAGCTTTTTTTGTTTTTTTTCTTTATTTTCCTAGCATCCTACATAGCACTTTGTCATACTATGGAAGCTACATTAAAGCAGAGTTTCTTGGCCATTTTCACACTGATTCTTCTGTCATGTAAGAAATATAATGCTAGTAAGTTTTATAATAGATTATATCATATTATATCCATTATATATTTGAGCCACCAACCAGGCAGCATACATGAACTGGTCTGAGGCCCTCAGCACATACACAGCAGTCGACTGCCTGGTCTGGTCTCAGTGGGAGAACTCATGCCTAACCATCAAGACATGTGGCCTGGCCCCGTGAGGAGGTGGTGGTGGGGCAATCCCCATGAAGACAGAGGGAAGGGGGAATTGAAAGAGGAACTGTGGGAGGGGGAAACAGAAGGGTCAGTAACTGAACAACATCAACAACAACAACAAACTGAAAGTAATAATAAAAAAAAGAAATGAAATGCTAATAAGTTTTACTTTTGGTTGTGAGTCTAGCCTTTAATGGCTGAGCCATGTCTTCAGCCTGCTAATAAGTTTTATTATAGGTTATATTCTCCTTGATACTGCTCATCCTCCTCCAAGGTTGCCCTCCTTCTCAGCTTCTTCTGGCAAATGGTTCCAGGAAACAATCAGGAGTTGCCATCCTAATATCCAATAAATTAGACTCTCAACCAAAAGTTATCAAGTGGGATGAAGAAGGAAACTTCATATTCATCATCGGGAAAATCCACCAAGACAAAGTTTCAATTCTGAACATCTGGGCCCCAAATGCAAGAGCATTCAAATTCATAAAAGAAATTTTACTAAAACTCAAAACATACATTGAGTCCCACATAATAATAGGGGGAAATATCAACACCACACTCTCACCAATGGACAGGTCATTGAAACAGAAACTAAACAGAGACACAGTGAAATTAAGAGTAGTTATGAACCAAATAGATTTAATAGCTATCTACAGAACATTTCACCCTAAAACAAAGAATACACCTTCTTCTCAGCACCTCATGGTTCCTTTTCCAAAATAGACCATATAATTGGTCACAAAACCATTTTCAACAGATACAAGAAGATTGAAATAATATCATGCATCCTATCAGATCACCATGGAATAAGGCTGGTCTTCAATAACAGCAAAAACTACAGAAAGCCCACATATATATGGAAACTGAACAACTCTTTAGTCAATGATAACTTGTCAGGAAAGAAATAAAGAAAGAAATTAAAGACTTCCTGGAATTTAATGAAAATATTAATACATTATACCCAAACTTATGAGACACAATGAAAGTAGTGGTAAGAGGAAATTTCATAGCACTAAGTTCCCTGCTAAAGAAACTGGACAGATCTTACACCAACAACAGCACACCTGAGAGCTCTAGAACAAAAAGAAGCAAACTCTCTCATGAGGAGAAGAAGGCAGGAAATAGTCAAACTGAGGGCAGAAATCAACCAAACAGAAACAAAGGAAACAATACAAACAATCAGCAAAACCTAAAGCAGGTTCTGTAGGTCTAAGTACCATAAGTTTTCCCCAGACCTCTATCCAGGCAGGTGGGAAGGCCCCAGCAAAGGAAGTGAGTGCAGGCAAGGAGAAGAAGCCTATGCTGCACTTTCCAGGTTGCTAGGTAACTCAGAGCCTGGGTCAGTGAGAAGCCAACAATCCAGTGAGGAATGTGGCAGGACTTGGGTGCAGTTCTTTGGGAGAGAAGATCTCTTCCCAAGTGTTACTGCTCTTGGAACAAAAGAGACAGATAAAGAAATAGTTCTTGCATTCCTTTAATTCCCTGCATGGCTCACCCTATATACCATTCTGGCAGTAATTTGTCAGCAAGTCACTCTCATTGGTTTGGACTGAGAGTTTGGGGGAAACCTTATTTGCATATGAGAGGGCTTAGTGCTATTCCTAAGTGGCTGATAGCCACACCTCTCCTGTGGGGGTTTTGGGGGTGGTTACTCCAGCAGGAGCCAGGGTCCAGGAGACATGAGAGAACTCCTTCTGTCCTGTCCCATATAAGTGAATTATCACTACAGGGTGCTGGGGTTCAAGATTTAGCCTCTACTGGAAACCAGGCTGCTTGAGCATAGCCCATTGCCCCACAAGGTTCTTTTTTTTAGGGGGGGGTTGAGACAGGGGTTTCTCTGTATAGCTATGGCTGTCCTGGAACTCACTCTGTAGACCAGGCTGGCCTCAAACTCAGAAATCCGCCTGCCTCTGTCTCCAGAGTGCTGAGATTAAAGGCTTGTGCCACCACGCCCAGTTTAAGCAGGTTCTTTGAAAGAAACAACAAGATAGGTAAATGCCTAGACACACAAACTAAAGGACCAAAAGGCAGTATCCAAATTAATAAAATCAGAAATGAAATGGGAAACAAAGCAACAGAAATGGAGGAAAATCAAAAAAATTATCATATCCTACTATAAAGGCCTATACTCAACAAAACTAGAAATTCTAGATGAAATGGATGGTGTTCTAGACAGATGCCACATACTAAAGTTAAATCAAGAGCAGATAAACTAACTAAGCAGGACCTTATTTCACAAGGAAATAGAAGAAGTCATTAAAAACCTCCCAAACAAAAAAAGCCCAGGGCCAGATGGATTTAGTGCAGAATTCTACCAGACCTTCAAAGAAGACCTGATAACAATTATCCTCAAAATATTCCATAAAATAAAAACAGAAGGAATACTACCTAGCTCGTTCTATGAAGCCACAATTACTCTGATAGATGAAACTCACAAGTATAAAACCAAAAAGGAGAACTTCAAACCAAACTCACAAATGAATATCAGTGTAAAAATATTCAATAAAATTCTTGCAAAAATTCTTGATGTGTTCGGTTTGAACTCATCAAATCCATCATTTACCATGATCAAGTAAGCTTTATCCCAGGGATACAAGGTTGGTTTTGTAAAATCAAACCAGAAAGACCCCTACTTCAAACACTGGCTGTCCGTGCACCCCAAGAATCACTAAAGACCATCTTGATGCAAACTGCAAGAAGATTTTTAAATGGAGCTCCAGGACAACCCGTGTCTCATGCAAGAGACAGGGGAGTCAACCCCGATCTGAAATTTTACAAAGCTTATAAAGGCAAAAAACACAAACTCAGGGGGGGTGGGGGGGAGGTAATTTACCTAACAGTTAAGTCATGTGCTACCTTAGGCAACCTCCTGGGGCATTGAAACATTCCACAGAGGGCATTGGAACATTCAGAGGACGTTGGACTATTCTGTGATTGTTCCAGGAAAAGCTTGCCTCATAGCTAGGGCCAACAATTCAGTTCCTTATATTAGTTTAAAAGTTCACCTTCCCTCCTGACACAAGGGACTCCATTTTGTCTTTGGTTACTACTACTCTTTCAGTTTAATATATGAAAATCCATTAATGTAATTCACTATATAAACAGACACAAAGAAAAAATTCACAGATCATCTCCTTAGATGCAGGAAAAGCATTTGACAAAATATAACATCCCTTCATCTTAAAAGTATTGCTAAGATTAGGAATTCAAGGCCCATACCTAAACATAATAGAAGCAATTTACTATAAACCAACAGCCAATATTAAATTAAATGGAGACATACTTGATGCAATGCCAATGAATTCGGGGACAAGACAAGGATGCCCACTCTCCCCATATCTATTCTATATAGTACTCGAAGTGTTAGCTATAACAATTAGACAACAAAAAGAGAATCCAAATTGGTAAAGATGAAATAAAGGTATCAATGTTTGTACATGATATGATGGTATACATAAGCAATCCCCAAAATTCTACCAGAAACTTTCTCCAGCTGATAAACAATTTCATCAAAGTGGCTGGATATAAAATTAACTCAAATAAATCAGTAGTCTTCCTTTATACAAAGGATAAGCAGGCTGAGAAAGAAATTAGGGAAACAATTCCCTTCACAATAGCCACAAATAGTATAAAATATTTTCAACTTAATTTACAGAACATTTGTTTTCACATTCTACATTTATTATATGAAATCTAAAGGAACATAAACAAAATAATTGCAGTCCTAAGAAACTTGCATTCTGAAGGGCACATCAAGTTTGCTATTTTTGGTCTTAATCAATTCTGGTTTACTCTGTTGAGTGGGACACAGCTGGATGAGAGGTGTATACACTTATGCAAGGGCAATGTGTAGCAAACCACAGATTATGAATTTCACTATATTAGATTTTAATCAGTTTTATAAAAATCCTGGCACAACAATATTCTTGAGTTTTTATCATAGGGCAATAACATTTCTATATTACAGGAAGAGAAGCATGACTGAATTAATGATAAAATTTAATCTCATAAAATTGTTTGTTCTGCAAATAAAGTATATTGCAATATTCATAAGAATTATATCAACTGGGAATTTCCTCAGATATCTAGGAGAAAATATTTCTACTATTATTCTATTTCTGGGACTGTCCATGCTTTTCTCATAACACAGTTAAAAGAAAGCTGATGGCACTGGTATTTAATCCATCAAAGGAACATCACTTCAAGAAGTTAAAAATTGCTCTTTTTTCTATGTTACTACCAATAAAGTTTAGAAACTACAACAAGTAGGAAGTCCTTCTGGTTAATTGAATGCCTATATAACCTGGAGGTAATGTAGTAATTTTTTTTTCTATTATTATTCTATCATTTTCAACTCAGTCTTTATCTAAATAAATTATATAAATTCTTTTAACTTCATTGAAATATTGACAGTATATTTCTCACTGAAAGTCAGTCAATATAATGGCACAAAAAATGAGAAATAATGTATATTCAGACATGGGAACTGAACTTGAGGCAATGAAAATTAAAATATGAAACAGTTTATAAAGTTAAAAAATGAAACAGATGTATGGAAAAATTAAGCTGGCTTGTGGCTTGGGCAATGCTAGTGAAAGAACAGAATGGTATGAGGTACATTGAAAGCAAAGATATGAGAGAGAGAAAATAATTACAAGTAGTACCTCAGTTATGTCAAGTACAATTTCAGTTCATAGACTTACCACCACCCTGGTTAAATGTTTTTAAAATTTTTGTAAAGAATTTAATTTTAAACAACATATTTGAAACAGCTTCTTTCAGCCTTCCCTAATTCAACAACAGGGGTCATCTGCTTCTCTCTATTGATTGGATGCAAATATCTGCATCTGACTCTTTCAGCTGCTTGTTGGGTCTTCCAGAGTGTGGTCTTGGTAAGTCCCTTTTTGTGGGTGCTCCTTAGCCTCAGTAGTAGTGTCAAGCCTTGGGACCTCTCCTTGAACTGGAACCCACTTTCGGCCTGTCACTGGACCTTCTTTTCCTCAGGCTCCTCTCTATTTCCATCCCTGTAATTCTTTCAGATGGCAACAATTATAGGTCAGAGATCTGACTGTGGAATGGCAACCCCCGTCACTCACTTTGTTGTCCTGTCTTCTTGCTGGAGGTGGGCTCTATAAGTTCCCTCTCCCTAGTGTTGGGTGATCCTGTAGGAGGAGCAACAGTCTCAATTAATCTGGACCCCGGAGAGCTCTCAAACACTGGACCACCAAACAGAAAGAATATACCAGCTGATATGAGGCCCACAACACACATATAGTAGAAGACTGCTGGGTGTGTGTTCATTCAGAGATGATTTACCTAACCCTCAAGAGACTGGAGGCCCCAGGTAGTTTAGAGGTCAGGTGGGTAGAGGGTGGGGGTGGGGGGTAGGGTGTGGGGGCATCCACCATTCACATGGAAACAGGGGCTAGGGAGGTTGTATGGGCTGTGGAGCAATCGTAGGGTGGATGTGGGGCAGGAAATGAAATATGGAGTATAAAAAGAAATTTTAAAAATGATTTAAAAAAAAGATTTATGAAACAGACAGGTTAACTTGCCTAAATTACCACTGATCTTAGTTGATTTTAAATATCCTAATTTCAATATTTCTTCCTTTTCTGTTCTTCTCAGTGAGAAATTAAGCTAAGGAAAACAATATTGATACTGTGAACAGAGATTTATATCAGACTCTGAAAGGCCTGGCTGTGTCAAAGACTTGGCACACTGATATGAAAAATGGCTTGTGACCCTCAGATTGAGAAACACTCGTGTAAAGACTGAAAGATTAATAATGGAAAAGAAAAGGTTACATTGTAGTGGGGAAGGGTAAGAGAGGTTAGAAGAGTTAATACAGTAATTGGTAGCCATCATTTAATTTTTTGAAAAGTCACATGGAATTCTGCTACATAGAAGCTTCCATATTTTTCCAGTGAGAGAGAGAAAGAGAGAGAGAGAGAGAGAGAATGTTAAAATACTTGTGCTTTTTCTAGTTTTTTCTCATTCCATTGGTTTGTCTTGTCTAAATCTGATGTGATTTTTTTTTGTTTTATCTTACAATATTTTTATTCTGTTAGCTTTTGACATAATTTCTTATATACCTATTCTTTCCTTATGAGAAACAGAAAGATCCAGATGGGAGAAGAGATGGGGGCAGAACTGGGAGCAGTAGAAGGAGGGGAAATTCCAACCAGGAATATTGGATGAGAAAATAATCTATTTTCAATAATAAGGGAGAAATTATTAAAATGAACTTTTTCTTATGAAACATCAATGCCTCCACTAGATAGCACAATCTAGTAAATAAAAATCCCATGTAAGAAACTAGTTAATATTTTTTGAGATATTGGCAAATGAGGTTCCATAGTACTCACTTCCCAAACATTTTTGTCCATTGCCAGTATTTTTGGTTAGCATCAATAACATGAAGGCAGCACTCTTACTGAAAACCCTACAAACTTGAGTCACAAAACAGAGAAATCAAGCTTATATAGAATTGGAAGCTTCATTTGCACTAGCACGCTTATTTAGTTCTAAAAGTTGATATGCAAGCCTCCAGAAGACAAAGGTTATTAATCGATCATACCCAGCTATGAAGCCTGTGAGCTACAATAATGAGTATCCTGGAAAAAAAAAAAAAAAAAAAAAAAAAAAAAAAAAAAAAAAAAAAAAAAAAAAAAAAAAAAAAAAAAAAAAAAAAAAAAAAAAAAAAAAAAAAAAAAAAAAAAAAAAAAAAAAAAAAAAAAAAAAAAAAAAAAAAAAAAAAAAAAAAAAAAGAATCCATTGGTATAATAGTGTAATGGCACAAATGTCATGGGAGTAACCAAAGACTTTCTTATAAGATTTAAAACTTTCCCCAGAAGATAAAATCCATTATTACCAGACGAAGAACCTGTCTCTGAATGGGTCAGGAGGCATAATAAAAAACTTTCTACTCTTAGACTGTTAAATACCCAGAGTAGTCTCTGGATTGTTCTTCCTTTCATCTCAGCTTCAAACTTTGTCTCTTTAACTCTCTCCATGGGTATTTTGTTCCCCATTCTAAGGAGGAACAAAGTATCCACACTTTGGTCTTCCTTTTTCTTGAGTTTCATGTGTTTTGTGAAATTGTATCTTGGGTATTCTAAGTTTCTGGGCTAATATCCACTTATCAGTGAGTGCATATCATGTGAGTTCTTTTGTGATTGGGTTACCTCAGGATATATCCTCCAGATCCATCCATTTGCCTAAGAATTTCATAAATTTAATGTTTTTAATAGCTGAGTAGTACTCTATTGTGTAAATGTACCACATTTTCTGTATCCATTCCTCTGTTTAGGGACATATGGATTCTTTCCAGCAACTGGCTATTTTAAATCAAGCTGCTATGAACATAGTCAAGCATTTGTCCTTATTGGAACAGAGACTACCCCACCAGGGGATCCATCACATAAACAGACACCAAACCCAGCCACTATTGCATATGCCAGCAAGATTTTGCTGACAGAACCCTTATATAGCTGTCTCTTGTGAGGCTATGCCAATGCCTGGCAAATATAGAAGGAGATGCTCACAGTCATCTATTGGAAGGAACATAGGGCTCCCAGTGGAGGAACTAGAGAAATTACACAAGGAGGTAAAGGGGTCTGCAACCCTATAGGAGGAACAACAATATGAACTAACCAGTAACCCCAGAGCTCTTGTCTCTAGCTGCATATGTACCAGAAGATGGCTTAGTCTGCCATCATTGAGAGGAGAGGCCCTTGGTCCTGTGAAGATTATATGTCCCAATACAGGGGAATGTCAGGGCAGGAAGTGGGAGTGGGTGGGTTGTGGAGCAGGGCAGGGGGAGGGTATAGGGAGCTTTTGGGATAGCATTTGAAATGTAAATGAAGAAAATATATGTAGCTTCCCACAGCCTAGAAGAAGGATGATTCAGAATTTGACCTTGCTGACACAGAGTATGAGACCACCTGAGGTGTATCCTCCAGACCTAGATGGCTCTGTCAACAACTGCTGCAGCTCTTCTCTAATACACTGCTACCTGCTGACAGGCCTTTGAGATTTTTTGGAGACAGCATGAAGATGGCATCCAGCAGATCACCTTACAGGCTGGCAACACACACCAAGAATGGATTGGCCTTGGATGGGCCTTCTCTCTTTATAAGCACAGACTCTTAGTAAACTTTGTGGCTTTGATCAGAGAGTTTTGTCTTGGCTTCCATTATTTCTCTTGCTGTTTCCTTCCATGCACCTCTGGCCTCCCACTCAGGAACCCAGTTAGTGTGGCCACAGGGGGCTTACAAATATCTAAAAAATAATTAAGATAAATAAATAAATAGATAAATAAATAAATAAATAAAATAGCCAGAGTAATTTTTGATTCCTAATGACTTACAATTTCATTCATAGATTTATGCTTCTCTTAATGTTTTTCACAAGCTGCTATTTGAAACAGATAATGACTAATATGAATACCTACAACTTACAGCTGTGCAGAAAATATTTAAGGTGCTGTAGAGTACTCAGTCCAAAGAGAAAGATTCATATCTCAGCTCCTTCTTCAAAGATTCAGGCCTCATTGTAGAAGATGGAGAATTAAAAATGAAAGAGTCAGAGGAGGACAGACTGTCAGGGTGACTACAAGGACACTCTTCTAGACACAGCAAGGAAGCAGGTATCTGTACTGTGAGCTCACAACAGATATATATATATATATATATATATATATATATATATATATATATATATATATATATATACCAATGGAAGACAAAGATGGGCCAAATTCCAGTTTGGGCAATGGTCATTGTTAGAAAGACTTACTCTAGTCTAGGAACTATTGTAATGTGTTAAATTTCAGACTGAAGGAGAATCATTTCTCACTAAGATTATATTATTAAATGGTGACTTGACCATATTCAAGAGGAAGGTTGAAAACGAAAGACAACTTGGACATTAGATTTTGTTGTTATTGTAGTTGCTTTTTTTTTTTTTTTTTTGTAAAGACACAAAGTTTGATGGGTAGGGAAGAGAAAGTTGGGAACATGGAAAAGTTTGAGTGGATGACTGATAATGTTTAAAGTACATGAAATTCTCAGAACTAAGAAAAAGTATTTTTAAACTAAATTTCACAAATTACAATTCTGAAAATCATAATAATTTAAATTGTTTTAAATATTCAATATGTGAGATTTCCACTTACACTCTACTTTTTTTTTTTTTTTTCAGTTTTGGAAATCATGCATGCTAGCATTTTGCAGCTACTGAGCTAGACCAGCAACCTCTAAACTGCTACTATTAATGGTTTCTTCTTAGTATTTAATAGAGTAAATGGTATTCAACTTTAAAAGTAGCAGGAAGAATCTCTAGCTCGGTGATGTATTATCTACTGCGGACTTTTCCTAATTGAATGTTTCAGCGGGTGATCTCTTCTATTTAGGTGGATTAAATTTCATCCCTTCAATGATTAGTTAGCCTGAATGTTGACATAAATCTCTAAGGAAGCAATATTTCTCTAGATCAGACTATTTATATAAACATACGCTGGAGTAAAAAAAGAATGCTCACTTTATGTTAGAAATTGCGAAAAGCAAAAGGATTTAGAAATCAGTAATAGCATATGTCTTCCTTAATTAATGAGAAATTTGAAGAGCTTTTAAAGATACCTTATTTTTTTATGATCATAGCTCAAAATTTGTTCAACATTATCTATCACTGTTTTTAAATAGATAAACTTCTGTGCTCATTTCTCATCTTGAGAAAGGATGATATTTAAGTGTGTGTGTGTTTTATATAACTAGCAGTAATGTATATGAAATTACTGTCTTCACTGACCCTTCCAAACTTATAGCATTAAAAAGGATAGCCTTTTAAGATTGCTTAATCTGTGAAGGCTGTCCTTATAAATGTGCAAGTGTTACTGCAAATATATTAATTATCACTGGAGTGATTTGTTGATTTTATTTTTAAATAAAAATAATGTATTTGGTCTTTTTTTTTTTTTCTGTCTTTTGCACTTTTTTTCCTGTACTCTTCCCCAGGTTTTGGCACAGCAAGAAGTCTCTAGCTTAGCAGGGGTATACCCTTAATTTTGAAATCACATTCAACAGAACATTTTGTTCAAAATTTACACTTTTTGTGTTATAGAATCTTAAAGCAGAAGAAAAGGAATGACAGGAATATAGTCATATTTTATCACCAAGATATTAGTCCTAATGTATTTATCTATTCAGTATCCAATTGGTAAGTGGCTAATGTTTATATAATATTAATTTAAATATTGTAAAGTTAATAGAAAAAAAAACTATGCAATCATTACACTTATGGAACTTTCAGACTGTTAGAATAATTTAGCATTAATAGTTGCAGTAGTATAGATGACCTAAAATATAATCTAAGAATTGACTACTAAGCTGAAATCACAGGGATGGTTATAGGCTTCAAGTGAATACAGGGAGAGAGGACAATGAGAGAAAATCCTTCACATTTTAAATGATAGAGGAAATGCACAATTGATTTAATGGAGAAAAAGTGGAGAAAGAAGTATCGAGATGAAATCCTGCTCCAAATTATGACCCTCATGGATAATGCAAAGCCACTAATGTGTATGTCAGGGACATACAACATATACTACTTGATGTCAATTTAGAACTAGCAATGACACAGATGAGCTTATATACAGAAGGAGAACAAAAACAGATAAAAGCTGTACTTTCAAATCTAATAATAGAAATGTTCTTAGTGGTAAAGACATCCATACCAGCTCTGGGGAGGCTAAGATATAAGAATCATGATTATATGTTAAGAATCTGTGTCTCAAAGATTATTTAATGTCAGGAAGAACAATGAGTTTACATAGCTGACTAAAAGTGTTTTAATTAATTAATTGATTGATTGATTTTTATTTGCACTCCATATTTTACTGGCCCCTCTGCCAGTCCATCCTCCTACTGCTCCACATCCCATACCTTCTCCCACCCCACACCTTCTCCATGTGAATGTACTAACCCCCTACCCCGCCTGACCTCTAAACTCCCTGGGGCATCCAATCACTTGAGGCTTAGGTGCATCATCTCTGAATGATTACAGACCCAGCAGTCCTCTGCTGTATGTGTGTTGGTGGCCTCATATAAGCTGGTATATGCTGCCTGTTTGGTGATTCAGTGTTTGAGAGATCTCAGGGGTCCAGATTAATTGAGGCTGCTGGTCCTCCTACAGGGTTGCCCTCCTCCTAGGCTTCTTTCAGTATTTTCAGTATTCAGCAACAGGGGTCATCAGCTTCTGTCCACAGGTTGGGTGCAAATACCAGCATCTGACTCTTTCAACTGATTGTTGGGTCTTCTGGAGTGTGGACATGATAGGTCCCTTTCTTTCAGTGCTCTATGGCCTCAGTAATAATTTAAGTCCTTGGGACCTCCCCTTGAGCTGGATCCCTCTTTTGTCCTATCTCTGGACCTAGTTTTCCTCAGGCTCCTCTCTATTACCATCTTGTAATACTTTCAGACAGGAACAATTATGGGTCAGAATTGTGACCCTGTGACTGCCCCCCTCCCTCATTTGATGCCCTGTCTTCCTGCTGGAGGTGGGCTCTATAAGTTCCCTATTCCTACTGTTGGGCATTTCATCTAAGTTCCCTCCTTTTGAGTCCTAAGAGTCTTGTTTTGCTTCAGATCGTATAAATATTTCAACTTAAAAAAAATTATTGGTTATTTTATTTATTTACATAAATTTACATAAATAAAATAACCAGTTTCCCCTCCACAAGTCCCCTATCTCTTCCTCCCGCCCCCTGCCTCTATGAGGGTGATCCCCCACCTGCCCACCGACTCCTGCCTCAGGGTCCTAGTGTTCACCTATCCTGGGTTATCAAGCCTCCACAGGACCAAGGGGCATCCCTCCTAGTGATGCCAAACAAGGCTATCCTCTGGTACATATATAGCTGGAACCACAGGTACTCCCTGTGTACTCTTTGATTGGTGGTTTAGTCCCTGGGAGCTTTGGGGTGTCTAGTTGTTTGATATTGCTCTTCCTATGAAGTTGCAAACTCCTTCAGCCCCTTCAGTACTTGCCCTAACTTCCCCCATTTGGGTGCCCTCACACAGTCCAATGTTTGGCTGTGAACCTCCACATGTGTATTGGTCTAGCTCTGGCAGAACCTCTCAGGGGACAGCTATACTGGGCTCCTGTCAGTAAGCACTTCTTGGCATCAGCAATAGTGTCTGGGTTTGCTGTCAGCAGATGGAATGTATTCCTAGGTGGGTCAGTCTCTGTATGGCCTTTCCTCCAGTCTCTGCTCCACTCTTTGTCCCTGTATTTCTTTTGAGAGAAGTAATTCTAGATTAATATTTTTTGAGGTGGGTGAGTGGCCCCATCTCACAACTGAGGGCAGTGCCTATTCACTGATTGCGGTGTCTATAGGTTCTATCTCCCCTTTGTTAGATATTTTGGCTAAAGTCTTTCCTGTTGGGTCCTAGGAATATTTTTGGGTCCCTGGCATCTATGCTCCCTCAATTCCTACCCCCTTACTGCTACACACCTACTTTCAAAGTTGTGACCCTCTGAATTTCTTCCATATCTCCTCTCATATCTAAACTGGCTCCCTTTACCCCTCCCTCTCCCTCCCAGCTTCCCCTCTCCCTCTACTTCCCAGAGAGTATTCTCTTCTCCTTACTGAGTAGGACTGTAGCATCTACACTTTGGTGTGATCCTTTTTCTTCTTGGGCTTCATATGATCTGTGAGTTGTATTGTGGGTATTCCAAATTTCTTTTTGGCTAATATCCACTTATCAGTGATTATATACCTTGTGTGTTCTTTTGTGATATTTTTAATAGAATTTCTATATATTTCATTTTATCTTTAGTATGGCAGGACAAAGTCATTGCTTTCAAATTAATGGAACGTGCAGTGAGAAGTTTGCACATAGTAGATTTAAAAAATTGGATGTAAAAAAGGAAACCTTCTCTCTAAAAAATTTCAGATTCCTTATTTTAATTATGAAAATATCCTTTTCAAAAAGATCTGACACCATATGAAGTGCATTGATCAATAGGATATTTTTAAATTTTAATTTATTTATTTTTATTTTTTAATCTTATTTTACAGTCCTGACTTAATCCACCTCCAGGTCTGCCCCAGACCACTCCCATCCCATATGTTCTTCTTCCCCACCCTACCCCCATTCCAAGAGGATTTCTCCACTCTACTCCACCCCCAGGCCTCCCCACTCCCCTGTTCTTCATGTCTCTTGATGGTTAGGTGCTTCTTGTCTTAATGAGGCCAAACCAGGCAGTCCTCTGCAGTATGTGTCATGGGCCTCATATCAGCTGATGTTCACTGCTTGGTTGGTGACTCAGTGCCTGAGAGATCTTTGGAGTCTAGGTTAGTTGAGACTGGTGGCATTCCTACAGGGTCGCCCTCTTCCTCAGCTTCTTCCACCTTTTCTATAATTCAACCACAGGGATCCCCAGCTTCTGCCCATTGTTTGGATGCTAGTATCTGCATTTGACTCTTTCAGCTGCTTTTTGGGCCTCTCAGATGAAAGCTATGCTAGGCTCCTTTCTGCAAGCACACTACAGTATTTTTAAAGAAAATTCAGTGTCATTTTTCTGTATAGAAAAATTTCTGAGACATTTTTTCATTAGTATGTGTATGTTATATTGAGTGCATGTATTTTTTGAGGTCAACTGTTTTATTTCAACCTCAAAAAATGATTTAAAATAGCGGTTTGTAAGATCTACTAGTGTGTCCTCAAATGTGACACATAAGAAATATATATAACCCCACCAAACTTTGCCACATATGACTTCTTTTGACTACAAATCTCAGTGCATGTGCCTGCAGCAATGAGAGTCTGCAGAAAGAATGCTTATTTATATGGGACAATTATAAAATCACTACTTCACAAATGTCATGGCCAACACTGTCCCCTCCACACAAGCTTTGTTGCAGTCACTTAGTAATTGAGTAAGCAGATCGCTTTTCTCTCATACATCACATGCCACAGCAATTTCCCCTCTCTATCTCCCCTCTCCCCTAGACCAACTCCTCCTTCACATCCCTTAAAAACTTAGCAGGTCTCCCATGCATAAGCATCAAACAGAGCCTAACAAGACTAGGCATAAACCCTCATATTTAGGGTTCTGTGGCAAGTTTTTCTTTTTTCTTTTTATTGGTTGTTTTATTATTTATATTTCTAATATTGTCTCCCTGGTTTACTTTTCTCAAATTACCCATCCCATTCCCCTTTGCCTTTGTGGGGGTCCTCACCTCCCCCACCCCCACTCCAGTTCCTGCCTCACTTCTCTAGCATTCCCCTTGTACTGGGGCATCGGGTCTCCACAGGACAAAGGGGCTCTCCTCACACTGATATTCAACAAAGCCATTCTCTGCTACACATGTAGCTGGAGCAATGGGTCCTTCGATGTTTACTCTATGGTGGGTGGTTTATTCCATGGAAGCTCAGGGTGATCAGGTTAGTTAATATTGTTGTTCTTTATATAAGTTTACCCTCCACAGCACTTTATCTCATTCCTCTTACTTGCTGTCTCCAGAAGAAAGTCCCTACCACCAACTATTAATCTCACTAGCCGTATCTATTCCCTGAGCCCTCTAATCTTTCCAGGGTTAGGCTCATCTTCTCCACCTGGGGCCATACCAGGCAGTCCTCTGTTGTATATGTGTTGGTGACCAATGAGGCAAATTTTAAATATAACAAAAATATGGAATCAAGTGTCCAAGTCAATCCTGACCTTATACTTAAGGGTATTCACTTTGTTTCCTTGGGAAAGGTTTCCTTGAGATGCCCTGTCTAAGTAGACCCAGTAGCAAGGATGAGGTAGAAAGCCTTCTAGTATCCCATTTTTTAATTATATGGGGAAAGGGCCTACTGCAGACCCTGTAGATTCTCTGTCTGCATGGAACGGGTTCTCTGGAGCAAGTGGGCAAAGGAGTTCAGTGAATGTGAGTGACTGACAAACAGAGACCACATGAGAGAGTGTGTAGAATCTGAATGTAATTTGTCAAATTGGGCATCACCCTTTTTATACAGAAGAAAATAGGGAAGTGAGGTAAGACATCAGCAAGGTACAATGAGATCACAGGATGCTTACTGACTTTTACACAAAACAGAGGAAATGTAAACAGAAATATTGGCAGGTACTGGGCAATAAAACAACTGAGACAAAGTCAGCTCTATCTAAGGTCAGCTATATTCTTAGTTCCAGGTGTGAGGTCTTTACACTCCCAGGGCAAGGGCATTCATAACCAGGTCATGGTTCTAATTAAGGTGTTCTACTCTGGCTAACCTCCTCATAAATAATGCAATATGATAAAACCACAGCCTGATCTACTTCCTAAACCATTGTAAATTCCTGTATATGAGAGGGACCTGGCTTTTCTTCTAAGTGAATAGTGTTGGGGGACTTTCTACTAAGTAATGCAGTCCTCCATACCTGGATGTAGTGAAGATTCCTGTCTCAGTGGGAAATCCTAACTAACTCTTTGATAGTTCCTTGCCTGGGTAAGACTGGCTATTGTCCCTAGTAAACATTCTGCAGACCAGCCCTGAGCTACTTCAGCTCTGTTCTTTGTAATGCCTAATTAGTTTCCCTGTCTCTAGATTCCTATTGAATTCAAGGATTTTCTAGGACATTGGAACACTAGCAGAAGGCTTAGCTAGGTCAGAATTCAATCTTTAATAAAATTATACTAAAGGAGAGCACATGGATCCATATACCAGACTAACATGAGGATATACAGATTGTGAGAAGGTCTTCTCAGGAGAATAAGTTTCTTTTGAAACTCTGTGTCTCATGAGTGCTTTGAGGCCTCTCAACCTGGCAAGTCACTACACTGGACCAAGAACATAGCTTAGTCTGTAAAGTGAATGAATTTATCTATGAATAAAACAAACATACAGCCATAATATAAACCTTGGGCACAGAAAAGTATCACCTTTAATCTTAACTCTGAGGAGAAGAAAGGAGATAGTGTGCCCAAATCACAGAGCTCCAGGTTTAGTGTGAAATTGTATGTTAAAAATTGGTAGATAGTAGTTGAAAAAAACAATTGATGTTGAAATGTATGCCCTACCCTTATACATGTGTAGATAATGCACAGGCCTATGTGAACACATTGTATTTTAATACAACATGGTAGAACACAAATATTACAATATTGCATATTGAAGTTATATAGGTAAAATATAGGAACATTAGAAAACAACTTTACATAATGAATTATAGATCAGCCTGAGTTATACAATGTGTGAAAATGTCTCTACCAAAATACAACTCACAGAAAATATTTAGTTTAGGAAATAAAACAATGGATAATTATATATGTAACACAATTATACATAGTTACACACATAATGTGTGTGTGTGTGTGTGTGTGTGTGTATAGTATGTGTAAAATACACTTGAGTTTTGAGTATAAAATTCAGTACTTGTAAGTACTTTAGGTATTTTATTTTTGTTTAATTTATTATATTCAATTACATCTTTTTGAAGAAAACATATATTAAATTAAAAATGAAATTCATCCTTCCAGGCTGCACCCATCTATCTTGGGTATAAACTCAGCAGCCAGTTCCACAGCCCCAAGAGGAGGCTCTATTCTCAGAGACTTAAGCATGCCCAGGATCTTAGTATCCTGGATCCTAGGAGCTTGTTCACACCAGGGTCTCAGTGTCTCAAAGGCAGCCTAACTCACTGGAATGCTGACACACTGAAAACCTCCTCATCACAGAATCCTGGAATCACTGGATCACAGAGACAGCTGGACTCTGAGGAGTTCTGAATCAACAAGGACTATAAGAAGGACAGGCTCTAGTCAGATATAGTAAGTAAAGGGAGCACTAGAGATAATCAGATGGTGAGAGACAAGCATAGGAAAAGAAGCAACAGAAATCAAGATTACTTGGCATCATCAGAACCCAATTCATCCACCATAGCAAGTCGTGGATACACCATCACACCGGAAAAGCAAGACTTAGATCTAAAGTCCTTTCTCATGACAATGATGGAGGACTTTAAGAACATAAATACTTTTTTAAAGGAAATTCAGTAGAAAACAGGTTAGAATCCCTTAAAGAGGAAACAGAAAAATCCCTTAAAGAATTACAGGAAAACATAATCAAACAGTCGAAGGAAATGAGCAAAACCATGGAGATCTAAAAATGGAAATAGGAACAATAAAGAAATCACAAAGGGAGACAACTCTGGAGTTAGAAAACCTAGGAAAGAGATAAGGAGCCATAGATGAAAGCGTCACCAACAGAATATAAGAGATAAATGGGCAAATCTCAGGGGCAGAAGATACCTTAGAAAACATTGACACAACAGTCAAAGAAAATACAAAATACAAAGAGTTTCTAAGTAAGAACATCCAGGGAATCCAGGATTCAATGAGAAGACCAAACCTAAGGATAATAGGTGTAGAAGAGAATGAACATTCTCACCATAAAAGGCCAGTAAATATCTTCAACAAAATTATAGAAGAAAATATCCCTAACCCAAAGAAAGATATGCCCATGAACATACAAGAAGCTTACAAAACACCAAATAGACTTGATCAAAACAGAAATTCTTTCTGACATATAATAATCAAAACACCAAATGCACTAAATATAGAAAGAATATTAAAAGCAGTAAGGTAAAAAGGTCAGGTAACATACAAAGGCAGACCTATCAGAATTACACTAGGCTTCTCACTTGAGACTATGAATGGCAGAAGATCCTGGGTAAATGTCATATAGACCCTAAGAAAACATAAATGCGAGCCAAGACAGCAAAACCCTCAGTTACCATAGATGGAAAAAACAAGATATCCCATGACAAAACCAAATTTACACAATATATTTCCACAAATCCAGCCCTACAAAGGATAATAGATGGAAAATGCTAACACAAGGAGGGAAACTACACCCTAGAAAAAGCAAGAAAATAATCTTCTTTCAACATACCCAGTAGAAGATAATCACACAAACATGAAGATAACGTCAATAATAACAGGGAGCAACAATTATTATTCTTTAATATCTCTTCACATTAATGGACTCAATTCCCCAATAAAAAGACAGAGACTAACAGACTAGACATATAAACAGGACCCAGCATTTTCTTGCATACAGGAAACACACTTCGGTGACAAAGATAGACACTACCTTAGATTAAAAGGTTGGAATACAATTTTCCAAGCAAATGGTGCGAAGAAACAAGCTGGAGTAGCCATTCTAATATCAAATAAAATTGACTTCAACCAAAAGTTATCAAAAAGGATAAGCAAGGGCACTTCATACTGGTCAAAGGTAAAAGCTACCAAGATGAACTCTCAATTTTGAACATCTATGCTCCAAATGCAAGGGCGCCTACATTCATAAAAGAAACTTTACTAAAGCTCAAAGCACACATCACACCCCACATAATAATAGTGGGATACTTCAACAACCCACTCTCAGCAATGGACAGATTATAGAAAAAGGAACTAAACAGAGACATAGTGAAACTATCAGAAGTTATGAAACAAATGGATCTGTTAGATATTTATAGAACATTTCATCCTAAATCAAAATAATGTACTTTCTTCTCAGCACCTCATGGTGCGTTCTCCAAAATTGACAATATAATTAGCCACAAACAGGGCTCAACAGATACAAGAAGATTAAAATAATCCCATGTACTCTATCAGATCAACACAGACTAAGGCTGGAAAAAAAAATAAAAAAACAAAAAAAACAGAAAACACATGGAAACCAAACAACACTCTACTCAATGATAACTTGTTCAAGAAAGAAATAAACAAATAAATTAAAGCCTTTTTTTTATTTAATGAAAATAAAGACACATCATACCAAAACTTATGGGACACAATGAAAGAAGTAGAAAGAAGAAAATTCATAGCTCTAAGTGCCTCCAAAAAGAAACTAGAGAGAGCTTACACTAGCAGCTTGACAGCACACCTGAAAGCTCTAGAACAAAAAGAAGCAAAAACACTCAAGAGGAGTAGACAGCAGGAAATAATTCAACTCAGGACTGAAATCAACCAAATAGAAACAAAAAGAAGTATATAGAGAATCAACAAAACTGGGAACTGGCTCTCTGAGAAAATCAACAAGATAGATAAGCCCTTAGCCAGCTTAACCAGAGGGCATAAAGTCAGTATACTAATCAATAACAACAGAAATGAAAAGGGAGACATAACTATAGAAACCATGGAAATTCAAAAACTCATCAGGTCTTACTACAAAAGTTTATAGTCAACTACATTGGAAAATCTGGATGAAATGGACAATTTTCTAGATACATACAAAGTGCCAAAGTTAAGACAGGATCAGATAAACCATCTAAACAGTCCCATAATCCCTAAAGAAATAGAATCAGTCATTAACAGTCTCCCAACCAAAAAAAAAAAAAAAAAAAAAAAAAAAAAAAAAAAAAAAAAAAAAAAAAAAAAAAAAAAAAAAAAAAAAAAAAAAAAAAAAAAAAAAAAAAAAAAGCACAGGACCAGTTGGGTTTAGTGGAGAATTCTATCAGACCTTTAAAGAGGACTTAAAATCAATATTCTTCAAATTATTCTGCAAAAAAGAAACAGAACGTATACTATCCAAAGTAGGGTTCTTCCCAAGGATGCAGGGATGGTTCAATATATGGAAATCTATCAATGTAATCCACTACATAAACACTGAGCTATGAAAAACATGAATTCATGATATTCTTAGGCAAATGGATAGAAGTAGAAAACATCCTGAGTGAGGTAATCCAATTGCAAAAGAACATACATGATATGCACTCACTGATAAGTGGATATTAGCCCCAAAGCTCCAAATAACCAGGATACAATTCACAGACCACATGAAGCTCAAAAAGAAGGAAGACCAAAGTGTGGGTGCTTCGGTCCTTCTTAGAAGGAGAACAAAATACTCACAATAGCACATATGGAAACAAAGTGTAGAGCAGAGCCTAAAGGAAAGGCCATTCAGAGACTATTCCACCTGGGGATCCATCTCATATGCAGTTACTGAATCCAGACACTATTGTTGATGCCAAGAAGAGCATGCTGATATAGCTGTCTCATGAGAGGCCCTTCCAGAGCCTTACAAATAGAGAGGCAGATGTTAGCCAACCATTGGACTGAGCATGGGGTCCCTAATAGAGGAGTTAGAGAAGGGACTGAAGGAGTTGAAGGGGTTTGCAACACCATAGGAAGAACAACAATATCAGCCAACCAGAACTCCCTNTCTTCTTCTTCTTCTTCTTCTTCTTCTTCTTCTTCTTCTTCTTCTTCTTCTTCTTCTTCTTCTTCTTCTTCTTCTTCTTTTTTAATGTGAAAATGCAGAAAGTTGTTTGCAGCATCAGAACTGAGGGCCACAACTACACTGGTTGAAGAAAGAGCAAGCTAAACTCTAGTTGGATGTGTGCTGTTAGCCAATCACCTTGAGTGAGACAAAGTGCTGACTAAGCAGGACACCCTACAGATCAGGATTAGAAAGGTGGGGAATGATACCCTTGTTATCTGTTTGTCTTTGTTTCCCTGAGATAGGCTGATGACCCTATGGGATGGGGACAGGGATGCAGATGCAGAGATATTATCAATATGAGTCTGCTGGGGCTTGGTGTGTGCTTTTGATAAGACTTCTAGGTCCTCCTATCTTTCTTATCCTTTGGCCCAGATGCTTGTGCCTGAGCAGGTCTTGGCTTCATAGCTGTCCTAGGAGAAAGGTAGCTTCACTCCCAGGAAGCAAATCTCTGATCTCCTTACTTCGCCACCATATCCCTCCACACCACACCACTTTCCCTCAGTGATCTTGTCAACTAAGACCAGCTGACATTGGAAGTTACATTTGAGTCACTAGATGGGTCTTCTTTTTGTAGAGGGAACATCATACCGTGCTGCTGTTTGACTTGGTAGACTGAGCAAAATTCCCTGCAGATTAACTTAGATCCAATCTCTTCCCATTCTCCAGTTTGTACCTATTTTCAGCATGATAGTCATTACATTTTTGGTCACATCTGATGTTATACCTATATAATGCATTTGCCTGGGTATACTTGTCTCATTCCCATTTTTCATCCTGTGGAGCCCTCGAGTTTGTGAATCTCAGAGAACTTTAAGTTCTTAATTCCCTGTCTCTTTAGGGAGCCTAAAATAAAGCACTATTTATAGGGTCTCATTAAAAAATATATTGCAGTTTATAGAATTGTTTTCCATCTTTATTTATAAATGCAATAGTTCATGATGATTTTAAAAATGTAAAAGTTTTCAGTGAATTTATTTCTACAGCTTATATGCATGAAACAGAAATAAAACTCGTCTACTGGAAGGAAAAGTCCTATACTATATAAAAATATCTAATTTTTTTAATCAACAGCTATATCAGATTCAATGAATACTGTCAAAGCTTAGTATTTACTAAAGACCATAGACATGTTGATAACATATAATTCTATATAATATTGGAATAATTTCTTGAACTAAATAATTGGCATAATTTCTTGAGCTAGTTTTGTGTCAACTTGACACAGGCTGGAGTTATCACAGAAAGGAGCTTCAGTTGGGGAAATGCCTCTAGGAGATGCAGCTGCAAGGCATTTTCTCAATTAGTGATCAAGGGGGGAGGGCCCCTTGTGGGTGAGACCATCTCTGGGCTGTTAGTCTTGGTTCTATAAGAGAGCAGGCTGAGAAAGCCAGGGGAAGCAAGCCAGTAAGGAACATCCCTCCATGGCCTCTGCATCAGCTCCTGCTTCCTGATGTGCTTGAATTCCAGTCCTGACATCCTTTGGTGATCAACAGCAATGTAGAAAGTATAAGCTGAATAAATCCTTTCCTCCCCAACTTGCTGCTTGGTCATGATGTTTGTGCAGGAATAGAAACCCTGACTAAGAAAAAAGGGGACTTAAAAAGTAAAATATTTTAAATAAAAACTGTTAAAAATGGTGACTGAATTTGTTTCAAACCATATAAATCCATAATTTACATAGTTAATCTTTCTCTTTTTCTTTCAATATTATTCTTCAACAAATTTTACAATCTTACTCTTATTTCTAAACCTGGACTAATATATTTTAAATGAAGTACAAAGTGAAGCTCATTTTAAAAATAACTTTTATGTCCAAAATCATAATTACTTTATATAGACAGGCATAATTTAGATGTATTATAGTAAATAATTAAATAATTAATTATTAAAAATTAAAATTTTATTTTTAGTTTATCTTTCTTTTTTTTTAATTTAACTTTATTTGTAATTCATTTTTTTCAACTTTTATTAGATATTTTCTTCATTTACATTTCAAGTGTTATCCAGAAAGTTTCCTATATCTTCCCCCCTCCCGGTCCTGCTCCCCTACCCACCCTCTCCCACCCCTTGGCCCCGGCGTTCCCCTGTATTGGGGCATATAAAGTCTGCATAACCAAGGGGCCTCTCTTCCCATTGATGGCCAACTAGGCCATTCTCTTCTATATATGCAGCTAGAGACACGAGCCCAGGGGGTACTAGTTAGTTCATGGTTATTCTTCCACCTATAGGGTTGAAGACCCCTTCAGCTCCTTGGGTACTTTCTCTAGCTCCTTCTTCC